>VXCM01001124.1:0-10000 GCA_014773175.1 Lucifuga dentata
TTATTCGGGCTTGGGACCGGCACAAGGAGGACACTGGCTTGTGCCCCCTTGAGGCTGCATTGTTAAGTACAATAAATACAAAATACAAATAAGTTATGCCTCATTAACACTTTGAATTACTCAGTTTTAGAATTTACCAGCTTTCTATGCTAAATTTGTGTTTGTTTCTATCAAGAGGCTGTCATTCTCCACCTGTACACCAGGTGGAGTCTCCCACCTCTGACCTGTCAGCTGACCCACTCACCTGCTCCTAACACAGGAGTCTGCCCTCTGTGTAGATGCAGTATACAAGCCAGTTTTCCCAGATCATCTTGGCACCCCGCGAGCCTCTGTTCTGTTTTCCTGCCTGCCTGCATTTATGAACCTTGCTCACCGTTTGATTGCTGTTTGATCGCTGTTTGCCATTTTTAGCCCTTTTGCACTTGTAAGCCTTGTTCCTCCCTGCCACGACCAGCCTGCCTTTGTGACTGCTGTGTGTCTGCTGTGTGTCTGCTGCGGTTCTTTAGCTCTGTTAGCCTGTGTCTATTTGCATTCTGTCTTTGACTGAAGGTCACTTTTCATGAGTAAAATTTGTTTTCCCTTTTACTACCTGCTTGTTGTCTGCATTAGAGGTCTACCCCTTCAGCCTCCACATTACAGCTTCTTACAGGACATAAGTATTACAACCTAATACAATAAAAACATACAAGCATGCTTAACTTAATAGGACATGGCACCAGGTCAGTTTATATCTATCTATCTATCTATCTATCTATCTATCTAGATAGATAGATAGATAGATAGATAGATAGATACATTATGGCATGCCATTCAGGAAATAAATCAGGTATTCAAAGTCTGAGAATATGGAATGAAGTCTGAATATATGGAACGAAACTCTGAGTATATGGAACACAGTCTGAATATATGGAATGATTCTATATATATGTATATATGTATGTATAGATAGATAGATAGATAGATAGATAGATAGATAGATAGATAGATAGATAGATATAGATATAGATATGGACAACATTATCAACTCCTGCTGGTGGATTCTGATCACTTTGTGCAATAGAGCTATAAATCCATAATTTCCTTACTTATTGCCCCATTAACCCTCACACCAAGTTCTAAACCCTTGTAAAAGTGAGAACTGGCAAAAGTCCTCACTTTGGATTTGATTTCCCTCATATTTCTATTTTATGGCAACATTTGGCCCTCATAAGGATAATAGAACACACATACACACAAGTGTGTGTCAGACTTTAGGTCCTTGTTAAAATATGGAGTGTTCCTCTATTAGTTTGGTCAAATGGCTGGATGCGTCTTTGGCCGGTGATATTACGGAGCAGGTGGAGTGGTTCTGGACCATTAGCTACAGGGTCAGTGCAAGGGGATGCAGGGACGTGGTCCTCTACAGCTACAGCCACGTTACAAAGCACCGCCTGTGCTTAATGGCTGCGAGGCTAATGGCACTGTGCAGTCCTCAGGGTGAAACATTCCTGACATTACTGTTGTAATTGGAAGAGTATTATTTTCAAATCGGTCGGGAGCTGTTTCTTAATTCCAGTCATTTTTTTTCTTTTGGTAGCTGATCTGAAGTAAGAAGTTGTAATGACACAGCAGAGATGAAACCTAAACATAAAAAGCTTTAAAAACTCATTTATGCATTTGTCTGTCATCAGTCTTGAATTAGTATAACACATAGTTCTCTCCTGAGCATTTAATGCTATAAAATAAAAAATAAAAAACATGTGAGTACCGTAATTGTTTTCATTTTGACAAGTCTTTGGTATATGCGTTACTGATTTGGAGTTTTGCTGTAAAGATTTTGATTACTGAGTAAATCTAAAATATAAAGCAGAAGCTGCCATTCCAAATCAAAAGGAAACATATGTTGACTTCCCTTCATACCTTTGTAATCTGCATATGTGTTTTGGAAAGGCAATAGTGTTAATTCTAGTTTTGGCTTGGAGACACTTTACTCACACTCCTCTTCTGCTGCTAAAACGAGTGCTTATTATTGATATTCTGCAAATGAGGTCTGAGTTTTGGCACTCATTACTAGCTGTTATACCCATTTCTTCTTCTTTGCGTTTTTCAATAAACAAAATTGCTGCTGCTGTTAAAACATAAAACATCCTGTGTGGCAAGAAAGCGCTGCTAGATGTGATGATCACAGAAAAACTTTCATAATCTAACTCCAACATAAAGTCATGAATTGACAATATCAAGCAGCAGATTTAGAGGGAAATGTGAGGTCTTATTTTATGAAAAAGTTGTAGATTTTCACTTCTGTACTTTTAACGTAATAGAGTTCAATAGGGTTAATACTATAATTTTGAACTGTAACTGACAAAACTAACAATATTACAGATACTGAAATTGATGGCTGATGGCCAATATTTGCTTTGTCACAGATACATCATGTATGTGTATGTCGGTAAGAATCTCATCATAACAACTTGTAATCAGTACTTTTTAATAGGTATATAGAGCAAATGAGTTGTATTTTGAGTTATCAAAGTATTGATTACTGATATTGATCTGCCCAACCACCACTCTGATCTCAAGTTAAGCTGGATCAGTAGCTCATACATTTAAATCTGAATATATGACTATAAAGTGACTGGACAGACAATGATAAATGGCTCTGTATTGCACATGGACACATGGACACACACACACACACACACACACACACACACACACACACACACACACACACACAAATGTGTACATGAATATGAATGACAAATCAGAAAATGTGACAGAAACAGGGAACAGGTGAGGAATTGAAGTAAGCGGGGAGAAGAAAAGAGTTTGGAAGGTAAGTAAGAAGACAAAACATGTCAAGATGTGAGGAGGCAAGATGAGACAGCAATGGAGAAGAGATGAGGAGAGGAGTAAAAGATGAGCAGAGAAAGTGATGAAAAAGAAGAAAAAGAATTAGACGATTGAACAGAAAATAGGTGAGAGAAGATGAGAGGAAGGGAGAGAAAAATGGAGGCGAAGGAGAGTACAGATTATGAGAACATGTATGGAGAGAAAAGTGGAGAAATCAGAGGAGAGAAGATGACGTGTGAGGTGGAAAGAGGGAGGAGGAGGAGGAGAGGAAAGGATATGCAGAGAAAGTTGAGGTGAAAGACGAGAGGAGCGAAGAGAGAAAAAGACGGGAAGGAGGTGAGAGAAGAAAGGAAGAGGTGAGAAGATGACAAGTGGGGAAAAGTATTTAGAGGAGAAGAGAGGATGAGAGGAGACGGGGGACAGGAGGTGAGAGGAGAGGAAATGAGATGACAGGAGAAAAGAGAAGGGGGAGAGAGAAGGAGGTGAGAGAGAAAAATAGAGGAGGAGTGGGTGAGAGTGCAGCACTTATTTCTAGATGAGAGGCAATCAGAACGACAGCTATTTTCTTCCATGGTGCTTTTTCACCTTGACCAATGGAGTCATCACACACACGCACGAACATGCACGCACACACACACATGCACACACAGAATGTAGTGCACTTAAATGCTCCATATTTTTGAGACTGGCCTTGCTCGCATTACAATTCAGGCATTCACACCCGAATATAACACACATGCACACACACACACACACACACATATTTTCATATGGGTGTGTCTCAGTGTGTGTTCATGCCCTACAGTAAAATTATAACTTTTCCCTCTGAATATTTCTAGTTCAGTAATATTATTACAGTTACAACCAAAAGTAATTATGTGTGTAAGCACTTCTTGATTTGATGTGACTAAATGACTAAATGCGACTTGATTGGGTTGGAATTGAGAAATATAAAAATGCCTGCAAACAAATCATAATGTGACCGACTTACCTAAGAGGATGACACAACACAGTGTTAAGTGAAACTCTTATTATCCCCAGAATGTATTTATTATCACAAAAATACAACTGAATTAAATGTGCGTTAGTAGTGATGTATATGAGGTTTGTTGGTAAGTATGAGGCTAAATTTGCAGATTACCATATATACTCGAGTATAAGCTGAGTTTTTATTACCAAATTTCACAAAGAGAATCGGGGGTCGGCTTATACATGAAAATTCAAATTTGATCCCAGAGAACGAACTTTTCCGGAGTGGTAATTCTACCCATTACCACTACCTATGGAAAATAATTTAAATCATACCTTAGAATGAGATATTTCCTGACAAAACATCTTATCCAGCACATTTTGTGGCAGCCAGTAAGAGCTGTTGTGATTGGTCAGTTACAGTAATCAGTTGCTGAAATAAATATCATGTTTGTACCAGTGTTACAGCCATTTCTTGGTTAATTATCAAATGTTTAAAATATTTAATGTGGGAAAAGTGAAATCAAATAAGTNTTTCTTGGTTAATTATCAAATGTTTAAAATATTTAATGTGGGAAAAGTGAAATCAAATAAGTTATTTTTGAATATTTATATCTTAACCGATTGATCGTTGGAGGATGTGTCTATAGATGTTCAGCTGCAGGCTGATCAGTGTTTATGTGGAAAGGGGCAGCGGTATAGTTTTTAACCTCATGTCATGTTTTGTTATTTTGAAAATAAATACAAAAAGAACAAGAGTGTGATGTTATCATTCCGGTGTGCGTCAGGAGTAGAAGCCCCATTAAAGCGGTGAAGTTTTAACATAGCCACCACAACCGGTACATGGATTATTTTCAGAAAATCAGAGGAATACTATGACAATACCCAGAAAAACAGGTAATTTGCTAAACACATAAATTCATGGAACAACATCAGGAGGTCGGCTTATATACAGGTTTCTTTAAAAATCTAAATCTGCGGGTCAAAATCAGGGGGTCGGCTTATACTTGACTATATACAATACCTGCTTGATCCTCTGCAGGAGGGGGGGCAGCCAGTCCTTGTTGACCTCGCAGTGGCTGTCCAGGAATGTGAGGACCCCCGCCCTCGATGCATCAGCCCCCCGGACTCTGGACCTGATCAGACCTGACAAACATAGTAAAAGGTCAGTTAGTTCCAAAAGCTTCTTTTGGTGTCCACACACACACACTCCACTTCATCACACACACACACACACACACAGCTTCTCGTCAAAAAAGCCGAGTGGCTGAGNACTCCACTTCATCACACACACACACACACACACAGCTTCTCGTCAAAAAAGCCGAGTGGCTGAGAACCTGAACTCTAAAACACTGCAGCCACGTTGAGGACTAAAGGAAGAGGAGCCGAACACAGAAGTTTCCTCTTTTTCTCCCATTTGTCACTTAATTTAATTTGAGTGTTGCTGCTCTTTGCTGTTAATGCAAACTCAAAACTTTCACATTAAAAGCCTTGAAGTGGTTTTGCAATCCTTTCCCCTTAAAGGCTTTTATTGTGAAACATCAATCAGTATATTAACAGTATTTCTGTTAAAAAGAGAAGCTCAGATACAATGTTGTACTGATGAAATTGTTGCCGTGGAAATGCAGATTCACAGCAAGCAGATCATATCAGACTGGTACTAGTGTTACTGGTATGTTACTGGTGTATTGTATCATTCAGCCTTTAATTTTACGTGTACGTCTGTGATATTTATTCTACATACAGTCTCTGATGCCTGATTGAGGATTTCGGTTTTAATCAAACTTCAGACGAGTGTCTTCGATTCCTTTTGAAGTTTCCCTGTGTTCCCCTGTACTCCTCGTGCATACATCCATACACGCGTGTGATACGGTTCATATCACAGATCAGGCCTGACTGCAGCCGCTGCTTCCAAATTGAAATCGTGTTCATGCTGAAATTGATTCTTTTCACGGCAGCAGATCGGATAAGACAGTATATATTCAACGTTCACGCTCTCCAGCTGTGACTATCAGTTACACACACTCCTCTGTCTTCTTCTGTCTCACACACACTTTCATCCAAACTGTTTTACATTAGGGCGCAAGAATGGAACCCTAAACCTTGCAAGGTACGTTAGTGCCTTGCTCTTCCTATTGCTATTCTGTCTGTCTGTCTGACTCTCTCTCTCTCTCTCTCTCTCTCTCTCTCTCTCTCTCGCTCTCTCTCTCGCTCTCTCTCTCAGCAAAAGGAAAATCAATACTGCCCTCTTAGAGGCTCTGTCAGACATGGACACAACCTTTTAACAGGTCCATCACAGTCTGTGTGAGTGTGCTTGTGTGTGTGTGTGTGTGTGTGTGTGTATTAAAAACAGAAGTGATGAGTGAAGGTTAGTGCCTGGGAGAGAAAGTGCGATTGTGATTGTGATTGAGAAAGCTAGAATGTGTATGTGTGTGTGTGTGTGTGTGTGTGTGTGTGTAAATGAGCCTGTTAGGGAGGTCTCCCTGATGGGGGCCAATGTTCTCTTCTCTTTGGACTAAATGGTCTAATCAATATAACCTGACATGGAGACATAGTGCGTCCGTGTGTGTGCTTTTTTAAATGGCTGTGTGTATATTATGTACACGGCTGAGTGAGCATACCTGCACGTACGTTTGGTGTGTGTGCGTTTGTGTCCACTGTGGGTGTCTGTGTCTGAGAGTGGGTGACATTGTAAGAGTGGCTGTGAAGTTTCACGCAGCGCAGTTAGGCCAAGGCTCAGCCAATTAAAAATCCCATTTCATCCTCAATAAGGCTTTATTTTCTGGATGGGTGGGCATGCACGCATGCACGCACACACACACACACACACACACACACACACACACACACACACACACACACAAACATTAAATGGACTTGAATGCAAGCTGGAACACTAACACACACTCACATATTGAAGTGGACACCATCCACTCAGACACAGCAGCTGTGCAGACCCACACATACGCACACACACACACATATATAAACAATGCAAGACGATCTGACTTTCAATAGAAAAGAGTGTTAAAACAGATCTGCAATCATAACGCTAAGCTTGTGCCATCTGTGTGTGTCTGTCTCTCTGCATAGTTCTGTACGTGTGTGCGTGTGTGTGTGTGTGTGTGTGTGTGTGTGAGTGAGTCTACAGAAGATGTACAGTAACAGCCTGGTGTTTTTATGGCCATTAAAAAGACAATCAAGTCAGAAGGCCTGAAGCCATAAACTATTAACTAGCTGAACTGATGAACCCTGTGTGTGTGTGTGTGTGTGTGTGTGTGTGTGATATAACCATGACTGTGCCATAATGGAATCTTTCAGTGACAGCATGTAGGACAAGTGTTAGTGGTTGTTAAAAGAGAGAGAGAGGGACAGTTAGAGCGAGGAGCAGCAAGAAACAAAGAGAACACATAAAGCAAGACAGTAAATTAGAAAGAAAAAATATAAAGCATGAGGGAAAAACATAATATGCAGAGATACAGAGAGAGAGAGAGAGAGAGAGAGAGAGAGAGAGAGAAAGAAAGAAAGAAAGAAAGAAAGAAAGAAAGAAAGAAAGAGAAGAGGAAACATCCGGAAAATAAGACGTCACAGATTCAAGTTTTCAGGCATTATATGAGTTTAAATTGCACGGTTCTCACTTAATCAAAGGGGATCCTTTTTTTTTTTTTTTTTTTTTTNCTTTTTTTTCCCAATTCTTGATATATTGGAGTTGTTTTTTTTTTTCTGTAACTTTCTTTCATGTCAGTCAATGACGCTTTCTCCTGCTCTGTTCACTTGTCTTTCTATTCAGCAGCAGCTCCTCATTTCAGTTTCCCAGAAGGTCATTTCATATCTGAGATTCCATACGTCACCACAGATAAATAGAACAGATTTCAGTTTAATGCATGTCTGTGTTTATATATATATAGATAGCCATATTTATAAAGAGGCAATGCTAGGCGGAGAGATGAAAAAGGTTTTCACTAATACCAAGGCAATCTGTTCTACACACACACAAACATTGCACGTGGAAATGTTAATTCACAAATGCACAAACAACAGCCATCCACACACGCACACACACAAACAACCATATACAAACATATGGTACATGTATAGTATGTACTGTACATATTTTAAGCTGTACAGTATACTGTAACCTAGTGTATATGTCTAATAGACACACAAAACATGCAAACACACAAGGAAATACACACAAATACATGATATGCACATACAAATTCTCACAAGCTCAAACTCAAATACAAGATACACACACCTATACACACACACACACACACACACACACACACACACACAGAGATCCAATACCTTCTCTCTTGCTGTTGCGAAGACATTTGACTTTGGGCAGCTTGGTGAGAAGCTGGCAGTCCTTCTCTGAAATAAGACAGAAAATAATATGATGGAAGGAAGGAAGGAAGGAAGGAAGGAAGGAAGGAANGAGAGGAGAGGAGAGGAGAGGAGAGGAGAGGAGAAGATACATCTTGATTAATTCTTGATCTTTCTTTTTCTTTTTTCTATAATCTCTCATCCTAAATCTACAGGGAAATTAGCATCTTGTTGAAAATCTCTGCAGCAGCAGGACAACAATCCAAAGCTTTTGATTCGATAACTCAGACACTTGTTTACTTGGTGTTCAGCCAACTGTACTCCCGACTGAATGTCTGACTTGCACTGAACAATATTATTTAAATATAACTGTTGTTATACATGTACAAAAAAGCATCAAAATAAAAAAAAAAATGACAAGGGGAAAATAACAAAAAAGGGGAAAAAACTGGGCTACTGGGATATGAGCCATTTATAGAAATGAAATTAATATTCATTAAATCTTTTTAGGAAATATGAATTCACATGAAAATATGGCCTCACAAATGTTATGTAATAATATTATTTTTAATTAAAAAAGTATGACTGCTGCTACTAGCATTGCAAGTGATGATGTCATAGGTTTTGAATTTTTTTTTTTTTTTTTTTTTTATCATGTTCCTCAAAATATCAAACAGAAAGACTTTGGAATAAAGTATCATCCAAAAGAAATTTCAAAATTAGTTATAACTGTAATGCAACGTAATAAATCAGGCTTTTAATTGTTTAAAAAAAGCTTCATACAGACTTCAGGTAAAGTCCAGGGTCCCTGAAAAACTCTATCAGTGTCCTTTGACCCAGAATGGAGGTCTGGTTGCTCTCTTCTGAACTTCTCCATTCAAGTGAGAAACTACAGACTTCATGAGCAAAAAGGCAAGAAACTAGTTTGACCCAGAGAGGAGAGTAAAAGACTGTGGTTTGACCTGCTGCCAGGGTTAATCTCTGTAACAGTCCAGCATCACATTGTCTGTGCCCATCCTTATACTGTAGAGTACAACTTCCTCTAAAAATGCGATAAAACTTGGTATGGTCCTTTAAGTTATGTTCATGGTGTTTTTCATAGTAATATTATATTTCGTGGTCAGAAAAACAAAAGTAAACACATTTTGTTTTTGATCATTTCAAGGTTGATTCGACAGATAAGGAGGCAAATTTCGTTTCGTTTCTGGACTGCAAGTTGCCGCATCCACCATGCGATGGAAACAACGGTCCATCCCCATCTCGCAAAGGTACCCGTCCATTTGCTGCAGCCAGGTGTTACGTGGGCGTCCCCTCAGCCTGGTCCAGTCACTGGGGGTCCTCAGCAATGAGGCACCTGAGTACTGGATCATTCTGAGAAAAACACGCCGCATGGCCGTAGTGTCGCAACTAGCGCTCCCTCACAATGCGGGTAATCAGGTTCATCGGGGCCTCCCGGAACAACCGCTTGTTCGACACAAAGTCAAACCAGCAGTACCTAAGAATTCTCTGGAGAGACACGTACCGAAGACATCCAGTCGTCTCAAGTCACTGATTAGCAGGTCTCACAACTGGAAGCACCAGGACTCTAAAGAGTCGGACCTTTGTCTTCTTGCACAGAAATCAGCAGTGCTATACACCCCTGTCCAGCGAGTTTTTTTCCTCTTTCTTTCATTTCAATGGCTGAAAGAAAAATGGCAGCTGCAACCATTCAGGTTGATTTTGTGATTGCGGCAGTTGTAAAAATGTTCCATGCATTTATGCCTGTGTATACCAATTTTAGCTAATTTAGCTGTCACCGTGACCCAGTTTTGCCATTTTTATGTAAATCTGAACAATTTCTCTCAGTTCTGGCTTATTTCACCTGGCC
>VXCM01001124.1:11657-21657 GCA_014773175.1 Lucifuga dentata
GAGAGAGAGAGAGAGAGAGAGAGAGAGAGGAATGGTGTGCTAGTAAAGAAGACAAATAGCCCTGATTGTAACTCTGTCTCTCTCTCAGGAGAGGAGAGATGGATGGACTGATTGATGAATGGGGTGGAGGGGGTGAATGAAGGCATGGGGCAAGCGAAAGAAAGAAAGAAAGAAAGAAAGAAAGAAAGAAAGAAAGAAAGAAAGAAAGAGAATTAAGATGAGAGATGAGGTAATAAAGCAAAAAGATAATGTATTTTTTAATAAGTTCACATTAAATTCTTAATTCTATCTATCTATCTATCTATCTATCTATCTATCTATCTATCTATCTATCTATCTATCTATCTATCAATGTTACAGTGACACTGACACAGGCAGCATGGATGGATGGACACAATCTCTTTTCTTTCTTCTGCCTCTCCACCTCCTCTCTTCCCTTTCACCTCCTCACTACACACACACACACACACACACACACACACACACACACACACACACACACACACACACACANACACACACACACTCTGGTTCACAGGCCAGTAGCTATGAGGCTTAACCTCCCCTCAGGCGTGCTGAGGGAGAAGCTATCTTCAGCTCACAGAAAATATTATCACCGCTGACAATACAGCAGTGAGCTGCCACAGAATAGCGGCTCTATATCTGCACTGTTCATTTCCAACATTCTATATATCAATTTTAGGGGAATTCATGAAAAACTGCCATTACCTACAGCTGCCATTTGCAGAGCATTTTCATCCAAAGTGCCTTGAGAGCATGTATTAACAGGGCTGTGTGTGTGGCTGAAGTGAGAGTTAAACTGCAGTCCATGGCAATGATAGTGCCATGGCTAAATGGGTGGTAGGGTTGGGGTTCAATTCCCACTGAGGCTACCCGTGCAAAACAAGTATGCATTTGGATTAAAGCTGCCACAAAGTGAGTTGAAAATATTGGGGGGAAAAATAACCTTTGCTAGCTACTAAATGTTTAAAATTAAACTTCAGAAACTGCTGCAAAACGAGCTTCTCTTATTGGGCAAAACGCTAAAATGAACTGAAGGAAATTTAGAACTCAAAAACCAAAGTTTAAGAGTTGAAGTATGACTTGAGTATCAAGATTTAAGACTTGCAGATGTAATATATAGATTTCCTTGTTCTTATTTTTATTTAGGGGTATATTGTGAAACCATCACAGGGATTTAATGTGCAAAAACGCACTTTTTTTGTTTTGTTTTTGCAACTTTGACAATGTTCAACACATATTTACTACTATATTACACTATAAAAATGACAAGCAATATCATTTTTTCCCCGTTAAAACTTCCCTAATAACATATCTAACAGATGCTGGCTTTAATTGTGGGTCATATCTAAATATGTTAACAATTGGTTTGCTAAATTAGCTTTCTGTCATTGTTTATAGATCACTCATCCCAAGCTACACTTCAAAACAGCATGTTGCGTTCAAATCTCGAATAGACCTACATCCATATCACAGCAGTCGTGTCAAACATCTATTTTTTCTGGTGTGGGTGTTGTGTGTTTTGCTACTGTTTGTGCAAAGCAAAGGATCCACGCTGTCCTCTATCACCGGTACATGTCCTGAAGGATGCAACTGCAAAACTTGTCTTGTAGGTTTCAGGTTGTCTTGGCTCTGCAGCCAAGATTTATAGATTTATTTACAGGTGAGAACTGATGCTTTCGTCTGCAGACTCACACATCTTTCGCTGTGTTAGGTACTGTAACAGAGCCTGCTAACTCTCTCCTAAGGCTATATAAACGCCTTTGTTTCATCCCTATTGTAAATTAGTAGCAGAACTGTTTCTCAGCAGCTCCTTTCCCTACAGGTAAAGAAACATATTAGATTCTGCGTTAGACCTAGCTCAGGGCAGAATCTCATTTCTTCTTTTCTCTGTATTCTCTCAAAAGCTTTCTCCCTCTGCATCTCCCTCTGTTCATTCCCTAACTCAATTCTCCCTCCCACCCTCCCTCCTCCTTCTCTCTCCATTCATCCATATCCCACCATCTCTCCATCAGCAATGGAAAAATTAGATGTCCACGATGAATGTCAGTATGGATTACTGATAACATTATAGGTGACATTATTTACTGACATACTTAGAATATTATAATCATTTTTAAATATGTCACAATTTGCCATTTTTAAAGTGCACATTTAGCATTTTAGTATAAAACTCTCCTCCTTCCTCAGCCATGTCTCCCTAAATCTTTGTCTCCCTGCACACAGTTTTTCCCAGCAGAGCCACAGGAGCAGTTCTTGGAAAGAAATCCTGATTCAGCCACTCAATACATTCTGTCTGATCACCACTGATGCATTATGCCATAAATCTGCCCCCTGTAAATTCTGTCTTATCACTGCTGATCTAGAGTGCCATACATCTACTCTCATCGGTCCCAATCTCGAATCTTATCTATGCACAATTGGCTAACATGTCTAAGCTAAATACCATCTCATCATTGCTGGGATGCTGTATATACTGTATACATTCAGTACTGTCTGAGTATTTTAACAATATTAATCTAGAATGCCTCATGTAACCAATAAGGAGTCCTGAATAAATAATCTCTTTGCTGATCTGTCATGCTACATATTTACGCCCTACTTCATTATATGACAACAGCCAACTATGATAGATTTGTAGCATTTCTGCACCCAGTGTTCACCCTTTCCAAAACTTCTGTTTGTGCAACTAGTGCAGTGCCCATTCAAATTGTGCCTGTTCAGAACGGGCCGGACTTTACGGTGTGCGCCACAGCCTGCCATAATTTTGTTCTGCATGTCCTTGCGGGCTAGCTTTGTTTGCTGTACGGGGTTGGGTTGAGACCATGACACTGGACTGGAGCATATGCTGCTGTGCCCAGTGTATCCTGCCATTGCGCCTGGAGCATAAATCTGGCGCACATACTACTTTTTAACAGCACAGCTCAATTCGAGCACCGCTCATCCAAACAACTTCACATGCAACACTGCACATCCTTGGGTCCTGAACAATAAACCTGTCAACTTTCGACTAGATGATTCCTTCAGTAGTGTGCAATTCTGCAACAGCTTTTGTGCAATGTGCAACCTGTGTGGTGTATGTGTAAATGAAGAAGTTAGTTAATTAAAGGAACGGTAAGGGATTCAATTGTTTGCAACCCAAATACAGTGAACTTTGTGCATCATTCCTGCCTTCTTCTTCTTCTTCTTCTTCTTCTTCTTCTTCTACGTATTTCTCTACATATTGACGGTTGGCAAAGCGCCTTTTGCCAACTGCCAGCGACCAGTTTGTTGGGATGATCACACCCCCTAGCTGACTGGGAAGTTCAGGTTTAGGTGAGAACATGGTTGTTGCGGCTATTGTCCTGCACTTGAATGCAAGTGTGAAAGGGGTACTCAAGGAACATTCCTGCACCACACAGTCCTGCAGTGTTCTACTATAAATGTGTGCAAAAAGGCTCTTGCATGACAAAGTAAGCAGAATATTATCGTAGCACTCAAGTGGTTAACGAAAACCAAACAAAACCCACAAGCTGCACACAGCACAATGAACTGGCAGCAGGTGTATAAAGATACCGGAAACTATAAATCTACAGAATGGCCTCTTCCTAATAAATCCTGAGTGATCAGCTGCACAGGAAGTGATCTGGACTCTTTACAGTGCACTTTTAGGATCACTGAATCAGAAAGTGCTGATCTAGAAGTGGCATTTCTACGCTCTCAGTGGCTGCTGAGCTGAGCAGGATGGCTGCTGGACTAGATTCCAGACTGACTGATGGGCTGACTGGATAATTAGATACCTGCTAAGTGAAATTAATTATCTTCCTCATTTTCAGCTCTTTTTGTGTTTACTGGTATAAACATTTACATGCTATAAATGAATAAATGAATCGCTTGCTTGTGTTTCACTTGCACTCATAAGCGAGTGTCACTCCCAAATTTCACTCTGATTAAGATAAACACAATAATCAGATCATAATCGACATAAATCAATGTTGTGTTAGACCTAGATTATGTGTTTGTAAAATTGATTTACTCAAGCATGTAAATGTTCCATTGGTTTATAATGGGCATTAGCATTCTCTGCATGCATTTCCTCGCCTGCTGTGCTTTCCCTTGTAAGCTGATTAAGCAATGAGTCGTTTATATTTGGCGAACAACATAATCCTATTAATTCCATCAGTGTATATGTGTTTCTCCACATTTCTTGCATTAATCTCTGTATATTACACATGTGAACATATTGAATGATTAATTTATTCTGAGGGGGTTTTTAAAAAAGTGGGGGAAAAAAAAGGAATGATAAATGCAGGGAAATAAAATCAAATATTAAGTGGAGGGTGAATGTTTACTTTAAAAGAAATGTCACACACATAGACTCAGACTTAGTTTGACTGCTAATGTTGTCATAGCAAAATTGATGTTAAACATGATGATGTGAAAATAAATTAAATAAAGCTTTTTGGGAAGATAATCAGGATTAACATTTTTATTTATTATATTTTTTCTTTCGTTACATCTTGTGCTTCTGCAGCTTTTCTACTGCAGATCCCTGTTTTTTTCTCCATCATTCAGTTTCAGATTAATGACTGAAATTTCTTAACATAAGCAGTTTTAATATCTGAATATTTGTCACATTTGAAGTGATTTTCCTCTCCTTCTCCTTGTATTCCCATGATCCTGTCTGTAACAGCAGAACCTTCACAGCTCAGGAAGCTGTTTTTACATGAATACACAGAAATACACTAACACACACGCACGCGCACACACGCTCACACACATGCACATACACACACACGGACACCTCTCTCTCTCTCTCTCTCTCTCCCTCTCTCTCTCTCTCTATGGAGACAGAGNACCTCTCTCTCTCTCTCTCTCTCTCCCTCTCTCTCTCTCTCTATGGAGACAGAGAAGATGAGATCAATTTTCAGATCAGAACTTGATTAAATATCGACAAGGCCTGGCTCTGCCTCTGAAAGCAGCTCTTTGATCACAAGATGAAATGCTTTCAAAAGGCCAATCATTGTCTCAAAAATAAAACTTATTAAAAATGGTTCCCTATATAGCTGAAACCCAAAGTGCACAAAACTACAAAATTATACTCTTTATAGGGTAATTGCAGGCATTCAACAATCTTTTGGTGTTTTCAAAGTCCCCAGAGCAAAGCCTGATAGCAGATAATAAAAGAAAACTTTTATCGAGCTATTATCTGTACATTCAAGTTATTTTTCTGCTTGGAAACTAAAGTTTAAAATTTGATTGGAATTTTTTGCTGTCTTCAGCTAGACCTTTTTCAAAGCCTCTTAGAAACCTCTTTTCGAAAGTTTGATGACCCTAAATATCTTTTCACAAACTTCCTGGCCCTGATCCAGTAAAGATTAGAGAGAAAGTATATTGATATTTAAAAGGTTTTTACCCAGAAAGAGATAAACTGAGTATTGATGGATGCTTCTTCATTTTGCTTTATCACGGTCCCACAAGTTCACATTTAGAAACTTCCCATAACTCAAGTGTCCTTAAGCAAAGGATCAACATCCCTCTGACTTCAGGGAGCAGCACTCCTCTGTAGCTGATGCTGACCTCTGACCTCTACGGATAGTACAACATGCAGCGAATTTGAGAATAATTTCCTAACTAGTGAGCTCATACTACCCCACTATATTTTTGAAGAAAGAAAACTGTCAAAAACACATTTAATTTGACACTTTGGGGGGATGAAGTTTGAAAAGTTTCTTTCCACAGCAACTAGCTACTTTTCAAAAAAATAAAAAATAAAATAAAAAAATAAAAAAAATAAAAATAAATAAATAAATAAAAATAAAACAATTTACTCCACGCTGACTCTCATTATGTCATTACTCATTTTTATGCCGTTACTCTCACTTTCACTCAGGTTGCTTTTGTTGTTGTGAACAGTCGACTGCCTCCCTCACTGACTCATAAACAGTAACAGTCAAGTGATCCCTGTAACAAGATGTACTATACAAAAGTGCTCCATTCTGCTATAAAGATGCCAGACAAAAGCACTTCTGCTAAAGTGGCCACTTTCTGTGAACCCCGCCGTGACGGCTGCTTACTCACTCTAGAGTAGAAAAGGCAATGGTAGCTTTAAAAAGTAGGTTAGTTGTTAAGAAAAAAAACTCTACGGCAGAGCGAAGAAACAAATCTGATCTATAAAATGCTAATTTTTGGTTTGGTCTCTATTCCCAGACAAATGTCCCATGTTCTTTATGAACAGCTCACTTGTTTCTGACTCTGTTCCAGCTTATTTCCATCACTTATTAAAAACCATGAACCGTCCCTCCACATGAAGTTTTGACTGAACCCTTAAAGGAACATACTGACCATTTTGCATGTTTGAGCCTAATATATTCAATTTTCATTCATGTTATGTTACTGACACCATTTCCAAAAGTATAATACCATAGTTCAGCTTTCCTGATATTTTGCAAGATCTCTTATTCTTTCAAAATCAAATATTCAAGCGATATACCCACCTTAAAAATTTATGTTTCAGCTGCTAATTGTTATGCAGCCTTATGAAGTCATGGTTGGTTAAATTTTTCCATAAAAGCAGGTCTTCTCTTGGGACTATATTCCCTGGTGGAGACATACATTCACTCCAGGCTTTTATTGCACTTAAATACTAAAATTACACAGCTTTAAAAAAAAAAAAAACCNAAAAAAAAAAAAAAAAACCCTGAATACACATGTTGTTCACGATGATGGAAACCTATTCCAAAAATGTTTCAAGTAAACAAGTTAATTTTAACAGCGTACCAGAATGAACTGAAACCAGCGGTGGTCTGGAAGGTAGGAAAAATTTTTTACATTCACCGTTCCTTTGGGAAATGATTGTCAGTAATGTTACATGTATGAAAATTGAATATATTAGGCTTAAACATGCAANTGGGAAATGATTGTCAGTAATGTTACATGTATGAAAATTGAATATATTAGGCTTAAACATGCAAAAGGAGTGGTATGGTCCTTTAAATGGCATTCCAACTCTAAAATAACTGAGAAGCTGGTTGCAAAACAGTTGTTAAAAAGAACAACAATATTTTGCGATAAATTTAAGTTTGGCTTTCACCAGCAGTACAGCACTGAATCAGCACTCTTAAAGGTCTCTGAGGATATGTTGATTCATGCTGACGCTGGTGTGTGTTCACTTCTCCTGCTATGAGACCCAAGTGCTGCAGCTGATACTCTTGATCACAATATTGTCTTCGAGAGACTCAGGAGCTGGACGGGCTGAGGTGGGACTGCATTGCAGTTGTTCTCACCCTGTCTTTCTGACAGGTGTCTTTCAGTCTCCATAAGGGATTACACTGTATGTCTTCTGCTCCTCTTTCCTGTGGCGTCCCTCAGGGATCGATTCTTGGTCCAGTCTTGTGCTCACCACACATAAGTAATTTTGCTTATATTTTTCTGTCACTATTGACAATAACAGTAGACATACCCAAAATGAAATGCCTAAAGCTGTTTCACTGTTGATGATCTGCATAAACAAGGTCTTACCAGAAACATAACCTCAAAGGGTTTTCTTTTTAAAAGTGTCAAATATTGAAAGAATGAATGAAAAAGAGCATGAGGAGTTTCAAGTCAATAAAAATAAAATTTTTTAGCCATCTAAAGACCCAGAGAGCACATTCAAAATGCTGTGAAATTTAAATAAAACCGCAATGCAGCACATTTATGCAAAACATGAATGTGCTATTGGATGAGGGGTAAATACAAAACAAAAAACTAGATTTACTTGTGTTGCATCAATATTAGTTTATTAAGCCATTTTTAAAACAAATTTTGGATTATTAGATTTATAAATGTATTTAAATTTTAAGAAGCAATTTTCACAGTGCTGAAGCTTCATGGTGCTTCTATGATTCCTAGTTAAGAGCAAACTGTGTCCAAATTAACAAACTAAAAATAAAAGCCACATAAACTACTTCCAGCTCCAAGACAGCATCGGCAACAACACACGGACGTATGCATGCACACACACAGACACACACACGCACAGAAAGCTAGAGCCAAAGCATGCGTCGGGCCCAGGGAGACAGATTGTCTTTTAATTGGTTGAAAACTGCAGAGCTTTGGGAAGAGCTGAAGGGGAGAATGCACACACACACGCACGCACACACACATACACACACACATGCACACTGTCCTCTGTGATAGTAAGGAGACATAGACAGTCTCTACTGACTGACTCTGGTATAATGAGCTGAACTCAGGCCAAAACCTAGAGGGTGTGTGTGTGTGCATGTGTGTTTGCACTGTATGTGTGTTTGCACTGTGTGTGAACAGAAACTTGCTGATATCATCAAAGTGAAAGACGGTAACTGTTAAATGTTCAGAGTAAACGTCTCATTAAGCTGTGTGTGTGAGTGTGTGTGTGTGTGTGTGTGTGTGTGTGTGTGTGTGTGTGTTTGTGTGTGTGTGAAGCTGCTAACTAATAACCAGAATTTAATATTAAAAAATCATTTTTAAAATTATTACAGTTATTCAAATGTAATAAGTGATGAAAGCCCAATCTGAGCTCACATACCCAAACAGGATTCCAGCCAAACTTTTGCAGGCAAACTCCTAATTTACAGCTATAAATTAATGATTTGGCCTAAAAAACACACAGTTATGTCTCTTAATATGGACCACTGCCTAAAGGTTAACTGTTAACAGAGTGCGTGTGTGTGTATGTGTGTGTTACCTCCTTATGGTGCGGAGTAGGGTGGATCTGGCCTCGTTGTGGAAGGTGATGATGATGGAGGTTNTCCTTATGGTGCGGAGTAGGGTGGATCTGGCCTCGTTGTGGAAGGTGATGATGATGGAGGTTGGAGGAAGATTGGAGTCGTAGTGCAGGGTGGTACACCTGGAGACGAGGATTACACAAATGTGTTTTTAAAGATTATTTGCGTACATAACTTGAAAAACTTGAAAGGATAGGATACATACAGATCTGTTATTCAAGAAAAGCATCATATATCTGAAGGTGTTTGGACTTCAGCTGATCTGCAGCTTTCAGTAAGAACGATTTAACACTGTAAAATTTGCTCCACCACATCAAATAATCTCATCTATTATTTAATCCTGAAATATTTGCTTAAAGCCAGTGAAAACGTCTGTCAGTGCAACGAGATTACTACAACCTTTTTCCAATAAAATTGACTTGTTTCAGGAATTTTATAACAATTTGTAAACTGATTTATGCTGTAACATGGTTAAAATAATCAGGTGGGAAGATTTATTGTATTTGTTTTCAGAAAATAACACATTTAGTGTTCAATAATAGACCACATGACTTGATATATTGGAGTTGTTTTGTAATAATACCAGACTACCTGCAGGATCGTGTCAATAAAGTTTCCTTGAATTATACATTGAATAAAAAGTGGAAAAAAGGGAAGAAATTATTTTCTTTGTTGTCTTTCCTTTGTTTTCTTTATTTGGTCTGTCTTTCACAGTTTTCACACAAACACACTCCCTCTGTCTCTATCTCTCTCTCTCTCTCTCTCTCTCTCTCTCTCTCTCTCTCTTGCACACACACACATTATCTTCTTCCTCTGTCAGTTTCTCTGTATACACTCTTGTGTATACAGAGAAAGCACACAGCACACACAGACACAAACACAAATACGCAGACCGACAGACAGACAGACACACCCACACACACACACACACACGTCATGGTCATTGCTACTTGACACACACACTGGGTGACAGAATGGTCAGACCAGACCTGTTGAAAGATGAATTATTGATGACCAGTCAGCAGCTCATTAAAAAGCACCACATTGTGGTGTGTGTGTGTGTGTGTGTGTGTGTGTGTGTGTGTGTGTGTGTGTGTGTCTGCTACCTTCGCTGGGTCAGCAGCCATTTATTCTAAAAGAGCAAAGGTAGATGTACACACACCTTACCTATCAGACTGATGGATTGATGACATTTTCGAGCAGAAACAGTCTGCTTGGCCTGTTCTGGCCTTTATTTTTTAAAAAGCCCA
>VXCM01001125.1:0-183560 GCA_014773175.1 Lucifuga dentata
GAGGTTCCGGTACGCCCGAAAATGTGCCGGTACTCTAAAATGAAAATCACAGAGGTCCTGGTACTGGTACCGGTGCCTACCGGCCCACTTCAAGCACTGACTATGTGTATTTATTTTCATGTAACATTTAAATTAGGCCCAAGACGAACGTCAAAATGTCAAAATGAAGATGATTTGTTGTATGAATTTGTTGTATGCGAATGTATGACCAGATACAAATGTTGAAAAGTTTGAATTGTAATAACAAGGTTGTTATGGTTAATTATCTTCCACATATGCTGAAATGAGCATCTTGGTGCATATATGCAATATTAATGCTCAAATTACTTTTTTACTTAAAAAAAGCTGATCTGTCACACTGCAGTAACTGTGTACTGTGTAGGATGTTGTGGAATCTCCACATAGTAAAACCTGCCTATCATAACATGCAAAAGGAAACACGTCAAGCTTCAGATTTTTATCTAAGGAGTCTTAATAAAAGACACCAGAGTCTGCTGCTGGCCAAAGAGTGATCCTCATAATCAAAGACTGATCCTCAAAAAACTGATCCTTGTGACCAAAGACTGATCCAAAAACTGATCCTCCTCAATTCTAAAGTGATCCTTCTGAACAAATACTGATCTAAAAACTGATCTAAACACAAACTGGTTTCTAAGTAAAGACTGTTTCTGTCATGGCTCTCAGTGCCGGTAAGTATGTGACTTGGGCCCCGCTGATCCTCTTGGTGAACTCCATCATCAGAATCAGCGGCTTCTCAACACCAAAATTTTGCAGCTGATCGATGCGTGCATGAGCAGGCATCAGTGCAGTGCGTAAAGTCTGACGTATCTCTTGTTCCCTGTCCTGCAGCAGGTTTGATCTTCCTGTACCTCCTTGTTGCTCCAGCAGATGCTGGAGTTGCCAGGAAAGAAACAGACGCAGCTGTGAATGAAACGCTACATATGATGTCGAAGAAGATCCAGGAAACTCTGAAACACCTGGTGAGCTTTATGGTTCTTCATTAGATCTACCTATAGGAAAGGTGCGGGTGTACTCGCCCAAAAAGTTGAAATAAATCAGGGATTGGGTGGAGGACCCCAACTAAATAATTAGTAGTTTTAGATAATTTAAGTTACTTTTGCATGGCTTATTTTTTTTTTTTTTTAATTTCAGTTGAATTTAATGAAAATGGGATAAGCTATTGATTTGTTTTCATTAACAGACAGTGTAAAATAGGTTTTAATTAATGTTTCAGTTTTAAGAACAAAACATGTAACCTTTTTAATTTTATTGGTTTTTAAATTCACAGTATTTAGCTAGATTATCATAAAGCCTCTGAATGGAAAATAGAGTTTTCCTTAGAAGGCCAGAGTGGAGGGCAGGGGACAGAGCTGAAAGTCAAGTATATTAATAAGTTATTATATATCTGAACCTATATGTATGATATTAAATAGTGATTAAAAAGAAAAAAAATCTGTCACCAAACCCACTAAAGTGCTTTTCATAATAAGAGAAAAAAAAGTTGGTTTTTTTTTAAAATTTGCATCACAGATTTTACTTTAAGAGTCAAAATCCAATTTACTTTCACTCTTGTGGACTTTTTGTGAATATTTTTTTCTAGTCTTCGAGGAAAAGCAAGATATTCTTGTTGCACAAAAAGGAGCATCTAAAGGCTATATTTGAAGTTTGCTTCATTTCCCCTTTAAGATAATACAGTGCTGTCCACCCTTGGTAAATAAAAGTGCAAAAATGTCTTTATCCTCTTAATTTTTCACTCAAGATTTTAAGAAAAATATAACATTTAATTAAAGTTAAAGAACTGAAAGGAAAAAAAAATTTGAAGTCAGAAAAAGTCCAAAAACTACCATCAGACGCCACCAGACCGACTGAGAAAAATATTTGTTTCATAAGAATTTTTTTTCCCTTTCAATTATTTGAATTTAATTAAAGGTTGTATTTTTGTTAATATTTTGAATCAAACAAAGAGGATAAACAATATTTTTTCATTTTTTTCACAGCCTATTTCGCTTTTATTTACCAAGGGTGCCCATATTAGTGGAGGACACTGCATCTGAAACAGATTACAGATAGTCACTGACACGCAGAGTGAATCTGAATTCATATTGAAATGGAAGTCAGGATATTTGTGCTTTGATCGTCTCACCCTGCTAACCCACAGATGTAAACATATTCTGATCCTGTCTGTCGCTCTGCAGAGGGTATCTGTATTACCAGCCAAACAGTCCTGCTCCTCCAGTCAGGCTGCAGAGCTGGACAGCCTGCAGCAGCAGCTCCTCATATCTGACCGCCTCTTTGCCTTCCGCTGCCGCCTCATCAGCGTGACTCCGCTCGTCCCGTATCTCTCAGCTCAGCTGCAGACAATCAGTCAGTACAGCCTGAGCGCAGAGTTGCTGCTCGGCGGCGGGACTTCCACTCTGACCTGCAGCCCGCCCACCTTCAAGCAGTTACTGGACGGATATGTGTATGTCAGGTGTCTGCTGGAGCAGCTCAGCAAAGAAACGTCTATTTGGGTGTACAGTATGAATGAATGTTGATTGGTTGTGTGTTTTAATTTATTGGGAGTGTTTTACCTGGGTGGGAAAGCAAACTTATTCCAAAAGTTGCTTTACAGATATCATGCGATTACCTGATAACCAAGTATTTATGAAAATGTAATTAATAAAAAAGCAAAGTGAAACAATGCTATTGGTTTTTTGTGATTCAGAATCATTTAAAGGACCGTACTGGTGATTTTGCATGTTTGAGTCCAATGATTACTAACCACATACATGTTACATTACTGCCAAACATTTTTCAAAATATAAACCCGTTTTCAGTTTTTGTGTTTTTTTACCACATCCCCTGATCTTTCAAAAATCAAATGATCAGGTGATACACCCACCTTAAAACTCAGTGTTTTGCCTAATAACACTTGTGCATGATTGTAGAAGGGACAGTCATTTTTAATTTCTATGTAAAAGCCGTCTTCTCCTGGGACTATATTCCCCGAACGGAGACATACATCTTCTTCCGTGTAGTTCCACATCAGATTGGGTAATTTAAATGTTCATAACGGCAATCAGGCATGTTTGAGCCCAATATGTACAATCTGTATACATGTTACATTACTGACAATCATTTCCCAAAATAGACTACTTTAGCAGTAAATTTCAGAATTTTTTTCCCCATCTTCCAGACTACCATTGGTTTCAGTTCATTCCAGTATGTTATTAAAACCAACTTGTAGAGATGTGAAACAGGCTTGAGATACATAATCCATCACAGCAAACATGATGTCTTGTTTTACCGAAGTAACTTTATTTAACCGATTGAACACAGAGCTGCTGGGAAGTCAATGTATTTCTCCTCCAAGAAATATAGTACCAGGAGAAGACGGCTTTTACTGAAAAATTAAAATGACTGTGTCTTCTACAATCGTACAAAAGTGTTAGTAGAGGAAAACATTGAACTTTAATCACCTGATCACCTGAACATTTGATTTTGAAAGATTAGGGGATTTGAAAAAAAATAACAGGAAAACTAAAATATGGTTTTATGTTTTGGAAATTGGTTGTCAGTAATATAACATATATGTGGGTTGTATATATTGGGCTAAAACATGCACGATCGCCGGTATGGTCCTTTAAGTAGCTTTGACAAAAACTTAATAGGCATCTTGCGTACTGTGATGGATTACGTTTCTCAAGCACATTTCAAGTCTCGACAAGTTGATTTTCATCGCGTACTGGACTGAACTGAAACCAATGGCTGCTTGGAAGGTAGAAAAAAAATTCCAAAATTTACCACTTCAGTAGTGTATTTTAGAAAATGGTTGGCAGTAATGCAACATCTTAAAACTTGCTGGCAAAAGACCTGAACAAACTTTAGAGAAGAAAAACACTCAGATGAGGCATAAGAAAATATCTTTACTTCTTAACACAAAGAAAGTACAATACTAAATTTGGGAAGAACCAACATTTGCAGATCTGATCTGCAAAGCTGTATAGTAAGTAATTCAACCCCAACCCAATATTTTGGAAAACCTACTTGGTTTGGTACATAAAAACTTGAATAAATTCATCACACAAATGAAAAGCTGTGTGGAACAAGGGAATTTCAGTCCTAAACATTATTCCTAATTGGAAACAGTCATGAGCATAAAGGGAGAAAATTTTCAGCAATCATGACTGACAACAATACGTGGATTCAGAATGTTTAATTTTCTTAAGAGTAGTAACACACAGTTTGGTAAATGTGACTCAAACGTCTCACTTACCACAAAATATTTAGGTAACACTGTAAATGTGTTACATGTTTTTAATGACTGCTATCCCTGTCATACTATAATTTGAAGAACTCTTCCATAAACAGGTAAACTTTCAGCAATAAAATTCTTTTCACCTCCTTGAAAAGTATAGATGCTCTTAAAAAGATACCTGCAACCCGCAACGAAAGACTGCACACAACAGGCTGCACATTCATCAAACAAAAAACAAAACATCACTATCAAAGTTGCCTTTTGCTACTATAAAACTCAGAGTAAACTTAGTTGTTCTGCACAAAAAAGTAACAACCAAACCAATATAATCATTAAAATCTGCCTGAGGAGTGCTGGACCACAACAAAGAACTACAGAGAAGACAAAAAAAAAAGAAAAGAGAAACCAGTCAGCCTGCCAATGCTGCAGGTTCTGGCACTNAAGACAAAAAAAAAAGAAAAGAGAAACCAGTCAGCCTGCCAATGCTGCAGGTTCTGGCACTTTATTTGCTGATTCTGTCTTTGAAGAATGGCAGACAGTCTGAATGACCCGATTCTGCACGAGGTCGAGTCTGAAGCCCTTTAATTGCGTGCTCTGTCAAATGAACGCAAACCTCAAACTAAAAGCGGAAATGAACTGACAGGTAAATGACCACACCTTGATGTGGCTTCAGCGGCAGACCAACTGTTTAGTTTTCTCGTCTGTCATTAGCACACATCACAAATTCTAAAGATGTAGAAAGTAAAAATAAATCAAACGCGAAAAAACCTCCCTCACACTCAAACTCAAAGCAAACGGTCTTCCTGCTGAAAAGGATCCTGACTTGATTTTTGTTCACAGCTGAATGGAAAGTAATGACGCTCAGCAGTGTAGCCCTGAGTGACCAATAAGGAAGAGAAACAAAGTGACAGCTCCTGTGCATTCAGCAAAGCTCCTGTAACACTGTACATGTGGATTGTGTATATATATATATACACACATATAGTTACATAAAAATTTGTAATGCTATTTCAGTTATGCTCCCTATGAGGGCTGTAATATCGCTCCATGATGCTGTGACCTGCCTTAGCTCATTATGTCACATATATAAGATGGCTGCTCTTTCTCCTACAATTTGCGGTTTTATTCACTGCAAATGAAAAGAGCAAGCGAGGTATGATGAAAAACGTTCAGCATGGAGGGAGAAATGCCAGAAAACCACAACCCTTAACTGGCAAAATAACAGATGCACCTGAGTCAGTGAGGGATGTAAAGTTCCGATAGACAGAAAGCGGACGGGATGGCTCTGATCAGGCCTGCCAGGGATCAACTCCGTGTTCCAGGGTGAACCCTCAATTTGACTCTTTCAGAGTCTCTAAACAACTCAAATCATATTTCTAGCTGGTTGTTACACATTCATCTGTTCTCTGATAACAAGCATCAATCACTTAACACATCTGACAGAACATAAAATCACCAATCATTTAATCGTTCCCTTTTTTTTTTTAAACACATTGTTTTTACATTACAAAAGTAATTTTTATTTAAATGTATGGAGTTGTTCTAAAAGCAAACCACCAGTTCCACCTTCTGATAAAGTCTTTAGAGCAACTTTGCCTAAAGCCACAGGTTGTTGCTGTCATTAAAACGCAGCCAGATTAAAGCCACAGGTGTGTGGAAGACACTTGGACTGACCTTGCTGAATGGTTGTAAGGTAAAAACAGTGATAATTCATTTCTCTCCTTCAGAAGATTCGGCATGATGCAGTGCTGTGATGTGCCGGGACACGTTGCCTCCCCCGAGAGCGACGCTACAAGTCTCCACAAGGGCTGCGTGTGTGTGTGACGGCCTGGATGGCTTCTTCAGGCAGCAGGGACGGGTTAGTAAGAATGGATGTGGTTGTGCTTAGCTGGCGAAGGGTACTCAGCACCACTGAAAAAAAAAACAAAAAAACAACACAATTTAATAACCTTAACCTGTAAAATCGTTATTGGCGGTAGGGCTCTTAACCCAAGTTAATGTGAAGTTTTCAGAGGCTTTAGCTTGTCATAAGCACTTGAATGCACCATGAAGGCAGAGTTTCCAGAACCACCTTCAGTGTTCTCAACTGCCAACAACGAAAACATAACATTGACAAAAATGAAAGAAAATAATCTGTTCACTGTGATGGATTATCTGTCTGCAACAAATTAAAAGGACCATATGTATGTTTTGCATGTTTGTGCCCAACAAATATTGTCTGTGTACACATTACATGACAGCTAAGCCTGTCCCAAAATTTAAAACTATATTTTACTTTTCGTGGGGTTTTTTTGTTTTGTTTTGCCAAATCCCCTAATCTTTATTTAAAAAAATGAAAAAAGAAAAAAAAAATACACACACATTTGCATATAGAAGGCACATTGTTTTTAATTTCTCAGTAAATGCAGTCTTCTCCTTGGATTATATTCCCTGGCGAAGACATACATTTTCTTCTGTGCAGCTCCGTGTTAGATCAGTTATATTAAGCAACTCTGACAAAAAATAATAATGGTTTATGGTTTGTTGGGATGGATTGTTTATCTCAAGCAATTTCAAGTCTGTACAAGTTATGCTAATAGTACTGGATTGAACTGAAACCAATGGCAGTATGGAATGTAGGAAAAACAATTTGAAAATTTACCGCTCAAGTACTATTTTTTTTAAATGGTTGGCAATAATGTATCGTGTATGCGGGTAGTATTTATTGGGCTCAAACATGCAAAACCACCGGTATGGTCCTTTAAGTCTCTGCACACTGATTTTTACTCTGTTGACATAAATGATCAAGCACTGTTTTGATCACGTTCAGTGTTTCTCATCAAAACATATGGAGTATCACTTACATGTTAACCGCTCGTGGTCCTCTTCTCTTCCTTTATTGGTGCATTATTACCTGTTGTATGCTACTACCAACTATAGCTATGTGGAACTGCGCAAAACAGCTGCTCATTTGTGTCATTTATCCAAGTCTATTTACCAACACGAGGAAATTCAACATGCAGACCTCAGTAGAAACCGAAGACACATTTCCAACTACAAGCCCGGCCCCGGCTTCTTGTATGAGCTCATTGAGCACAGGATACAAATAATGCCAGAACCCACTCATGGAAACACTGCTCTACATCACCACTACTGGCATCACTCCACAGGGCACCTTTAAAGATGATTTAAGTGCATCTCAAGCTTGAGAAGCTTTTGGAGATGTTTAATTTTGAGACAAGATACTGTGGAAAACAGAGGGGGAATTCTGAAAAAGGGCCATATGGGGATTTCACGGAGAGACCGTTTCCACTGTAGGTGGTTGGATAGATGATTTGAGTCATCAGTTTTAAGGGGGCAGCAGAACTGCAACCAGTACACAAAGAAGAAAGGGAGTTTTTGCTTCCGGCTACAACACACAGAAGCTGGAGGTCACAACTGGTAAGAAATCTCTATGAACTTTTCTGCAGCAGCACAGGTCCAGCCTGTGGCTGCTAATCAGAGCTGCTAATCATGAGGGAAATCTTTGACGTCACCTTATATCACCACAACTGAGTTTAACCATTAGAGCTGGGCTGAGTCATAAAAATTATTTTTACAAGTGAAAAATAATAATATTAATGCTATTTACAGAGTGACTAACAGTGCCACTTCCCTGAGGTTGAAGCTGGAGAGATTTCATAAGTTATTTTCAAAACATGAAAAAGTTACATTTCCTGCCAATACTGTTTTACAAGGAAGGAAGAACAGACAGAGATAAGATAGTGAACACAAAATCGTGAGTAAGTGAAATCACACAGCTCACATAAGCAATCAGCTCACAAGGAGTCATCAATGTTCGCAGTTACACCTGCGCCTTTCCTGGTACGACAATAAAAATAAACGTTGACTGCCTCTGTCCTGCACGGCATCCAGATCTATTAAGTCCTTCCTCATTGGCTACAACCGCAGCAGAGGTAAAGTGTGTGTGTGTGTGTGTGTGTAGATGTGTGTTTTTACTTGTTGGCTTTATTTCTAGAGATGTTACTTACTTGGTCTGAGCACTGGAAGGGAGCAGTGCTGGTCAAGCCATTGCAGCGTGGACTGACACAGCTCAGCTTTACTCGTAGTCAACACCATCCCATTGAATGATTCAAAAAGAGGCTTGATAATGATGCTGAACTACAACAGTCGAGGGTCAAGGGTCAATTATTGTACAAAGTGAGATGACTATAAATCTCCCTTACCATCTAAGAACCACAGACCTTCTACACTGTACTGCAGCAGCTTTTGTTTTACAACTTTGTGGTGGTTGTCCTTTTTTTGTGTGTGCGTGTGTGGAAATTGGTAAAAACAAAATCAACAAGCTTAATGTATAGAAAACACCTTCCAAGGTAGAAAAGTGACACCAACCAATTAATCAGATGCTACAAAATTTTGTCTGAGAAGGACAGTTGGTCTTATTTTCTTTGTACTTTGATAGATAATAACAAGCAGTTTTCCAGTTCTAAAATGCAGTCTGGTAATATCTTCCAGGTGTGACGACAGAATAAAACAAGTCTACATTAACAATATGTTGCCTTTTTTCTAAAGGGGATTCCAGTTTTCAAGTGCTTCAGTTGTGTGATTTATACTCGGTACTGACGGCAAGTTTTACATGGCAAAGGATCTAATCTGTCAGTCTGATCTAAACAAGCTGCTTCTGAAATACACTCAGAAATACAATAATCACACATCAAAAGCAAGATATACAATGTTTGAACCACAAGATACATTATAATGTGCAGAGAGGAGCATAAGAGCTCTTACACTGAAGGATACAATCCAGAACTTCCAGTTCTGAAGAGTGCGACTCTTCACATATTCGTCAAACTTCTCTCTCATATGGTCGAAGCGATGCCGTGTGATGGGCACCCCCGTGGCAGGAAGCTGTTCCTGGCACACGCTGCGGTTAAGCAGTGACAAGAAAAGTCAATTGAGAGATGATGAGATAAGTGGTCGCGCAGCTTCTGTGACTCAGAAGAGATGCGAGATGCATGGTGGAGTAACCTACTTTATGGAGGTGTTGAGCTCCTCTATCTCCTCTCGTAATCGCTTGGCCTCTTCCTGCATCTGCTGCCTTTCCTGCTGGAGCTTCCCAATGTGCTCCACTGTCTTCTGCAGGGTGACTGCGTTACTAATCTAAATGCAGGTTAGAGGTCATAAAGAGGTCAATATGGTCAAGAGGTCAAAAATATGACAGGAATGGAGAAAACAAATTATTCAGAACAGCATGTGTGGTAATTACTGGTCAGGTAAAGTGATAACCAGCCAAGTGTTCTAGTTGAATGTTTTATGAAGATGAGCACTTGGTTTTAATGTCGTTTTAAATGCTGAACAGTCACAGACATAATCCAGTTACACGTTAAACACACATTTCAATCATTTACTGTACCTCACTGACAACTGATTTCACTTCAGATTCCAATTACTTTTCCATCTGAGTGTATTTTAAAAAAGACTACAAAAACTTACATTTGCTTGGGACTTGAGAGTGGGAACCAGGTTGCAGAGTGTTTTAAAGCCGATGTTTATGTTGAATCGTCTCTTCTGCTCAGCAGATATGTGGGTCACCCTTCGGCTCTAACACACACAACAAATTACTCAAGACTTTACTGAGAGTGTCATACATACACTAAAATTCAAGGTCTACCATTTACATCCCTTTACATTTAAAGTGCAGTATTGTTTTATTCTACATTACTAAAAGATTGCCAAATCTGTCATGGTCCTGTATGTCAACAAAGCAAGCAACATTTTAACATTAAAATACATAAACACACACAAATACAAACCTGGTTTGCCTCATTCTTTGCCAAGAGTGTGCTGCTGCTGCTGAGTGGTGACTGGGGACTCGGGACTTGATCTAAGCCAGATGGTGAACCTTGACCCGATCCTGGCCGACTGTGAACTGGAAAACAAAAACTGATTTTTTAAAGTTGTGTCTTTGGAACTTATAATTCCTACGTGGATGGAGCAAACGCTCACCAACACCAGAGGAGGGTTTCTGGTTTTTCTGGCTGCAGGAGTAAGTCTCTTCTTTGGGGACAATCAACTGAGGAGACTTCTGCGTCTGAGATACAACGTGAAATCCAGGAGCCTGAAAGATACAAAAGGAGAGCAAACAGAAGAGAAATAAAGAGAGCTGAGTTCCAAAATGAACTCAGAGCCTCCACTGAAATGATAAGACTTCTCAGCCTGAGCTGCCCATCAGACTCCAGAGTGTTGTGCTGCTGCTGTAATTTTCTATTGACTAATTGAAATGAACACATGAAATGAAAACATAAATAAACACATGAAATGAAAACATACCGCTCCAAGGTGAGAGGGAGCAATGACCACTCCTGTGTTAGGGATCACGTCTGCTTTCAGAGCTGTTGGCGTAACAATCACTGCATTGGCATGACCTGGGAAAGGGGCTGAGAATGAGGACTGTCAGACGCAGTATCCATGGAAACACAAGCTACAGTTTGCAGTCCTGAAAATCCAAAAGTGAGTTAACGTGATTGATGCATGGGTTCCTTTGCCAAATCTCAACAGATTTTTTTTCTTAATAAACTCTTAAATTCATTCTTGCTCTAAAACAACTATTAATTTTATTCTATTAATTATTAGCTTTTAATATCTTCCCCGTTAAAGTCTGAGGTCAATGTGTATGTACGAGTTATTTTAAAAGCACAGCAGAATATAGGTCTGATTTCTGTGGATAATGTTAGCTTTATAATTGTATACTTTATACTGTATATAACACACTGATTGTCCAACAACCCAAAATATGCTGAGCTGTTGAGATTATTAAATATTTTCTTAATAATTATTAATATATCATCACTAGTGCACTCTATAGTGACTCAGATATTGTGTACCAAAACATTACATCATCATCTTGGCATACTGTTTTAGTTGACTAAATAAAAAAGGTTTGAGCGCTACCTTGTGGCAGGAAAATGAAGGTGACACAGCTCCACAGCCAGATTTAACAATGTTAAATCCACCATTTCACCAAACACAAAATAAGTATCTTCACCTGTGGATAAGCAACAGACCTGTGAGGATGATTTGAGAGGAGGGGATTGTGTTAGCAGGAGCAATCCTTTGCACAGGGCGGCTTTTATTGGGACAGGATGACTGAATGGGACGAGGCAGGGCAAAAGTCTGAGGTTGCTGGATCGGGGTGGTTGGTAAGGCCAGGGATTGGAGTTGGGATGGTGCAGGCGGAGGTTGCATGGATATGGCTCTATACTTTGAGCCGTGGTTGAAGGTGGTGGCAGCATCACTGGGTGTGACAGTGGAGGAAGCTGTGTGTGTGATCACAGACGGTGCTACACCTGCATCCATTGCTGAGGAATTGTCCAAGGGAGAGGGGGCCAGCGGCGTCGCTGAGGTCATATCTTGATCTGGAAGGCACTGTGCCAAAGGATCGTGGGATAAGGATGGAGATACTGAGGAAAGTCCTGCTGGAGCACTGGACTCCACCTGCCCAGAGAAGAGAGGCATGTAGTTTTGCACGTAGGAAGCATCGTCTCCATCACCACCTGTTCCACTGCTCGAACTGGACAAGGGGGAGGGAATGGACAGGGAGCCAGAGGGGGAGATGTGGTTGGATGGGAGGTGCATGGAGGACATTAACTGGGCCTAGCAAGGGATGACACAGGGAAAAAAAAAATACTTAGTCTTTTATTTCTGGTGCAATGTGTTACAGGAAAAGAGGCAGTTTGGGTGAGGGCAAAGTTCACATTAGTTGGTAAAATCCTCTCTTGTGGAGGTTAAAATTATGATAATCTTCAACAGTGAGAGGACTGTGATTCAACGTCATCTAACGGCAAAAAAATGGCTGCTGGCTGGATGTGGTTTCAAAACTATATCAGGCATCCTGAATCATTTTCATAGAATTTATTTACTGACCAGCAATGAGGGCAGACAAGAATGAATTCATGACACTTTTTTGTCTGTGTTCCGTCTGTTTTACTATTGACACAGCAATTTAATTTTCTTAACTGATGCCAACTTGCATGTACAAAGTAAATAATTTCCCCTTTTTTTTATTAGCAGGTGGGTGCACAGAGATGTGAGCAGCCCTCACAGCAACACAGAAACCACTAAATTGTTCATAATTAAAACTCCCAAGTTTTAATCAAAAATAGTCCAGGCTGGAATGTATTCGTCTGTCTGCTTCGTATGAGTTTTCCTCTTCCCACTAACATCTGTCCCCTGCTGGCCTGACTCCATCCTCCTAACTTTACACCAATCAAAATGTGTTATTCTTTCAATTAAATGAATAGGAAAAAATGCCACCAATCCCCATGCCATTGTGGGTTTTTTTGGACTTGCCGTCTATGGCTGTCAAAACTTAGATTGCCTTAGCCATTCCTTAACTAATCATCCCAACACTCTCTAGACACACAGAAAATATACTTTGTATTTTCCTAAACATATTTCTCCATTTAGGAATAAATATCAATCAGCTGAATTGTACTGTCAACTACAAATCAATTCTGGCAAGTTGCTGTTAGTGTTAACTAACAGCAATGTAGGAAGGCGGGGGATGGTTTAAAGGCTAAATTCTGATGAAGTATAAATATAAGGGCAATCGCACTAGCAAAAACACAAGCACAACCTATTTCTAGGTTGTTTTTTTTATCTTCTCTCTTTCCAAACACAGAACTTTTCTCCTTATCACTGCTCAGAAATGTCTGACTGACCGTGGCTCACACAACCTCCTCAGATACACATACAAATACTTGAAACAGTCAGATAACAAGGTTACTGGTCTGCATACTGGCAACAGCAACATACATGTGCTTTGTTCACATATGATTACTTTGATTAAAAAAATGCCTCAGTTATCCTTCCTGCAATCTCATCTGTTGGCTGGCAGCTCGGGGTTAAGCTGCAAAGTCGCTAATATTCCATCTGTACCCACATTAGCTTCATGTCTACATGTGGGACATGTGGGTGTAGGGTCAGAGCAAATGGTTTTCACATGTTATCACTGACTTTTAGAAATATTGTAGTCACATTACCTACTCTGAACACCAAAATTAAGTCTAAAGAATAGTTGAATATTCTGAACAAATACTCAAGTATTTGTAAAACGCCAATAAAAGAATCTTGTTGTGTTTTGAGTGGTATTTTGGTAAAGTTTACACAAAAATACAGGGGGGTGCAATACTTTTGGCCAGTGCTGTAGTCAGTCGCCAGAATATATTCTTTTCAAGTAGTTTTATGTAACACAAAAGCTCAGCAAAATGCCATTCTTACAGCTGGTACAGAATAGTCCTGTCACAGTTTCAACTAGAGCAAAGATAAGGCATCACATCATCAGACTTACGACTGTTCTATTATTACTATGTAACTATTAATACTATGCTGCCCTGGAATAATATCATGTTACCCAATCTCAGTTTGCTTGTACAGTGTTTGTGCCCACAGTGTTTGGACAGAAATGCTGATACAGGTATAGTGATTTCTCCCTGTCAACAAAGCATAAAATATTCCTTTTTATTTTCTTTGCCAATACTTTCTTCTCATCTTATTTATTCTGTTTTTATTGTTTACTATGTGTTTTGTGTGAAGCACACCTAGCTTCATTTTTCTACAAATTGTTGTTCACTTTGGTTTCACTTGTCTAATTTCTTTTAAATATAAAGCACTTTTAGGAGCATTTCGTGTATGAAGGTGCTATAATTACATTATTATTAGTACATATTATTATTATTGTTACTATGTTACCAGAGATTTTTACTGTAGTTAACCACATTAAAAGAGAAACTGGTAAGTGATGTGAAAAGTCTCACTGCCCCGAAAACTTAAGTTGTATTTGATGAATGTCCAGGAAAAGAAGTCTTGTCATGGTGGGGTGTGTTAGGGACTCCGCCGTGGGTGGTGTTTACCTGTGACTGAGAGCTGCTGCTGGGTAGAGGGGTGACAGATGATGCAGTGGGAGAAACAGAGGGGAAGACGGGCTGACGGAGGCTGTGAAATAAGTCTGGAACAAGAGTCTCTATGTTAGCTAGAGGTTAGTAAAAACATACTACTTTTTAAGTGTTAGGTTAAGCCAACTGCTGTAGCAGAGTTACTAGAACATGTGTGCTTGGTTTCTATAAAGTGTGCATCATTAGTGTGTGTGCAATACTACTGTAGCTACAGCAGGTGCCTTCCTGCTACCTTGGAGTGGATCGAAGGAGTCCATGAAGTCTAGGTTGGGTTGTAGGGGGATCAGTCCTGGTTGGATCATGTCTGCATTCCCTGCATGAGCTGTGGAAGGTAAAGAGAAGGTGATACGAGGGCGGGCAGGAGAAAAACATCCTAGCATACTGATACAGGGCCTGAAGCATTTAATGTTAAATTCAAATGTAAAACAATTCAGGGCACTGGCTCAAAAACACAAATATGTGGCAGGATTCCAATTTTACAAGGAAGCCTCCATTTTTTTATTTCATAATAGGGAGGACTTATGATTTTTCTCACCAATCTCCCTCGGATTAGGCCAGGCTATGTGTGATGTCAATGTAGAGAACAACGTGTCTGAAAACTCCGACATCAGAACATCCATGTCAAACAGGGAGTCCATCTCCATAGGGGCAGGAGTGTCATTGTGCTTACGGGGCACACGGCGTGCAGCAGCTTCTTCATCCTGATAAAAGGAGACACGGAGCATGTCTGGAGAGACTTCCCCAAACAGTGATAATTGCTCCTCTGGCCCCTTTGAGTGTTCAAAATGCAATCAGCAAGCCAGTTATTGACAGAAAGCATGCAGTGTTGAGTATAACATGACAGAACTCATATAAAGACTCAAAGTCTAAAAATGTCTCTATCCACAAACACGCACGGTACAAAAACAAACTGGGGTAGTGACACAAAGATTTTTTTTTGTCTTGTGTCAATAAAATTCATCTACACACTCTAAGCACTTATCTATCTATCTATCTATCTATCTATCTATCTATCTATCTATCTATCTATCAATAAGTAAATGTATAAGCTGAGTTACAACTGAAATTGGGTCCAAACAAAAAGTACTTTGTAAGCATTATTAAAAAGCTGTGATAAACAGAAATAATCTTGTGTGATCGGGTCAGCATGATTAAGTGTAATTTCATGTTCAGACTGTTAGCTCTTTGCTCGGTTTAGCACGACGTCATTTGACTTTGCACATACCTTTAGCAGACTTGACAGATCATCATCCTTGTGTCTCTGTAGCTACAAAAGAAATAAGTGCAAAATGCGGAAAAATGAATTTTTTCATGGAGCTATTAAATAATGCAAGAAATGCTCGATATTACAGATACAAGCTGAAATACTGAAATATAAATATTGCACAATACAGTACCCTTTTCTTGAAGTATGTTCTCCACTTGTGATATTCTCTTATGACAATTTCAATTCTTCTTTTCCAGCATTTGCCCTCAGAGGAAATTGCCTACATAAGGGAGAGCCAGACGGTAAATAAAGGACATTACAAACGCAGGAAGATGATGATGAGAAAAAGGTGAAAACCACAGAGCAACAGAGTGGGAGCAAACACAGGACCAACAATGACAAAGTAAGTGTTTAATTTATTGAACATAAAAATGAATCAAAGGGAGAATGTTTTGTTTCCAAGTGAAACAATATCAGAACAGTTAAGTCAGTGCTGCTGTTATACAGCAGATTATGATTATCTGTCTTTACCTCTCCAGGACGATGGACTTCTGAGTCCATATTTCCATCGAGGGGAGTCATAAAGTGACAGATAGGATTCTCTCTTTTCTCCACATCTGAAGGTAGAAAACAAATCACTCTAAGTTGAAAATATAAAGTTCATATTCCTTCATACTGGTCATACTGTATTTCCGATGATTTTTTTTAATGTAACAATTATATTAAAGAAAAACAGCTTAAATGTTTCAAAGTGACTAAAATTACATTTTTTTTTTAGCAGAACATTTGGACTTTTAGCTAAATTTTTGGACTTTTGGACTTGATCCCTCTTTCTACTCATAAATGTTTAGTGATCCAACAATAAAAATCTGTTATGTTTCTGTCATGTTTGTGTATAAAGACTAGAGAAATCCTCCAAGCCAACATGCAGGTGAACAGTCACACCTAACCCAACTTGACCCAGCTTGTGTTTACTTTAGTGACATGAACGAGAGCTCCGATTCAACACTGTCACAAAGATCCTCCAGGCATGTAAACACACCCTTACTTTAGCTACATCATACACAGTCAGTTGTAATAGTTCATATAAAGTGTGTGTTGCAAGTATAATGCTTAGTGCAGGTTCTCATGGGAAGGAAAGATCAAATCCTCCCTACACTGGTTTCCAATTAATGCCAGGGATGACTTTAAGGTTCTCCTCCTTACTTATAAAATATTGTCCTTCCAACTGGTTGCCAGCTGGCTTCCCTCCCATACTGCAGCCAGTCATTTGAGGAGAGGGAATCTCGCTTTGAACAGCCTCTCCCAATGTTTCTTCCATTTTCCTTATACAATAAAGTTTTTAGGGAGTTTTTCCTTGTCTTCTTAGAGCTTGGCTGGGTCAGGAACAGCTAATGTGTGGGTGTAAAGCCCTTTGAGACATCGCATGTGATTCTGGGCTACACAAATAAACTTGACTTGAATCTGTCGACGTCACACGCTTGAACCAGATCCTGATGTGTTTATGCATGCTGCAGCTTGATTACAATCCAAAGCAAGTTTAAGATTGATGGTTCTTCTGTCAGGATGTTCCAGTTTCACTGCGTATGCATGCGTCAGGCATTGCAATTGATGCGAGCGTAAGAATGAACCTACTGACTGTTGTGGTACAGACACAACTTGTGCGCCTGAAGTAACTGAGTTCAACAACATTGTTTTCTTTCCTTTTGAGATGACTGGACTGATGAGAATGTCTGCACAGGAAATGGCTTTGCTAGATCACAAAGATGCACATTTGTTGAGGCTCACTGAAAAGAGGAAGATTACTGAGCTTTTCTTTAACCTGCTCCATATTTTTCTGACTATCAAGGAAACTCTACCTGCACCGAAAACACACAAAGCAGCCCAAGCAAGTCAATCGCAGCTACGCATGGCCCCTTGACATGCAGTTACATTTCTGAGGCATGTTTGTCATGATGAACTCAATGTCACTGCAGAGCCTTGGAGGTTCTTTCTGACAGAGAACATGATATCTGCCTTAAGGGTTTTAAATTTAAGTCTTGTGGTCAAATGAAGGAGATGTTTAGCAGCTCTTACATTGCATATACCAGGCTCTCCAAATGGCATTGTTGAGACGGATCTTGTCTCTCCAAAGCAGTTTCAGGCCCTTAAAGTTCTTCCATTTGGGAGATACTAACTTGCCACTGAAAAGGAAAAATTACAAAAAAAATAAAAATAAAAAATAAAAAATAATAATCATTAACAGTGACATTCCATTTCACAAACACAATGGGACACATGCAACAATAAAACCAGCTTAATCTGTACAAATGGAGGCATCTCGTAAAGTAATTATGAAAAAATATTTACAGATCATGGTGCTCTTTAAATTTCAGTCAGCCTTGTGTAACAGCCCACAATGATTGTGCAATATGTTGCAAAATAAAGTGTGTATTTTAAATATGGTGAAAAAATGCATAAATGTTAGAAGCTGATTTATATCTGCGCTACAAAATGTTATTATACTGAGTGTCTGGGTGAGTCATATCACAGGAAGAGGGAAAGGCTCAGTTCTACTGCAGTGATTTCAACAAGGTAACACGCAGAGCAAACAAGCAGAACTCCTTTAAGGTCAAAGAGAGTGTCGGTTACAAGTGTAATGTGTAAACAAGGATTTACAGCTGCAACAATGGATTTTTGATATTAACAGCTAATGGTTGAATAAAATAGCTCTGTGTAATGTGACAAAAGCTGCTTGAAGTGATTCCACCCTTCCTCTTTTATTTGTTTTTGCTATTTGTTTTGTTTTGCCTCCCATCAGTTCTCACCAACCCCTGACAGAAAAACACAGGCCGCCATTTCTAGCAAACAGGTTCTGATATGTTCACTGAGCACTACCTGTAGTGCACTGCACTACCTATCCTATGTGAAATAAGACAGCAAACTAGCGGCAGGTGGAAAAAGTGTCTAACAAGCTAAAGACAGACGTACTTCTCTCAGGAGTTAGTGGAGACCAAAAGAGCCAAAAGGGGAGTGAATACTGAGTTAGAATCAACAGGTGGACAAAAATGTGACTCTAGGAGTTTGGTGATGCTTCTGTAAGCCTCCTGGGTGTGTAAGTTGGGAAAAGTTTGCTAAAAATGCTGATGATACAGAGCTGTGCGTCTGTCCCTAACTGGCCAAAAATCAATAAGGTTAGAGGCAAATGCACACATCTGCATAACTAAACGCAAAAAGGAATTTGTCAGTATTTGCCTGTATAGCGATGTCAGATATACTGCATAATTTAAGGGAAATGCCACTTAATTTAAGAGTTTACAAAAGACTTTACTGTGGACAGTCCACTCAGCATTTGTGATCAATAAATCTGCTCCAAACTTGAGTCCAGCTGAGAATAATAACAGTTTGGACTTGAGGAAATGATATTTTAGGAGATAACGACATAATTAAAAATAATTTTTCTCAGCTTCAGTTTCAGCCTTGGACTTAAAATTCAGTTACTGTCACGCATTATAGTCTTCAGTAACAGTTAATATGTATTTCATTGATTTTATTCCTTTTCTCTGTCTGTTCTGCCCAGCCTTTCCCACTACTGTTTTAGTTTGGTTTATTTTCTGTATGGGTACAGGTTTGACATCCATATTATGAATCTTAAATCACGCCTGCCTTTGGCATAGAAAGGTTTTGGAGAAAAAAAGAGAAAGCCGATTGGTGAAAGTAACAGGGGACAGGCAATCTCAAAAGCAGAAATGTTATCTGAACCATTATTTTACTTCTTGGGTGTGTGTGTAAAGACATGCACATACGTCCCATATTACAGCAGTGTACTTTTTTTAAAAATGAATGACAACAGCAGAACAGCACAGTAGTGCCCTTCTGCTCTGTAAATAGTCTCCCTGAGTCTAAGTCAGCCTGCCGTTTGCAAAGTCACAGGGAATCCTCAGAGAGCAGCTGGCTCCACAAAACATTGCAGCCAGAAGCAGAGAACTGTGGGTAATCTGAGCCCACAACTTTTGTTGACTGACCTCTTAATACTCATGTTGACTGCAGCTAAAACATCACTAGTAACTTCATTTAGATAAGGAAATCATAAGCCGTAGCTGATTGTTTTCAGTTTATAGCTTATCAACTACACGGTTTGTTTTACAGTGTATTAACATTAGTTGTCCTTGTTTTAGTTCTTGTTTGTATTTTCCAGTATCTGGGCTGTGTATTATGTATTTTATAATTTTCTGGATTTAAGTTAATTAAAGAATAGTATAATGTGGTGAACAAGGACTGGCACACGAGAGGTTTATGACAGAAATCGGTAAACAATGGATTATAATCATAGGAGACCTTAGAAAACCTGGGCTGGTAACACAGTTTTAAAAATTATAAATAACATGTCTGGGATTCCACATGCATGACTGCAGTTTCCTTAAATTTTTGGACTAAGCAAGTAGGATATTATAGCCTCATATTGTGGTCGGGTGGAAATAAAAAGCCACTGAATGAAAACTTGTTAATGCACTTGTCTAATGTAACCTGTCACTTTTACCCAGTAATTAACCCATCTGACAATAACCCCATTCATAAAGCCCTAACACTGACTAAATGGTCTCATAGAAAGGACATTATGTAATCTTTATGTCATGGCCTCTTTTTAAAAATTATGATCAATCATCAGTCTGTAACTGCATCTGCCAGTGTTTTCCCATCTTTTAAATGTACTGAAACATCACAACATCAGTCTTAAAGACAGAAGGTTATGCTTTCAGACTTCAACAGCCAGCTCTACAGGCTGTTTGACTCACCTAGAAACTTATTTTGAATATGACACTGTCTACCTGAAGCCCAATTTCGTCTCTGCTCCTTCCAATTCCAACCATGTAACAACTGAAAACAGATACCAAAGACTTGCTGTCTTTCATATTCTGTCTTCAGAGTCAGGGACATGATGTCCAGCTGGTCTAACATTGCGAGTCCCACACTACAGTGACTTGAAACAGTCGTGTTCTAGGAGGAAGTCAGATTCAGAGCACACTCGTGACTACAACGTTACACTCGTGTCTTAGGCCTGACTTAAATTTAATACAAAGTAAACTGGAAAGGATACAGGAGTTAGTGTTTTTACCGGCAAAGTGTGTCAGTTGAGGTAGAACTGAAGTGTTATTGAAGCTCTCTGTGAAGAAACTGCGCTGCTGCTGCTTCAGTTATAACTGTTTACCTGTAAGCCAGAGTCATACACTCGAACAGTTTAGTGAGTGACGCGTCTATGGAGAAATGCGACGTGCTCGTCTTTCCAAAATGATACGTCTGGCACGTCTGTTTGTTGACAGTGTCGAAGTCGTAGCCTTTCTTTGGGGGGTGCTCGCTGTGGGGCGAAGACACCATGAAGTGTCCGCTGTGGATGATCTGAGACTCCCGGCCGTCCATCCTCTTCAGCCCCAGGTGAGGCTCCTCTGTGTCCGAGTCGTCATCCTGCTCCTGTTTCACGCTCATCGGTGGACGACGATACTTCTGCTTAAACGATAACTCTCTAGTGGCCATGTCGTTAACTTACCAGACAAATGGCTAACGTTAGCCAACAAGCTAGGACAATAAAAGTGTCCCTTTCGTGAGGCTTGCCGCGGCGCATGAAAACGGGGTTATTATGAAAATGTTGGTTATTGGTTAAGCCTGTCGCCTTTGTGCCGCTGACACAAACTCCTCGGTTCAAACATGTTTAAAGAGAACTACTGGAGATTAGTAACTCCTGTTAACTTGTTGCTACCTAGCTGTTTAGTTGACGTTAGCCAGAGACCAGCTGACAAGAAGTGCTCGCTGTGTTCTCACTCTACAGAGCAGGAAGTTCCTGTGCTAGAAGCGTCGGTGATTGGTCAGAGTTAGAGCTCCACCTACTCAGAGAGCAAATGACAATAAATGAAGCTTGGTCGGACGGTCCCCTCGTCGAGCGCAGAGTAGTTTCAGTTTCTGAAACAGATAATGATGAGATCAAATTACACTCGAAAAGTGACTGAATTACACTGGCTACGATTGATGAAAAATTACATTTATTACTGCTGTCTGTGTTAGCTGTATTTTTTTTTTTAATTTAGCAACACACACTAAAAGGTTTCTGTCATTTGTGTCTGTTAACTCTTCATGTCCAAGTTTTCCGCTAACTAACGGAGCACGAACCATAGCTTTGCTGTCATAATAATATTCTCTTATCTTTGTAAAAAAGATAAAATTACAACAAAGTATTTTTAGTTGTTTAAATATATAGAGGTTTTCTTATGAACATGATCTAAAACAATGCTGAATCAAACCCTTTATTTATTTAGTTATTTATTTATTTATTTATTTATTTTTTACTCACATAAAATTCAGATATCTCTGTAACATGTTATGGAAAGAAGCATCTTAAATACAGCAGTGTTGAGACAATGAGACAAAAATTCCTCGTCAGCATAACTCAGCTCTTAGATATGAGCAGACAGTTGATTGTTTCTTCATTTTGCAGGGAATGACCTTTCAGTCTGTCCTGCACAGGATGGGAAGCCCAGGATGTGACTAAATGTCTCCATGGATATCTCTTTTGGAATTACATACTCCAGTGAACATTTGGAATCTACAACTGCACCCGCACACACACACACACACACACACACACACGCACGCATCAGAAGGTGACAATGTATATCATCATCCATGTGAATACTTGTGGAATTAAGTTGTTTATTTTATTTATATATATTTTTGACATACTGTCCAGTTTGTTTATGTCATGCTCGTTGAGGCCTGAAAGCGTGCTTAAACACTCGGCCACCTCATCCTCCGTCATGTGTTCTCCTGTAAATAATGATATCAAAACACACATGCTGGACTTCGTGTCAGTGACAATGAAATATGAAGATCTAGATTTTTCACAGTAATGTCACAGAGATGTCCACTTGAAGACAGACTAATATTAATTGGTCTTCTTCTGACAAAATGAAGTGCAGCATACCTTGAACCTGAAGAAGTTCCAGTAGTTCATGTCTCTGTAGCACAGGCTGTCCTGAGCCATCATCATCACCAAGGACACAAAACGCTTGAAAGAGCTCATCAACAGAGATGCCAAAGGCTGGCCGGTGGTTGATGTACAGTTTGACAAACTCCTCTAGATCAATGTCAGTCACATACTTTCCTGTTTCAGCATACTTGCTGAACTTGACTTCGTTTTCCATGTCCTCAAGCTAGTGAAAATAAAATAGATATGACTGTTGTCATTATTACAGATCTGATACTCCAATCTGTTTTTATGGTCAGATGAAGTTACATAAATAGACCGACAGACTCAGTGAAGAAAGACATCATTACACAAACTGTACCTCTTGCTCAGTAGGGAAGAAGCCCAGAGCCCTCATTAGAAAAGGTACCTCTGTTAAGCGAATTTTGGTAGACATTTGTCTTTTCTTCATGGAATCAATGCCTTGAATACGGATTTGACAATAATAGAATAAGTCCTCCATCTCCTGAAGGCGGAAAAGCACAGAATCAAAGGCTGTGTCAATAGAAATGCATCTGAAACATCGCAAAATTGATATATATATTTTTTAAAATACAGTAATACACACAAGCCTACTGTAAAACATTTATTCATTTCAATTTCATTTTGTATATCTGCTAAAATATATGCTGACACCAATATATCTGTGATAACCAAATATCAACAGATAATCTTGGCTTGTTGCTTTATCAGTTGGGCTCTACTCAAAAAAAAAAAAAAAAAAAAAAAGTACATACATTAAATTGCTGCAAGAACCAGAGCAATATACAATCAAATTATTACATAAATGCAAATGTTCAGTAACTGTCACTATGTAGATAAATCATGTTCCGCATCATAAATATTAGTGTTTCAGTCCATACATGATAATAAACTCAGCAAAGTCTTGACCCCAATATTCCTTAAAAGACCAAAGAAAGTAAATAAAACAGCATGTAAGTAACATTAAAATAGTATATTCTTATTAATGACAATCATGAGACTACATAAGGATACCGGTACTTCTCTTTTTTTTTTTAGTTATTGGAGTGTGTGTTCAGAATAAATATTTTACACTCACTCTGTAGAAGCAGCCATCTTTCCCTCCCTCTACAAGAGTGTAAAAAGGTACCAGGTCCTTCCCTCCCAAGGCAGCAGCCCCCTCCAATGCACTGAGTTCATGAGAAAAGAAGTGATTTACTGCAGAAAACATCAAGTTGCTATGTATTTCCTTTTGTTGTATATTTGGTATACTACTAAGCCTTACTTTAAGCTAACTGCCCATGAAAAGATGGTGCAGTCAGACCCCCCGGCAGTAAACACAAACCGACCATCGTAGGAGCAGGCCAAAGCAGACGCCCCTGATGGATGGCAGATTAAAGCATTGGACGTGTAGGGGTTTCCATCGAGTGGCAGAATCTGGAGACCCACCTAGAGGAAATACAATACATTCCGAGTGGTAATATCAATAATCTAAAAACAGCATTAGGCTCAAGAATGTTCTGGTTCAATTCATCGATCAGATTTTTTAAATTACTGCCATTTCCCCCAAAACGGAACTTTTAAATAAACAAGCATTATTTCAGATCACTTATATCTTTCCTTTGACCTACAGATGGAAGTCATATTTCCTGGTTTCACTTTAATTTCCTGAGCTTTTATTTTGATATGCGACTACAACTTCTACTGCTGTTTATATGTCCAAATCAAAATCAGACATACTGTATTTAGTACAAATACCTGATTAATTAACAGTCAACTGACCATAACAATGTGCCATAACCAAGAGAGCAATGCATGAATTCTTTTCAGACAATGAATATCAACTTCATCTTTATAAACATGAGTTAATCAGATACTACAAACAAAACTTACTACTTAGTAGAGAATTTAATACTTACCGCTCCTTCTCAGGTCAGTTAAAACAGTGGCTCATCGGGAATCAAACCTGTGAACATTAATCTACCAGCTACATGTCCTATCAGCTACATCTAGCTGCTGTCCTGTCTGTGTTCACTGTTTTGTCATTGTGCGATATATTCTATTATGTGTGCTTTATTGATTAGTGCATGCTGCTTGTTGTTTTATTACTGTTTTGCTTACAGCTATGTTGCTTGTACTTTTTTTTTTTTTTTTTTNTTTTTTTTTTTTTTTTACTTAACTTGTGATATTTGGTGTCCTGTGGCAGATTGTTTTTATAATTATTTGCTTTCTTCGATGTTCTGCGGCTGAATGCATTGGTAATATTTATGGGTATTTTTTTGTTGTATTGATGTCTTTGTTTTTGGTTGTTTCCTTATAGTACTGAATTGATAATTGGTATTTTATAGCTATGTACTAATGTGTTTTATCAGATTTTAGGGTGCCTTTTTTAACATCTGGCCAGGGACTGCAGATGAAAATTAGCCTCTTNTTATCAGATTTTAGGGTGCCTTTTTTAACATCTGGCCAGGGACTGCAGATGAAAATTAGCCTCTTGCACTAACTGTGGCTCATTTACATTATATTGTTTTACTGTTGATCAATGAGCATTGTCCCTAACCAATAAACTAATACATAAGATAAAATGCAAAAAAGAATGCAACTTAGTTTAAAAAAAGAAACAATTTAAAGCACTGACCTTGTCCTTTGTGATGTATGCTAGGCAATATGAGTGATTGCCAAGTTCCTTAGACACGGAAAGAACTGCCATTTTCTCAATAGGAGAGCCATATAGTGGGCCAAGGACAGTCTTTCTGTATTTGAAACACATGAGATAATGTTTCCTGTGTATTAACAGTGACAACAATCACATAATTTTACTACACAAAAAGTTATTCACATATGGTATTTCACAAACCTGCACATCTTTGTGGTACTGTTGAAAAGCTTCATCTTGTACTGGTCTGAGGCAACAAGCAGAAATTGCTCAGTGGTGAGAGGTGGATACCAAGTCATGCACAGCGGCAGAGCACTTTGCTCGATGCGCTCTGAGCTTAAGATGAGGAGCTTGTTCTCATCACTGTTTTGCAGATCATACTCCACCTATGATTCAGTCCAACACATGAGGTGTGTCTGCAGTGAGGTGTGTGTGCTAATCATTTGGCTTAAAAAAAATGATGAGTTGCCAAGAATGGCTTTGTCAACTAGGACTCACCAGATGGCGGTCCATGCCCAGAGAGAGCAGTCTTGGTTGCGTACTGTCCAGGTGCACCCCAAAAAGAAGGTCTTTGATGGGCTTGTAGTGGGAACGATGTCTGCCCAGACTCTTCCAACGCATCATTGTGTTATTATTCTGCAAGCAGAACACCGTGACTGCTTTTCCAGCATCCTAAAAGTAGCATCAGAACAAGAAAATAAATTTCAGGTCATGACAACTTAGAAACATACTTGTAGGACAACAGGTTTGCAAATCAAAACCATAACCACAATGCTGTTTTATAAATTATAAACGAATCCTGTGACAAGCTTGATATTTATCACTGAACACTACTTGAGATCAATCTGAGTTTTATTTTTATAGGTTCCTCTGATACACTTAACTTTGTTTGCTAAACACATTATGTTTGATCCTGTTTAAGCCCTGAAAAAAATCTGTTACTTTTACTATTAATAGTTGTTATTCAATGCATTGGTATAGCAAAATCATCTCAGCTTTAGCACGTTCCTTCAGTAAATTAAAAAGTGCTCTCTCACCGCAGTAGCAAGATACTTTGAGTCTGAGGAGAACGTGATGTGTTGGATGCTGTCTTCAGTGACATGGAAACACTCTTCTGGGTCGCTCTGTAAAGTACTTGAATTCAAGATGTGAACGGCTCCACTGGCAAAGCCAACAGCCAGGTACAATCCTGTTTGAAGACAAACACTTAGACTGCAAAATAGAATGGTAAGTTACAAATTCACCACTGGATGTGTGTAACAGCATGTGTTTGTTGTGACTACACAGAAAGCGTTGTGGCTTACCCTGAGGGTCAAAAGTGAGACACTGAATCTGCTTCTTTGTGTCAAAGCTCCTGCTGCAGACGGTCAATTTAGTGTTATAATCCCACACCTTTAAAAGGTGGCTAGCCATGGCTACGGCTGGCTTTTTGGGATGGCAGGCCACCGCATGCACAGGCTCACAGTGCTCACGTAACAGAATTTGAGGGATGCCGCCCTTTGTCTTTACATGTGCAACTGTGGAGCTGAATGTGGATACAACAAAGTTCCTGCAAGAGGAGACAAGGGTTGTCTTGGTGGAAATTTTCTCAGTTTGGTACTATTCAGCTAAGATAACCTCGAGACATATACAAAACACAATTCTTATACGGTACCTCATCACGAATGCTTTAGCCTCCAGGGCACAGTCCTGTGGATATCCCTCTGCACAGCTGGGAGAATTATTGGAAAAGGAAATGGAAGCAATGGCATCCAGGTTGAGCTCAGTGTAAAAAAAGTGAATTTTGACATCTTCGTCATAAAATCTTATGTGACCTTGAGTGTCGCCAGTTACAAGACAGCTGTGAAATTGAATAAAACACAACCAACAAAGATATTACACCCAAAGAAATAAAAGCCATACAAGGCAACTAAATTAAATAACTGAAGTTCTGTCACCTGTCGATCCCGATGAGCACCGTGATGGGATATTTCTGCAGTTGAAAGACAGTACTGGGTGTTACTTTGAGGATGGGACTCATATCGGAGTCTTTCTCTATGTCCCACAACACAAGTTGGCCTGCTGAAGTGGCTGTAAGTGCCCGAGGCTTCTTCCATTGAAACACAGACTGGCTGAATGACCCCACAGGCATACTGAGCTAAAAAAGATGGATAAAAATTGTACATATAGCAACAAATTGACTGGAAACTGCATCACTGCAAACTACAGACAGGCTGGCTCATTCCCATAAACATCTCTGACAACTCAATAATATCTCTTACATTATTTTTTTTTTTACCTTGCAAACTTCAGGGGCAAAGCATTCCAGACTGTCCTGGTTCTGAAAATCAAGAATCTGATTATTGTAAATTAAACAACTGTATTATATATTCCAGGGAAAATCAACAGCACCACTTACCATGTTGTAAAATAACACTTGGCTTTCACTGCTGCTGAGTAGCTGAGTGCTGTCATTTGGATTGAAAATAACATAATTCTGAAAAAATAAATCAAATCAGAACATTTGATCTCCTGGCTGTCAGATAAATACCTACATGATAACTGGATGTTAAAAAAGGAAAAATGTGACTTACTTGAAAACCATGGTCAGGATTGAGTTTAGTAAAACACAAAAGCTTTTCTGTTTCAACTGTCCAATCCCAAATATGCAAACACTGCAAAAAGATCACACTTATCAAAAAAAAATCTACTTGCAGATACTCAATATTAGACATTGCAAGAGTGAAATTCTACTCTTGAAAGCTTTGCTGTATAGACAGAAAGTGTAGAATACTTACTCTTTAATGCTAATTAAACTTTACCAAAGGATTTTTAGATAATTCCAGTTAATCCATTAGAAGATAATATTCTAATTATATTCTTATATTCCTTCAATAGTGAACATTTCAATCAACGTTTTTGAGACTGGTGCGTGCAGTACTGAGATACTGACCATATTATAACAGTTTCCATTTAACTCCCCAAAAATAAGTTTCTGATAAAATAAACACCATGCAGCCATAAAGTAAAATACAACAGTTATGAATATGTGGATAAAAATTCTATTTTATGACACAATTTTTGGACCTCTCCCTTTTTAAAATGAACAACATTTACAGAGTGTTTGTTGTTGCTTCAACACTCCTGACTTTCATTTGGGAACAAAGGTAAAAAGTTGTTAAATATTGTTATTGTTATTGTTGTTAAATATTTCACTGAATCTATGTAACACATGCTGTTGTACTCACCTGATTTTTTTCAGCCCCAAGAGTTACCAGGTATTTAGCGTCCTTTGAAAATGCCATCGCAATCACATCCCCCTCAGGGTGGCAATCAAACAGCGTATGCACAGGGATACTGCAGTATGTTCCGTAAGTGGTTAATGAATAGTAATAATTAATACATTCAATTGCTTATACATACATATGTGTGTGTGTGTGTGTGTATGTGTGTGTAAATGTATAGAATCAAGTGTTACCTAGAGTAGGTGTCCCATATGATCAACAGGCTGTTCTGCCCTTTGTCTACTGTTGCGAGCCAGCGTTTGTCTTCACTCATACACAAACAAGAGATTGTACTGCAGTGTCCCTGCAGAAAATAACTTCTCATGATAAGTACAGGCTTCTTAAAATCAATTTTGCCATATGCATATCATGATTATCAAAGTTTATCTCTAGCTATTACCATTTTCTGTAGCTTAAGCTTAACTGACATAAGTTTAATATCTCATTATTAGATATTCCTCAGTGAGTCAATTAGTGCAGCCGCGTGTTATTTTTACCTGAAGTAAGTGTTGGGAGTTTGAGGTGTGATTGTATATGACCCCAACATGGCCTCCAGCATACAGGATCACCAGCTGATCACGATCTTGCAGACAGAAGACAGGGAGAGCAGGATTCATCCCAAAGGACCACTCGAGCATCTGGATGATGAACAAATATACAGTCCAGTTAAGAGCCAGTGAAAAGCCTCAGACTACTTTTTGAATTAATACATACAAGGAGAGAAATGAATAAAGGCTGTAATATTTGATGGAAGTAATTCCTCAGGTGGCACATCCACTGCATGCAGGCCTGCAAACTAGACCAACATGTTTGATTATACTTGCTGGCTGCTACTCATGATTGTGAATTTGAACTAGTTCAGTATATGCACCCTATTCATCTGAGTTGGTCCCCACAGACTTTCAACTGTTCCCAAACAGGTAAAAGAATTTAGCTGGAATATCAGTTGTGGGTCAGGAATGTTTGGTGGTTGTTTTTATTGAACCCCTCTTGATAGCAAATGAAAGAATCAATATACAATTACTCATATTAGACAAAATATATTTAATTACCAGTGCGTGTGCTCTAGTATGAGTCATGGTCTCGTTCTTCATCAGTGTCTCTGGGGTTGCAGTGTAGAGTTGAGAGGTGAAAGAAGCCACACTGTCTATGGTCTCGGACTTCCATCGACTTCTCTCCTCTTCTTCCTCACTGCTCTTCCTCTGCTCGTTCTTCATCAGTGTCTCTGGGGTTGCAGTGTCGAGTTGAGAGGTGGAAGAATCCACACTGGTTATGGTCTCGGACTTCCATCGACCTCTCTCCTCCTCTTCTTCCTCACTGCTCTTCTTCTGCTCTTTCTGACTCAGTTCCTCTCCATCATCACCAGCTGGATGCTTGTCATCCGCTTGGCCGGTCTCCTGTTGCTCTTCCTCCTGGGGGCTTGTCGAAGACTCACGTTCCTCAGCCTTTGTGGCTGACATCTTATGTAAAATATCTGCTTTTTGGACTAATTAATGCCAATTTTTCTCTTTTATCCACTTTAAGATTGTTTTCTGGCTATCTCGAGTTGACTGCCAAAGCTAACGTTTGCTAAAATTAGTTAGCTAATCGCTGTCAAAATAAGATATTGGTTAGTGTTTTAAATATTTTAAAAATTAAATCTTGCCACTGTATCCGGACCTTTCAAATGTCCAAAATTTCAAGGTCTACAAGGTAAGTTTTATAAAACTATCTCTTAACTGATCCATGTAGGAAAAACACACCATCTCTGTCGCTCCCTCTGCAAAGCGTCTCGTTGCCTAGTTACCGCTGGCAATAGTTTCTAGCCTGATGGAAGTGGAAGAAGGGAGCTCGTTTTGTGACTCTGTGGGTCTCTTCGTGCCGCCCTTCGTTGATTATATTAAAACCTACGCTACTTCCTCGTGTATTTTGGAATAAATCCGACTAGAAATCAAGGGCTGCATTTTACAAACATAAGCGTTAAGAGCAATTTTTATTCAACATTGCATCCGCCCGCAAGAGGCACCCTGGAGAGAAAAGCAAGGAGACCTTTTTCAGTGTCGCTCTATGGAGTCTCATTAGGAGAGCTGAAGGAAGGACCAATCAGCGTCAATTCCAAAGAAAAGGTACAAAGGTTCCGCCCAAGGCTTCCAAAATAAAAGCATCATTGGATTGTTTTATCCTGAAATGACGGAAACGAGTTAGATGAGTAAACTTTAACACTTTAACAATTTTAGAGTCCCTATCAAATGGGTGGCAAATTAAAGGAAAAACCAATATAAAGTTTGATAGGAAGGTGCTGGGCCACCGCAAACAGCTGGAACAGCTTTGATGCACCTAGGACAAGCCTTTGAAGCTCATATGGAGGAATGGAACACCATTTTTCTAAAACATAATCCCTCATTTTGTGTTTTGGAGGGTGGTGGAGAGCACGTTCGTCCAAAATCTCCCATGAGTGCTCAAATTGGTTGAGATCTGGTGACTGTGAGTCTGTAGCACACGAGTTACACAACTTTCATATTCATCAAAGCATTTAGTGATGCCTTATGCCCTATGGATGGGGGTATTGTCATCCTGAAAGAGAGCACTCCTACCAGGATAAAAATGTTTCATCATACAATGCTCAGAATAACTATAGATTTGCATCTGATTATTCTTTGATTGATAAATATTGCAAACATTAAAAAAAAAGGAAAGAAAAAGAAAGAAAATGAAAAAAGTGCTCTTCAAAATATCTGCTGGGTTTTTGTTTCAACATTTTACAGCACATACTTGTTCACTTTAAAGAACCATACCTTCCATTTTGCATGTCTGAGCCTAACATACTGTATTCAATTTTCATACATGTAAGGTTACTGATAATCATTTCCCAAAGCATACTGCTGGAATGGTGAAATATTTTTCCTACCTTCCAGATGGCCATTGGTTTCACTTCATTCTGGTACACTATAAAAATAAATTTGTTGATACTTGAAACGTTCTTGGGATAGGTAATCCATCACTGCCAACAAGATGTGCATTAAGATTTTTTTTAAGTTATATATATATATATATATATATATATATATTGGGCTGAATATTCGTCAGGAAAAAGTTTTACTGACCACACACTGGAAACTAACTGGCTGTCATACTGCATTTGCACTTCACAACAACTTTAGCCATTACAAAGTTGTTTTTGTGTGCATGTTTTGTAAATGTATATGTTCTTATTAGTTTATTTGCCTGCTATTACCTCTTGAATAAATTCAATCTATTGAACTGAATAGGTTGTTCCAGTATTCAGCAATCATGTATATTTGGGTCAGTCAATGGATTTGGCCCTTTAGCATCATGTAACACCACTTCACTGTATAACAAAGGGAGTATTTTTGTAGTGGCAGGTCAGATTTTGAGGATTATGGACACATCTTCAAAAACACAGCATGTTTTATTAAAAGGAAGTCCAAATTCTCTTATTTTAATGAAAATTATTTAATTGACAGTAACTTTAGCCTCAATGCAAACATTTCAAATCTATAAATGATGATCACACTAAAAACACAAACTGAAGCAATAAGCCAACAAAACACATAGGAAACCTTATTGTGACACAAACACCCTCTGACCTGCAACACTTTCACGTGGATCACTAGAGATGACAATTTCAAAACTTTAAAATCAATTTGAAATGTTTGAAACAATAATTTTGTATGGAGGTTTGAAACCTTTTGAAACTTTGATTGTTTTTATGTTGCTGCATAGTCTAGTGGCAGAAGCTTTTATTGCAGATATTATAATCACATGACTAACATTTCAAACTGCAGCTGTAGGTCCTTGTCAAAATTGTCATATCTACTAATCATAATAATCACCATCTTCATCATCATCCTCGTTGTCATCATCATCAGTTAGATCTCAGGTCATCACCAGCACCATAGCAAATGTAGTTCAGAGAATAATGTCTGTATTTTAGATAATTATTTACAAGTTCATTAAAAAAAGAATACATTGTGAGTTTTAACACAAACAAAATAAAATAATTTTGGTAAGTCTCAAAAAGTTATTTAGCCCNTGTGAGTTTTAACACAAACAAAATAAAATAATTTTGGTAAGTCTCAAAAAGTTATTTAGCCCTTCCCATAGCTTTCTGCTCTTATGCCGTCCCCTAATCCATCATCACCAACTGATAGTGGTACTAACAATGATTGTGGTTTAAACGAAGAGTTCATTTCCAAAATGTCTGCATATATATGAACAAATAAATCTAATAATTAGTACTTACTGCAGAATAGATAAAATATAGAGGATCTCAGTGTGGCAAAGCTTTATTTCACCGATAACTATTGATCATTCTTTTAACAAGGTTACATATTTTGTCAAATGCATACAGTTTATTTATTTATTTATTTATTCATTCATTCTTTTCATTAATCTAACCTCATCATGACTTAATCATCTCTGATTTTACTCAGACAGATAACATTCCCGTAACTGCTAAGCAACATTCACAAAGGCCATTTCTCCACAGTCCGGCGAAGCGAAGGGCCGAAGCGTGCCAGCAACGAAATCCCCAGGACGGAACAGAAACGGTTCACGGCACCATTTGTACCGGTGTCACTCTAATAAAGTGAGGACGTTTGGCTCTTTACCGTAGTGCTCTGTCTGGTCAGAAGAAATAAAAAAAAAAAAAAACNAAAAAAAAAAAAAAAACGCAGCCCTCAGCTCCAACACAACTAAGATGTCACACATGATGGTCATGGCAGGAAAGAGCGTATTCGAACAATGAAATTATTTTACATTAATAAAATAAAAGTACAATGAATAAATAAATGAATACCTGGTCAGAAGAAAAAAAAACGCATTTACAGACAGGTCATCCCTCTCAGATCAGCAGCAGCACGGTCAGTTACACGTGTTCACTGATAGTGTTCACTGTCTGCCGTGTTCGCTGCTGCTTCACGGCAGACAGTGGTCTGTCACAGGATCCTCTGACTGAGGAAGAGACAGCACGGCAGTGAAGATCATTTAGAGAAAGTAAAGTAAGGCTGAGAAAAAAAGAGATAAAGAGGTGGAAAGTCACTAATTACACCTAGATAAGTGCAAATGTGACACTGTAATATTTCCATTTTAGGAGACTTTCCAGTTTTCCTTCACGGCAGTTCAGAGGGAAATGTTGAATTTCTTCTCCGCTACATCTCATGAAATAATGTCATGCCCACGCCAACACACACACACACACACACACACACACACACACACAACGCGCGCACGCTTGTTTGTGAATCATTACCCAGCACGGGGCGTTTCAGTCTCCGCCCACCGGCCATGTTACAGCTGGAGCGGAGAACCGGAGGCCTGACGGCACGGTGCACTTGGCAGGACAATCTGCAGGTAAAAGAAAAACTTGTATTAAAGTTTTGATTCATTTTGAGTTTATTTTCATTCGTTTCGCCTTTACTTTTTTCGTTGCAGCACTTGTATCTTAAAAATTACTCGGTTGTGGTTTGTTGACATGCTGCATCTTCTGTAAACTTTGTACACCGATCAGCCACGGCGCATCAATAAGCCTTAGGCGCCCGTGACCCGGTCGCCGGTTCACAGGTTGTCCTTACTTGAACTTTAGGTCGGTACATACCGGGAATAACCCACAAGACCTGTCGTTGTGGAGATGCTCTGACGCAGTTGTCTTATTATACAAGATGGCTCTTATTAAAGTCGCTCAGATCTTACGCTGCCCATTTTTCCTGCTTCACACATCAACTTCAAGAACTGACTGTTGACTTTCTGCCTCATATTTCCCACCCCTTGACAAGTGCCATTGTAACCAGATGATCCGTGTTATTCACTTCACCCGTCAGTGGTTTTAGTGTTGTGGCTGTTATGCGTATATGTGTGCTGATAATTGGCTGATATTTGTTTAGTCACAGATAAGCAAAAATAAATTCCACGCTGTTTGGGAGTTTTCATGTGTGGTCCTGTAAAGCCCACACATAAACACATTGACACAAGAAGACATATGATATTGGGCTATAAATAAACTTGACTTGCTGTAAATTCAGACATGCGGGTAGCAGTGATTGGAGCTGGAGTCATCGGCCTGTCCACGGCTCAGTGTATTTATGAGCAGTTCCATTCCACTGTCAGTCCACTCACCATTGAAGTGTATGCAGACAACTTCACTCCACTGACCACTAGTGATGGAGCTGCGGGTCTCTGGCAGCCATACCTCTATGACAAGGGCAATGTCCAGGAGACGTAAGTGCATTCTCTTTAATAAGCTCCAATACCTGTGTGAGACCTCTTTAACAATAACCATCACTTTAAAAATGTATGTTTTTCCCCTCTAGAAAATGGAATAAGGAGACATTTGACTACTTGCTGAGCATCCTCAAGTCACCAGAGTCTGTAAAAATGGGGATATTTCTTCAGTCTGGCTACAACATCTGCACTAAGCCATTACCTGTGAGTAGCAAAATTTACCCTCAAAGATAAGGCTGAACTTTCTGTGAGAGACCTTTCACAGCATAAGCACAAAGCAACTCTGCAATAAAAGATGTAGATAACTGACAGTTTCATATCTGGCACATAGTTAAATGTAGCCCAAAATGACCCATCCATATCTTTATAGCTTTCTAGTGTGATATTTACTATAGAAGCGTTATCATTAGTGTTCAGTCCACCTCAAAGTAGGGCATTGTTCTGTGTTACAAGGCTTACTAAATACCTTCATAAAGATATGGGTTGTGGCAAAGGCTCTGGTTCAGGTGGTTGACGAACAATGGGAGTGTACTGTATGTTAGCACAATGAGCACAAGTGGATCCATCCATTTGAAAGCATTTATTACTAAAAAAAAAAAAAAAAAAAAAAAAAAACTTTGTCAGTGGCTGAATGACTGGTTTTTCCAACAGAGGAAACAAAGGAATATACATCAGATTATCTCATGAGTCACAATACTAAATAAATTATTGGATTGTCAGTAGTAAAGGAACATTTAAATCACAGTAAATCATGTTAGAGTTATAAAGGTAAAGCAACAAGATCTGTACTTGTACTTAATATAACTGAAATAAATTACCCATTATTATCAACAGAAGTGGAAAGGAATAAACTTATTTTAGTTTCACACAGCTATCTGGTGTACTGCAGGCAAACAGAGGTGAACTTCCTCCTCCACCACAACCAGGTATTTAAAGGCTCTGTAAAGCTGCCCTTGATTGTTCCTGATTGCAGGTGAAGTGGTCTGGTCATTTAACCCTTGCCTGCTTCACATATCAGGATTTTTAACAAACCCCTAGCTAGAACAATGATTCCCAAAGTGTGGGCCACGGCCCCCTGGTGGGCCATGAAGGAACGGCAGGAGAGGTCATTTACAATAAATAAATGAAAAGTTGTTAACTTTCAATTTCGTAATTAAATTTGAAATTACCACAAAATATTTATGATTAAATATTTACACTCAAAACAGAGAGTAGCAATGACATGATATTTTTGTAAAACAAATAAATTTCTGCTGAACAGCTGCAGCTGAACTGCACAAAATTTTTATAGACATTTAGGTGCACCCTGTTATAAGTTATGAAATATATGTTCTGTTATGTTATGAAATAAAAATATATAGGGAAATACTTCATCTTAGTCTCGTGTGTTGATCAAAGTTGTGATTAAAAGTTTGGGTGGGCCGCAGAAGATTTTTAGATTTTAAATTGGGCCGCGAGATTCTTAAATTTGAGAGTCACTGAATGTTTGGGGGGAAAAAAAAGAAAGAAGAAGGAATCAAGCAGGCTACCCTAACTGTTGGATTGAAAACCCCAGGGATGAATTGGGAGTTTGTATCCTAACTGCAAAGACAAGTTTTGGAAATAATGGATGTGACCTCACCTGGGTGACTTGTTTTTGATTGCAGGACCCCTCCTTTAAAGATATTGTTCTGGGCTTCAGATGTCTCACAGATCGAGAGCTTCAAATGTTTCCTGGATACAGGTTGGTTCCTGCTGAAACTGTCAGTAAACCCAAAAAAAAAAAAAAAAAANAAAAAAAAAAAAAAAAAGCATAGCTACAAATATTTATGACTAGATGGATGATGCTGTCACTCTCTAATACATCTCTCTCTTCTAATATTGCCAACAATTTAGTTATGGGTGGTTCAACACGGCTATCATGCTGGAGGGAAAAACGTACTTACCTTGGCTGATGGATTGGTGGGTGATTTACTGATGTCATAATTGATTTTCCATGGAAGACAAAAAAGCTGCATCACTATTTTACAGAATAAAAAGATAAGACTTTTAACTGAGCTTAGAAAGTCAAAGATCATCAGGTTGTCTCAAAAATAATGGACAGTTCTATATGAAATTTAGTTGATTTTATTGTACAGGGCTTTAGTCATGGAAGGGCTGATTAGATTTTGAGGCATATCTGGATCCAGATAGAGGACATTTTTTCAGCTTAATTAAAAAAAAAAAGACACTAAATCAAATGAAAAATTCAGCCATATGTTCTGTATCCTGTGATGGACTTTCAACAGCTGCAGTTTATCCCCGATCTAGATATTGATCCAGATCTGGATTAAAATATTTGCTTGTTAACAAATAATGCTAGAAACATAGTACCACCAGCGTGTTCTTAGGATTATGCTGATTCCGCAGTATGAAAGAGTTTTGACATGTTTTCAGCAGTTAGGGATATAAATGAAGAAGATAATGTAATACCAATGTACAATGAATTTTCATGATAGATCTTTTTTTTTATGCATCTGACTTTAAGGTAATAATAGTAAACTCTGGCTTTACATTGACAAAAAATAGAGAACTATTTGGAAACAGAGGCCAAACAGAACTGTTTGACCTTGGCAGATGTATATGCTCTCTGAGTACCCTTTAGTTACCCAACAAAATGATGAAAGCGAGAAACACTTGATAATCTCTTAATGTTTAATGATCTCTAGTAATTTCCCAACATAGATCAATAAAGTTTATCAGCTAAAATGTCAGAGTGTAAACTTGCTCAACATGTGATTTTTTTAAACTAGTAGCCCAGATTATACTTCTGCCTCCCAAAGAAATGAAAAGGATTATTTTTACAGTCTACATCTGTTTTTGTGACCAGGTTGCATGAAAAGGGCGTGAAATTTCACCACAGGAAAATAGAGTCCTTTAAGGAGGTTTGTTTGGCCTTTACAATCTTCTTCTTCTTCTTCTTCTTCTTCTTTTTTTAATGTAACATTAATAGTACTGTTTATAATTCATGTGTAATATTCTACCATCCAGACAGTTGTGACTTTTACTTCTCACTTGCATCAAGAAAGACATGTAATCGTAAAATGTTATCTGTTATTATCTTTTATCTCATATCATATCATGCTCGTCTATATTTAGTTGGCAGATGGTGGAGCAGACGTCATCATAAACTGCACTGGTATGAGATCAGGAGAACTTCAGCCAGACCCTGAGCTCAAACCAGGCCGGGGCCAGATAGTGAAGGTTAAAACAAACAGGTTCAAATGTCTGCTCATTGCTTATATTACAATTATAAAAGCATAATGGAAATAGCTGTTGACTGTCTTTATCCCTCTACATTTCAGGTGGATGCTCCATGGCTGAAGCACTGGATGATTGCTCATGATTATAAGAGTGATGGTTCACCCTATAACAAACCTTACATCATTCCAGGGTAATGCTAGAGACACAGTCCGGTCATAAGCAACTGATGTTCTAATAAACTACAGGAAAACAAAACAGATTTTATTACAGTTTTAGTAGATTCTATGGCGTATTTAAAGCAGCAATCCTAAACATTGCTGCATATAACATTTACCTAAATATTGTTTTTGCCATTTGTTTTTCTGTCCAACTTTTTGTCCAAATGCCAAAATGATGATTTCTATCACAGCATTTGTTATGATTTTAATTTTTAGATTATAGTATTTTTTGGTGGACAGAAACCTGAAATTATTATTTTAGCCAACATTAGCTGTGTGTGTGTATGTATGTGTGTGTGTGCGTGCGTGTAAGCAGGAGTCATCTTGTGACTGTTGGTGGAACATTCCAAGTAGGAAACTGGAGTGAGAAGAACAGCTCCATTGACCATAAGAACATATGGAATAATGCCTGCAAGCTCGAGCCAAGTCTCAAGGTGAGATGAGAGCTTTATAAAGAGGAATTCTGTCTCACTGGAAATACTTTTTTTTTTTTTTTAACNTTTTTTTTTTTTTTTAACATTTATACACTTTTTACATTGGTTATCGTTAGAATGTCTATTCTGTCATTCAGCTGTCTTCAAACAGGTTAGTGCTAGGAAAAATTTGATGGAAAAACAAAAATACTAAGGCACATCAATCCAGACAAGCTGCTGAATTCTGGCTAAAGTGTATTAACATGTAGAAAATGTTCTGGTTGTACAATAAATTAAAATATAGTCAAGTCACCACCCAGCCACATGTAATATGTGATTGTTTGCATCCTTGCTTTGCTTTTTGAACATTATATACGCTGGGTAATTAGCTTTAGTTGAAGTATTATGTGGTAATTGTATTCAACCACCATGTAACAGCACTTATATTACAAATAGCTGAACTCATAGCTTAACGTATCACGTGTCTTGCTTTTCTCTACCTCAGCATGCCAGGATAGTGGAGGACTGGACCGGCCTCAGACCTGCTCGCAGCAAAGTCAGACTGGAGAGGGAGACCATACAGTCTGGGTCAACTACGATAGAGGTAAACCATCAAAGCTGATCAATATTCTAGATATGAGTGTTGTTTCCAGAGATTCTGATACATCGTGGGTCCGTTTCAGGTGATACACAACTATGGCCATGGAGGTTTTGGACTCACTATTCACAGGGGCTGTGCCAAGGAAGCAGCAAGACTCTTTGGTCAGATCGTGGAACAAAAAGGCAAAGGGCCGAGAGCTCGTTTGTAAACTTGTAAATGGGCAGTGAACGATGTATTCTTGACTTTTAATATCAACACCTTGTATCCCGTAGTGCCATTAGTGGGACAGCTTGGATAATCACTGTGTAATCTGCACAAGAAGACACTTCTGTTGTTGTTGTTGTTCATGTCTTATTAAGTTGATCATTCACATACAAGATAAAGCCACAGTTAACATCCAATTAATATATACTGTAGTAATATATAATATGAATATCAAGATGAGTCCAGTAATCATTTTAAAACATTATTTACTTTAGTATCATACACATTTACATCCAGTGCATTGACAAGAATCTGTGCACACAGACACTTAATGCAGCACTATATCAAACAGTCAACTTGTGTTGTTTTATTAATAAAACTTTCCTCAGTACTGTATGTTTGTTGTGGAATCAGACTGAGCAAAATTCATGTGCATATCACATTTCTTTTTACAAATAAAAGCAAAGACAACAAATTATTTACAGAAAGACAGAATGAAACATTCTGCTAAATGGTTGTGTATGCGTGATGTATCTGTGCACATCAGCAAAGTCTGTTAAATTACAGCAATATATGCAGTATTGGTTGGGTTATAAATCATACTACATATAAATAACTATGTTAATGTAATTTTTTCATGTTGGCTTTGGCTGAAAATACTTAAATATTTCAGTTTCCTAATACTGAATAGAGAAATTAATATATGCCAACAAATCATTATTGATGAGTAGTGCTTTGGCAAAGTGAATCTTAAATTAAATAATCCCAGATATTCTGATGGACTTCTGATAATTTTGATGCGGTAGAACTACATTTCATTCCCGCAATGCACTTGTTATAGAGCCGATTCTGTAGTTTGTGTATTTTAACAAGCAATTTGTGAGTACAAGATGATAATCTTAGTTACACATTTATCTCCAGTATGAGATTAAAAGCAGCAGCCTCATAAGGTAAAGGTGAATCTCTCAAGCATAGAATAAGAATAGGACCATAATTTTAGGGCTCTCTGTTAAGAAATTAGTTGTCTGAGATTATAATGTTCTATAAAATACTTTTACCCTGTTAATTCTTGCTTCTCGTGTTGTATTCAGACACTTTACTTGAAGTATCTGAATTCTCTTTTTTTTTTTTACAGTAAGGTTTCACGTTTTCACAATTCATTTACTTGTAGTTATCTCACTTTGANTTTTTTTTTTTACAGTAAGGTTTCACGTTTTCACAATTCATTTACTTGTAGTTATCTCACTTTGATCTGCTCTTTCCACTCATCCAGTGTGCAGTTATAAGAATCACAACAGCAATGGTAGTTGAGGCTATAAGCATAGTGACATTTTAAAAAAATTGTGCTGCCTGGCTCTGTGAAACAGTTAGGTCCCTAAGCTGAAGAGTGATAAGACTGGAGATGGTTATGGACATCTGTTCTGGCTTTCTGCTTCTCCTTGCCTCCTTTCTTCGCTTCAGTCATCTCTGTCATACTCCAGACTGTCTTTAGCCTTGGCAGCCAGAGCTGGAGTGAGGGATTCCTCCTGGGCTGTGGACGGAGTCCCGGCCCACCATCTCCTGCCCCCACTCACAATGGCTAGACTCCTGGAGGCCTCGGCCTGTTGTCTCAATTGGCAGAGCACAGGAGGCAATGGCAGCAAGGAGGCAACAGCAGCAGTACACTGAGAGAGCCAAATACACGGAGGACTCCAACATAACCTGCAGGATGAGGGCCAGGAAGAAACAAAATGACCATCTAACCATAACATATTTCAGTATTAAAAAGAAAAAAAAATTGGTAAATGGCTGTTACCTGTGCAACAAAAGGTGTAATAAGGGCACCAACTCTGGCCATTCCACTACTTGTTCCTAACCCCAAAGCCCTGGTTGCTGTTGGGTACACCTGCAGATTTTCAGATAATAATATTGAGGCAACTTCTTTTTCCTGCTTTGACTCCTTTTGTTCAGCTTCTAATTTGGTCTGAGCTGAACTTATAGCCATTTGCAATTAACACTGTGAGAGTGTAAAACAAAACACTTCAGAAACTGTTTGGCTTTGCTTTACCTCTGGAGTGTACACATAGGCTGCCTGGAATCCTCCTGCAATGAACGCTCTGGCAATGAATATCAGCACTGTCATGGAGGCTCTGCAACAGAAACAGAACTCTTATTTGGACAAATGATATATTTTAAATGTCAAGAAATATTTACACTCTCACTGTGATCAAAATTACCTTCCAACACAACCATAGAGTGGAATGATGCATAGAGAGAAGATGAGGAAGCACAATGCCATGGTCTTCCTTCTCCCCAAACGATCGATAGCCCACAGTGTCACTAGCAGCCCTATGTAAAATAAATGTAAACAGTAATCTTAACTTGCATGGGTGTAAAATATAAAAAGGCAAACATTTTACTTTACAGCACAGTAATTACCTAAATTGATTGATGAAGCAAGTTAAAATATAATGTTTAAAATGTAATTTGAATAATTTTGTATTCATTTTATTTATATTTATTTATCTTCTACTTTATTGATTTCTCTGTCCTTAAATACTATATGATAATAAGATCTCATATTACTACTGATATAAAAATTAAATAGTACTTGTTACAGTTAATTAACAAATATTATCAATAATTTTTACTAAAAGGACCCAAGAATTCCAAGAAAAAAAAAGTTTTAAAAAAATTAAAAGCAATAATGGTAAAGGTTTGACAATACTAAGTATGTAGGTACAACGTACAAGGGAGAAAGTGCCAACAAAAATTACTAGAAATATTTTATTAATAATATATTGTCTGATATAGCAAATACTGATGGGTACCTGGGAATTCAGATAAGGTGGTCCACAGCAGGTCCTTATAATCATCTGAGTTCAGGTATTTACACTCCAAGCTGCATCGCAGCTTCGGCTTATCACCTTTGGACACTAGAGGGAGGTAATAACAATGTTTGAACAGCTTTCACACTCAGCAGCAGCTCAGTCAGTGATGCTTTTGTGTAACAAGAAACAAGTAAGCAACCTTGCCTATAGAGAAGAAGTGAACTTTTTTTTTAAACTTTTTAAAAACTCATTAATATACTCATCTTTTATTTGATGCTCATGAAGACTATGCTAGCCTCTAAGTTGTAGCTGTTGTGAACATAATTTCTCTACAATTTCTCTCATCAGTTTACCAAAAAAAAATAAAAAATCTGCGTGTCCTTGAGTGTGAGAGGACTGGTGCTGCTGTCAGTGGTGCAGTGACTCACCCCCACATTCACCTCCCTCCTGGAACAGCTCTGTGGTGAGCAGCACCAGGCCGTAGTAGGAGAAAGCATTTGCAAACCTGAGTAAACAGAGACACAGAGATTGCCTTTGGACATGAAATCCCTAATAAAATATAAAGCTCAGTTTAATATGGCTGTGCAGCAGAAGAACACAAGCTTTTGGGAGATGGATAAGAAATAAAGTATCAGTGGGGAATCACTAATTTACACTATTTACCAAATAAACCACAAGAGAACTGTGGTCCAGCGGAAGTGTGATGAAAACAAGTCTCGAATCTTCCCACGATCCTCCTAATTAAAAAAGGCATACAATAAAAAAAAAATTAAATATACAAATGGCAACCTATAGAAACCGTTAGGGGTTTAAACATGAATTACATACACTGGTCTACAAACAGGCTGTACCTGTCTGGCAGCAATAAGTTTTCCAAGTGGCATGGGTGCTCCATTCTCTGTAGCGATACGCTTCAATGTGGCCAGAGCTTTTTCCTGGTTCCCTGTCAACACGTCGTATCGAGCACTCTCTGGTAGCCACTGTTCCATCCAAAGACAGTGACATGTGAGTTGGTATTATTACTTATTCTGTATAACATTAATTAGTCTACACCTCATACTCACAAAACAGAGGGCAGCAAAGATGAAAAGAGGAATGGTAGAGAGGCCAAGCAGCCAACGCCATCCCAGAGTAGGCATCACGAGGATTGCTAAGAGCACCTCAAACACAGTGCCCAGTGCCCAAAATATCTGTGAAGGAATAGCAATGAATAAACATAACATGGATATTATATTTTGATTAAAACACTGCGATCAAATGGATAATAAATAAATAATATAAGGTAGTCCATACCTCAATCAACAAGATGCATGTGGCTCTGGACTTCATAGGCAGAAATTCAGCATACAGTGTCACCCTTGTAAGAGACATGTCATATTTAACTGTTAATGTGAATCATTAGGTTGTTGCTTTTAGAGAGAAAAAGAGGGATACTCACGACTGTGGTGCTCCTCCAATGCCAAAGCCCACCAGCGCACGGAGGAAGAGGATCCAGCCATATATAGGTGCAAATGCACTCAGCAATCCATAGAACATAGTCCACAACACACTCATCTTCAAACCCTGTGAGCATATATGATCAAAGCATAATAAGCTGCTCAATAAATTATGATGATCAAATATAAAGTAAGAGAATATTTTCATTTTTCCTCACATATATGCATGTGATCATGAATTGCCAACAACTGTTATCTGATGTTAGTTATTGGCTTTAAACCTGATGCAAAATTTGTTATAAACCTATAAACTCCATATATGACTTATCTTACAAAAAGCAGAATTATGATTTACATTTATCATACAAAGACATTAAGACATGAAGAGAACTTACTGTCTTTCTGCCATATTTGTCAGATATGTTTCCCCAAAGGGAGGAGCTGATCATCATTCCGATAAATACTGCCTGTATCAATGAAAAAAGAATGATTTGCAGCAGCTTAAAACTTGCCTAAAATTTGCACACAGTAAATAGTCATGTACAACATCTTGACTTCTCCTGACATTAATTCTCCAGTCTTTCCAGAGCCTGTCATTCACAGTTGTTCACCACACCTGCTGCCAATTCTCGTCATCAGCTCCACAGCACAAATACCAGCCGGTTTCCTTCTCCCTCAGCCAGATCGTCTCTGGAGTTTACATGAGCGTTCCAGCAATGAGTCCTTTGCCTACCTTTTGATTCTGTGTTTTTACTCAAAACTTTTCTGAGATGGTTGCCTGTCTTCCTGCCTCTTGGTTTACTGGAACGTAAGCCTGATACCTGACTACAGATCTCCTGCCTTGCCCATTTGGATTGTCTGCCTTTTTATCTTCTGTTCTTGTTTATCTGCCCAGCCTGTCTTCTGACTCTGAATCTAGCCTGCCCCTTTAAATTTGTGCTGCCTTCTTCCGATGACCTCTTTTTGCACCACATCTTCAGTTAAAAACATTTAAACTTTTTACCTGCTATCCGAGTCTGTTTTGGATCCCTTTTCTGAATCATTACAGAAAAGGTTTTGATTTAAACCAACACATTTCCATACACATTTAATGAAAGTGTACTTGATTTATCAGTCAGGACAATCATACAAGCAAGAGCAGTTTACAGACACCAGAGGGCCATTACCGATGTAAGGAGTGCCACCTCAAGGCTTGGCAGTCTCCATTCACAGTGGAGCTGGGGGGCCAAAATGCTTAGAATCATCATCTCCATAGCATCAGCCATCTGAATAAACCACCATTAGGAGATAAAAAAAAATTGATACATATAAATTAATTGTCAGTGTACAACATATACACAAACACACAGTACCTAGAATAGAGGTAATGTATTTTCGGTAAGGGGCACTTCTCACCCAGGACAGACCAGTCAGGACAGATAGTTTCCACTGAAATGTCCCAAAGCCTATAGCCTCAACAGCATCTTCCACCATGAATGTGTCTGAGGGAATGAGAAATGTGAAAATCAAAGATGTAAAACTACCTGACAGAAAGTGTTTTACATTAAGAAGGAAGAAAATTGGAATTATGAGTTTAAGAAAGGATGGCAATAGGAAAGCAAAGTTCTCTGCCATACTGTACCATCAGTTGGATTAGCAAACTCTCGAGGAACTGGTGGTCCATCTGCAAGTGCCACAGACTCCAGATCAGTCTGCTCTGCACCAATCCTGACACCCTGTTCTGGATTTTCACCTTCATCCTCAGAGCGTGCACTCTCACCTGTGCGACGAAACCTGACAACACTGCAAAATAAATGAATAAATAAATTAAACAAAATCAGAGCCCAGAAGGATAAAGTATGGACCTTCAGAGGGCCAATACCAGGGAAAAACTGAGAACAAATGAGTCAGAGGCTGTCACCTAGGTGATGTGAGCTTTTTTTGGCTGTGTTTTTGTGAATGAGTGGTGATTTGGTCCTAAGGGAAAACTATATCAGGCAAACTGACAGCTTATTACAGCTTGGAAACATATAAAGGCTAAATACTCCCAAAAGGGTGGACATAATCTCAACCCACTCGTAGATAATAGATAGCTTGTTAAGAATAGAACAGTGTAAGAGAGTGTACTGATGTCTTAATGACTGTAATTACATAAGGGAAGTATCAGTGCTGCACATGTGAGATGTCTACAAATTCTCCCTTGGACTGTGCCACTGTAATTTTCATTTTCAAGCTTTTTGACAAGAAATACATCACAGAGTATTATTATGCCACAGTACTGAACAGCCTTCTGTTAGTCCTGATAGTTGTTTTCTTTTTACTGCCTAGAATGGATTTATAGTGCTTATTATAAATCCGTCATTTCTATTTATTTATTTGAGGAAATGTTAAATTCTGAAAGTCCATGCTATTTCCTGTAGTGGACGCATATTCCTATGACGCCCAGGGACCAGGCTTTAGTTTTATGAAATGAATCCTGTTATTATAAAGACACTTGGTCAAAACACCAAGTTAAGATGCAAAGATTCACCTAATAAATCTTAGCAAATACGTGCATCTCAACCAAACTAGTCTCCTCTTATCAAAATGGCATGACTGTAAACAAACTGCAATGTCAGAGCTTTATCATGCTCAGTGTTTTTCTCTTAAACTTAACGTATCTCCAGATAATATAACTGCAAAGATATGGCGTTTATTATATAACTCTAGTGCTTTTTTTCTTTTTCTTTTCTTTTCTTTTCTTTTCTTTCTTTCTTCTTCTTCTTTTTTTTTTTTTTTGNTTTTTTTTTTTTTTAGGATTCACAAGCTATTTATGGTACAACAAGCTAATCAAACAGTCGCGATGGGAATAAGCTCTTAGAGGGCGATGCGTACAGACAGTCACGGTAAAATGATAAAACAAAAGGCTTTAAATCACACACAGCTACTTACGGCAGCTGTCTCAGCTGAAACAGATCATCGTCCATTTTGGTGTTTATTGGTTGATGCTCCGTTTGGATTCATCGCCGTTACATTATCCCGACGAGAAGCGATTTCAGCACCGAGGACAGCGACCTGTTCCGGTGGTCTGCTGACAGCCAATCAGAAGCTTCGCTGAGCTATATGACTGCTGATTAGTTAGTCCCATAAGTGACTCCTCACGCTGTGTCACGTGTTTATACAACTAAAGAGACCTTGTTACGCAGCCTAGGAGGGAAAGGGGCCACTTACAAGTAGGCTGGGATAGCACTGCTTATTTTTTTTGACGGGGTATCCTTCCAGTCCAGTCATCCATTAGTTGTAAATCTTTTTTTTTTTTTTTTTTTTTTTTAAATAAAATCTGAATCTGAATTGAGCATTTTTAAATGTTTGTCTGCATGTTTTATCTTTGATAGCTGTGAGTCGTGGGGACGGGGGGCAATTTATTTTCCCTAACGTTGAATAATCTGAGGACGGAATAAATTTGTTGCAAACAGTATATAAATTGAGGTGTTATCGGATTTAATAATATGTGATGCATTTTGTCTGTTTGCTTAAGTATCTGTCTTCCATAGCGGTTGCGGGGTGTTAATAACATTTGAATTGCAAATTTTTTTTTTTTTTTAATTTTATTATTATTTGCCATGTTTTGATTAAATTTTTTATTTTATGTTGAAGGGGTTGTGTACAAATAATTCCCCTGGAGTCAGTAAAGACAGAAATAATCAGTTAAAAGAGTGTATCAATTTAACTTCTTTAATAATTCTTATATCAAGGCTATAGACAAAACGACTTTTAAAACAGACATTCTTTTCTATTTTATTACAGCTTACACAATGTTTTATTATTAATATTTTTATTTATGGAGAAGATGTTTTATTCGCAAAGATAAATCGACGCGATATCTTCAAGAATTGACAAATATGTTGCGCACATTTCGCAAATGTGCGCAACATATACAGCCGGAATATCACATCATAGCCAGATCGTAAACTGTGAACACACTGGTACGCCCCCCCTTGTAATCCGTGTTGAAACACAGCACATATAGCTGGAGCTAGAGTTCCAGAAGGAGAGTAGGATGTTGTGGTGCAGAACATAAAGCTCTGATAAGTGTATTATGGATTTTCTTGGCACTGGGGCTTTGGTCAGGTAAGAAACACTTTATGTTAATAATCAGCAAACAAACTTTATTCACTCTGAGACACAGGACACGACGCTTTTTCATATATTGGAGTCAAATCTTAACGTTAACGCTGCATGCGCATTCAGAAGGAGACACGGAGTGCGATTTACATATACTGTACATCAAAACCTGTTAACATACGTGCGGTTAGGCAGTGTAAAATTCAATGATAGAACAATAAAAAAAACACTTGGATATATATTTATGTAGCCAAAGTAGCGCTACGGGAGAGGCTTAACCTCGGTATTGTCGGTAAATTAGCCAAATCGCTAAGGCTAGCTAATAAAGCTACCTCTACGTGTTGATTGGTGGTCGCACACTGATTAGTTGTGTGTGGTTAGTGTCACTACTAACGTAATGATTTGGCTGTTAAACTACAGTTTAAGATGATAAAAACAGATAAACCACCGTGACTAGTGACTTTAGCTTGAACTGCAAACAAACACCGACGAATTCAGGCTAAAGCTGATGTTGCTCCTGGTTACTCTGGAAAACTGGTGTGATGGTTAACTTCCCCAGATAGATGGGTAGATACATAGAAGAATTTGTTGCTTTGAACAGCCATGTCACACAAACACACAATAGGATAGAAAAACAGTAGCACAATAATAAAAATAAAAAAAAACAACAACAAAAAACTAACAAAATAAAAGTAGTGCAAATACTGTATACTTGCAGTGGCAAGTTGTGTTACTTACTTTACTGTACTGTCAAGCTGTCATCTGATACATAACATGTTTTTGCACATACCAGGATGTGTATTTATAAATACTGTAGTGTACTGTTATGCAACATATAGCAAGATTGTATGACTTTGTTCTGTTTGGTAGTTTGACTGTTAGTGAGCAGGATGCTGCAAATGTTTTCAGATTTTTGTGGTAAATTAGGCCATAGCTAAAGGAAAATTATTGTTATTTTTGGTGCAGATCCAAAAGCATTTCTTATTATTATGAGATGGAACTATTTGGACATTTTCTGTAGTTTCTTATGAACGTTTGCACAGTTCAATGGAAAACCTATCACATGTATCCCCTGATTGTCTGTGACTGTGTGTATTTTGAACAAGGTCCAGATGCAGATCAAAATATCTGAACATTTCCTATTACTAACATAAACATTAAGAGCATTGTACAGTCTTGGAGGGCTTTCTAGTTGGCTAATGGATGATATCACTAGTATTACTTAGTTTTCTCCTTGTGTTTTTAGGGAAAATAGTATGCAGTCATACAGAAAGTATTTTTAAGGCTTTTCATATCAGCCTTGAGGAGGTGCTCACCTGGAGACTTCATTAACATAAGCTGTCCTTTCAGAAACAAGATGATGAAAAACTGGAGCATCATTGGTGGAATAGCTGCTGCCATTGCAGCAGGAGTTTATGTTTTGTGGGGTCCAATTACAGAGCAAAAGAAAAGAAAAAGAGGTAATTATCAGCATAACAAACCAATACACTAGTTTTAAGGTACTGGTTAAAATGTACTGACTTCAGCAACAAATATCACCCCACAGGTATGGTTCCAGGTCTACTCAATTTAGGCAACACATGCTTCATGAACTCTCTGCTTCAGGGCTTGGCAGCCTGTCCATCTTTCATAAGGTGGCTGGAGAACTTTTCAGGAGTGCAGAGCCAGGTATGCAAAGACAACCAGCTGTCCACGACACTCCTTCAGCTTCTGAAAGGTAAATTAAACTGGTCAGCAATATGAGTCAGAAACTCCTCATGCTAGATCAGCCAGTGATTATTCATGTTTTGACACTATCACTGTCACAGCCCTGTCCAGTGATGAGCCTGGCAATGAGGATGTGCTTGATGCTGGATGTTTATTGAATGTTCTCAGGCTGTACCGGTGGCACATCAGTTCTTTTGAAGAGCAGGTAAGTCTAAGTTGTAGCTACCTTCTAAATGTTATTTATTGATGTGTCTGTTAGGTTGAAGTCCTAACAGCTTTCTCTGTCCCTTTTCAGGATGCCCATGAACTTTTTCATGTTCTTACATCTTCTCTGGAGGAGGAGCGGGATCGTCAACCCAAAGTCACACACTTGTTTGACATGCAGACACTCGAGGCAAGCTGTTCTCTCCCTGGATTCATTGTTTGCAAAATGTTTCATGGGTCATCTTTTATTAACAATTTGAATAAACAAACAAAAAAATCAGTTTTCATTCGAAAGAACAAAATATGAAAGTACGCAAATAATGACTGGATGTAATAAGTGTATCATGTAAAGTAAAATGTATTTGCCTGTGGATTAGCGGAGGGTATTTATGCACTTTTCAACTTCCAGATCTCTTCTTTATATATTCTTGAACATTTCTTCATTATGTCCTCAGCGTGTGAACTACAGCCAGTTTTAAACAAGTCTCAGGAATGACAAGTATAACCTGCCACTTATTCTGTGTGTGTCTTTAATACCAGAGTCTCCCAGAACCAGAAGAGAAAACTATGGCTTGTAGAAGTCAGGGTAAAAAAAAAACAGAAATACTGGTGGTTGAAATATCAATCCACTGTGACTTTTTTTGAAAATTTTGCTAAGATTCATGTTTCCCTTTTCCAGCTCCTCTTTATCCAATACCAAGTCCTTGGAAGTTTCAACATCCCTTTCATGGCCGTTTAACAAGCAACATGTCTTGCAAGCGCTGCGAGCAACAAGTGAGTTTGTTTCAGCGAGGTAGTTTGTGTTATTTGTTTTCAGACTCTCAACGTGATTCACGTCTTTGCATGCCCTTTTACCAGAGTCCAGTTCGGTATGACTCATTCGAGAGTCTGTCCCTGTCCATCCCTTTACCGCATTGGGTAAGTAAAAATACAGTATCAGGCAAGAATAAACAAGCACCAGGAGTAGCAGCGTAGTAGTAATCATACTACAACTACCTAATATGAACAGTTTGTATACTTTTTTGTTGCACTGATTGAATTCTGATGGGCATTTGTCCTTAGGGTCGGCCTATCTCTCTCGACCAGTGTCTTCAGCATTTCATCTCCTCAGAAACCATTAAAGAAGTGGAATGTGAAAACTGCACCAAGGTACATTCACTGCATTATTATCATCTTGCCAAATTCTTATTATCACTTTGTTAAATTTGTAATTGACTCAGAACCCCACTTAGATTTGCATGTATATACAGCAGACTGATCATCTGTACAACTAAAAGCTCAAATATTTCTTTGCAAAGATTTATTTTGTTGATTTTGTTTTGTGTCTGTTTTGGACAATTCCTCCTCAGCTTCAAGAAATGAATGGGCAGGTTCTGGAAAGCCAGAGGACAACATTTGTCAAACAGCTTAAACTCGGAAAGGTTAGTTAAAGTGATATCACTTCAATTAATCAAGCTATTAACATCTTAGATTATTAATATATAGTTAGCAAAGTGCTGCAAAACCCAAGTTGACAACTAATGATTATTTTCGATTATTTTCATTATTGATTAATCAATCCACTATTTTCTAAGTTAAAGGATCATACATACATTTTGCATGTTTGAGCTTAATATATTCAGTTTTCATACATGTAAGGTTGACAACCATTTTCCAAAGGATAAAACTGTATTTCAGCTTTCCTGACACTTTGTAAAATCTCTTAATCTTTCAAAACCAAATATTCAAGTGAAAATTAAAAATCGATGCTTCGCCTGCTGAAAGTTACACATCAGCCTTATGAAGTCACAGTTGTTTAAATTTTTTGATAAACGCAGGTTGTTTAAATTTTTTGATAAATGCAGGTCTTCTTTTGGGACTATATTCCCCAGTAGAGACATACATTCACNTAAATTTTTTGATAAATGCAGGTCTTCTTTTGGGACTATATTCCCCAGTAGAGACATACATTCACTCCACACTTTTTATTGCGCTTAAACACTAAAATTGCATAACTTCTAAAAAAGCCTGAATACCCGTGTTGTTCACGATGATAGATTACCTATCCCAAGAATGTTTCAAGTACCAACAAGTTGATTTTAATAGAGTATCAAAATGAACTGAGACCAATGGTGGTCTAGAAGATAGGAAAAAAAAATTTTAACGCACCGTTCCAGTAGTATGCTTTGGGAAATGATTGCCAGTAATGTTACGTGTATGAAAATTGAATATTNCACCGTTCCAGTAGTATGCTTTGGGAAATGATTGCCAGTAATGTTACGTGTATGAAAATTGAATATTTTAGGCTCAAATATGCAAAATTGGTGGTATGTCCTTTACCTCTAGCTGGATCAAAATATGTCCTTGCACTTTAATAACAGGTATTCTTAAAATGTACTGTTGTGGTGATTCAGCAAAATAACCTGCTGGAAGTCAGAAAGTCAAGGAGGACACACACATAAATAACTATACATTAGCTTATCCTTCTTTATGTAGTTGTTGCTGAAATCCTATTCTTATTAGAACGTTATTATGTGTCAGTTCATACTGTCTTTCATTCCTTTCCAGCTCCCTCAGTGCCTCTGCATCCATTTGCAAAGACTGACATGGTCCAGTGAAGGAAGTCCCATTAAAAGACAGGAGCATGTGCAGTTCACAGAGTATTTGTCAATGGACCGCTACAAACACAACGGCTCCACCCAGAGGCGTCAGCGAATCAAGTGCACCCCAAAGCTCATAAAGTCAGAAAACACAGGCGATGCTATCAACAAACCTAGTACCAACGGCACTGGTATGTTGGGTTATTATCTGTGTCAATACTAGTCCGCTTTACATGTTTGTATTTCCTAAAGCATTAAGTGTTGTATTTGTTCGCAGATGTAGAGCACCATAACAACAACAAACCTTTGTCCAACGGAACTTGTTCATCTGTCTTTGTCCACTCTGCTGCTATGAGCTCACAGCTCAGCCTCACATGTGAATACAGGTAAACTTTATTTACAGTAGCAGTTGATGAAAGTACTACAATACAATCAACTCATAAATATAAGTTATTTAGTGTTGGGGTGAGAATCACTGAGTAACTCATGACACAGTATTATTTATATAAGTGTATTGATTTGACCACCAGTTACGACAAGGTGTCGCCAAATCCACCAAACACACAAACATATTGTAACTAGCAAAACTCCAAAATGGCAAACAGATTCAAATCCATAATCCATACAGTTACACACAGTGAGGAAAGACTGGTTTTTGGTGCCAGTGTATTGGTAGCATATTCCATAATGTACTGCAAGAGAATACACCACAATATTTTACCAGATTGATATGTCCCAGTAACATATGTCTGGTGGTCTTGTTTTCAGCTATTCCTCAGAATACCTTTTCCAGCTCATGGCTGTGCTGGTTCACCACGGCGATATGCACTCAGGACACTTCATCACATACCGGCGCAGCCCCCCCTCAACCCACAGTTCTTCGTCCTTCAGCTCCCAGTGGATTTGGGTGTCAGATGACTCTGTCCGCAAAGCCAGCCTGCAGGAGGTGCTCTCTTCCAATGCTTACATGCTCTTCTATGAGAGGGTCCAAAGACTGAACTTCACTCGGCAGTCAGAAGAGTAAGCGGGTTTTATAACCTGCACTCAGGGTACAGCAGCTGTAAGTGCCGGTTAGCGGCTACCAACAGATGGACTGTGATTCTGCGAGAATGACCACTGAGAGGAAAGCCACCACAGAGACAGGTGCCATAGAGACTATTTCTTCATGCTCACAGCAACATGTCTTGTGATGTGTTCTCATGTTAAATCCATGAATGGATGCTTTTCCTGCTGCTGACTGACTGACAGTGGGAAGCTTTTAATCCCAAAGATCAGACCTGCACCACTTCACAGCAAATGTCGCTGAATAGGTCAAATTTTTTTTTTTAAATATGGGAACATCTAATTAAACTAATGCAGTCAGATATAAGACAGTCAATGTTCAGGTTTTGTGGACAGCATGTCAGTGAGGTGATGCTTTAATTCTTTGACATTTTTGAGACTGTGGATGTACTGTTATATTGATAGCATTATATTATGAGGTGTTCTTGTCATTTAGTCCATTGCTGTTTCAAACAGTCAGATGTACACTAGCTGATTGGGACTTTTTGGACTAGAGGAATTATTACACATTATAAAGTCACATGGGTTTGATTTTCCACAACTCTCATGTTCTATTGCCTAATATAATTTTCCTAACCATTCCCAAAATGGTACATTGTATTTGAGATAACATCTCAATTGACATTATTCAAGAACTGCTGAATTTGATTATTTTTGTATGTTTCTAATAAACATACTGTCGTAATTTGCATAACTGCATAGTTGAGGTCAAAGTGCCATAAGATTTTTAACACATTAATCCATGTGTTAGATAACTAGTCTATACATACATACAGTTTTTTTTTTTATCTTAACTGAAATTTTGGATGCATCAAAGCCATTTTTTTTTTTTTTTTTTTNTTTTTTTTTTTTTTTTTTTAATATTTTGATCTAAAGGCAGATTAACAAGATTGACCATCTGTCCAATAAGAAAGCCTCATTATGACATCAGGTATTTGGGCATGTCATATGATTTTTACTTATGTGGAACAGATACTGCCATGTTATTCCTACCCACTGTTAAGTCAATTAGAAAAGGCCTGGTGCAAAATCTCTCCTTAATGTTTGCAGTACAATTTGCACTAATGTATATTCATGTGAGATTGTGTGTATTTGTGTGTGATTTGTAATTGGTGATTGTTTCAGGAATAAAAGTAAAACAAAAAAATGTGCCCTTGATTTGTGCCCTAGAGTTTTATTTTTTTAAATCAAGAGAAGTGGTTGCTACTTTTGGGTTATCAGGCAACAAAGGTTAAAGAGATTGTCCTTTAACAGTCAGACTAAAAGGTGCCAGAGCATGCTGCCCTTAGTGGAGGGGGGTGTCTGTGAAACATGCAGGAGTGTACACATTAATTCTCGCCCATGACTATCTCTCATTTCTTGCTGTCCAGTAGGATACGTCTAAATGTGAGGTTGATGCGAGGCAGAAGGACCTTCTTGCGAACAGGAAGGCTGTGGTACCAGAATGTGTTGGTTGGTGGGTTCATCAGGAGAAGGCTTCCATGAGTGAGCTCCAGCTTCACAGATTCAATTTGTTTGCAACTCTCTTTTCCCCGAACGTCCCTGTGTCGGAAGATGAAGTCTCGTGCTGCCCCCAGAGAAACGGAGGCGATGGGGCAGAGGGGGTCCAGTTCTCTCTCATCATCACGATGCTCCCCTATGTGATCCTGCCCATCTTTATACCTGACGCAGCAGAGAAAAACACTTTCAGCTGAGAAACTACAATTACATGTTAGCTTTAAAATTAGCATTCAATAATTCCTCACCTGTTAACCAAAACAAAGTTGAATGTCTGGCCTGTTGTTTTTGTAACAGCATCCCGAATGTATTCCAAGGTTGGAGTCCACGGGCAGGCTGAACGCTTAACTCCAGAGTAAGTGTAGGTTAGTCCTGCATCTCCATACGTTGCCTGTTTTCTGGGTATATTGTGTATCTTTCCAAATACTTGGACCTTAGATTCTTCCCCTGGAGAAAACAAAAACAGACATTATTACAGACTTTCATCGAAATTTCCACTGATGCCTTCAGGACTATGGAAAACTGGCTGATATACCTGTTGAGTACACCACCTCCTCCTCCAGTTGTTTAAAAAGATGGTCAGCTTCCTCCTTGGAAAAGAGTAACGCATAATCACAGTCTAGTCCTTCTGCCTCTATCTTTTGCCAAGGAACAGGATGAGAAAACTCTGCATTTTCATCTTCCTCTGCGTGGTCCTTCATCCCGTTGTTATACATCTCCAGTTTGATCGTCTTTCCTGGACCTTGTCTTGGGCCACCATCAGGACAAGAGCGTTTACTCGGTTCTCGAATTACAAACTTTTCCATCACAGTGACCTGATGTCTGTGGCAGAGGATCAATCTTACTTTTTAGATGTTTTACTACCTGGATAAAGTAAATTAGGATCGAATGTTAACGCTAATTTTTACATTAATATAATGTGTACAAAATAAGGAATTTCAAAGGTGAGGATGTTAAGCTGTGAATCACATATCTGTTTATTTTCACAGTTGTAATTTGTTATATACTATAAATATATGCATTCAAAATATTTAACTTTCTAAAGTCACAGCTTTTCAAAATTTATTCTCTAGATTTTCATAAATTGTGTATTTTTTTGTCAAAATCAAGCCTGTTATATATTTGACTTTATTTGACCCAAAACTGCAAAAGTGCCAAATTCAAGCTAATCTTGTCCTGGAAAAAAATTATGCCACATATTTGACATGAAAAGACAAGCATTTATTAAAAAGTTTCAAACTAATACTTTTATCATGCTAAACTTCCACATGCTCTTTCACATAAAATCAGTATCTTTTAAATATCAGCATTTGAACCTCAAATTCCTATTAAATAAGCTGTATTAGTGTAAGAGCAGACGGCAAGCAACACTTAAAGATTTTCTTTGCTCTGTTAATGATCAAACAGCTGTTTTGACATTACCTAAACTTATCCCATGCACATTCTACCTTATATTTAATATAAAATGTTAAGTACATTTTAAAGTATAAATTTAAGGGTTTCTATTCGGTAGTGAATGTACAAGAAAATAACACTATTTCAGATTTCATTTGACTAAGCCTTGCTAAAACACACGCTGTTAACATTTAGACCTCAACGTTATAACAAAATTCTGTCTTTAAAACAATAAATATAACATAGTTATAAGAAATTTCTTGTGATTATGTCTATTTCTAGATGGTTGCTGTCTCAGGCCATGTACCTACCAGACTGTAGGTAACACCTGCATTTTGTCTTGAACAGCGCTCAGCTCATTATCATAATTCTACTTCCGTCGGTGTGCTTGGCGCGAAAGTTTGGAGAAACCTCATATGTTTGGCGATTCACCACTCATTTGAGTTACATTACATTATAAACTAGTGAACGGAAACTTACCGCCAAGGTGTATTTCAGCAGGATGATTGGACAAAAAACCATAAATTCTTTTTTTTCGCCCGTCTCAAAAAAGAGAATTTCTAAGGATCTAAATGAAGTCGAGGAGGATGCCAGAGACACGGTGAGTCAGTTCTGTTCCGGTTAAAGACCGGTAATTAGACGCTTGTATTAGTTATATGTAAAGCTTGGAGTGTTGAACATAACATGATATTTTAATATCACTCAGTTTATTAACTACAGCATTTCAAACTCTGTTGGAGGAGAGATTGTCGTAACCCAAGCTACGTTCACCAGAGCAACTATGTTCTAAATTGTTGAGCCACTAAAGGACGCTAGGTGGCGGTGTTTCTGGCTGCCTTTTCGAAGTCCCGACAACACCAAAAAGTTCCAATTTAAGCAAGTTTCTTTTGTTAACAGATTCCAGGCGGTCTCATGGTGGTCCGTTTTAACACGTCCTCTTGAACTTAATATGAAGCAGGCATCGCTGTGAACACTAAAAGCCTGAAGTTTTAATAAAGCGATGTTTTAGTGAGCTCTGATACATAATGTGTGTAGCACATACTAACGTTGTTATGAAGGCCTCAGTATGCTTCCGCTTCCGTACATAGACTAGAGTGGGCTTTTCAGAATACAATCCTTATGCAGTTTAGCAAAAGTGAAACACAGGAACGACACTTCACAGGAGAGTCCTTGGAGACATACAGTGCATTGTACCATATTACCAAAGTACGTTAAAGCATAAATAGCAAGAGAACTTTAAATAACAGTATATTCCCATGCTGAGGGATTTTATTCTGAAAGGACGGGTCTACTTTGCTTTATTGAGAGACCAACGAGGAAGAGTACAAGTTTGTTCCACCACAGGGTTGGCACTTAGAATTTTGCTAAATAGGACTTTTTTTTTTTTTTTTTTNTTTTTTTTTTTTTTTTTTTAAACTGTTGGCGTCGTTGGGACCGTCTTTGGAATGGGACTCAAACACTGCCATCTAGATTGTCTGTGGACTATTGCGTATTAGTGCGTCCCCTTGCCCACCCACGATAATGTACCCACTGCCTTGTAGACTGCTAATTCCACGAATAGCTGCACACTTTTCACCAGCTCTGCGTTTTTCTCAATACACTAAGATTTCGCAGAAAAAGCTGAAGTCCTCGGTGATGGAGGCAGAGCCGTCCTGTCCTCCTGCTTGTGCTCCTCCTTTGACTCCGGAGCAGCTGGACAGGATCGCCAGAAACAAGAGAGCAGCGCTGGAGAAACTCACCTTGGCTCATACACCTCCAGGGTTTGGGGAGAGCTGGAGAAAGGGCCTGTCTGCAGAGTTTGGAAAGCCTTATTTTAAACAAGTGAGAGAGCAAACTTAAGTCCCATGGCATCACACTGCTCACTGTGTCATTCTGTTATTCTGAGCTGTGTTGACAAGTTTCCACCTCTTCTTACAGGTGATGACCTTTGTTTCTGAAGAGAGGAAACGCCACACTGTCTACCCACCAGCTGAACATGTGTTCACCTGGACACAGATGTGTGACATCCAAGATGTAAGTTTGTTTCAGTTTTGACTCTGCATTAAAACATAATGCACACCTATAGGTCCTTTTTGTGATGGATATTTTGACTTTTCATAGCAAGAAAAACACAGCGGTAACTAATAACATTAATGAAGGCCACATTAATTTGTTAATTTGTCTTTATCATTCAAGCTCTCTGAGGGAGAATGCATTAGACCTGCACATTGGCATCAGTACACCTAAATGGAATGCATCAACCTTTTCATCAACATTATCACTTACATGTGTGTTTAAGTCAAAATGTCAGAATGTTTGCAAGGTCTGTAAATACATCACGACAAATTCAAGTCCATGTTAAAACATGATGCTGTTCCTCCTTTTAACAAAGTTATTGTAGCTTTATTTCTAAGGGAGAAAACAAAGTGCAACATTATTAACAGCTTCAAGACTTACTTGTTTTGTATATACTGAAAATATTCAACATTCATAGTTCTTTCCAGTAACAAGTTTTGTCACAAATATATTTTTAGGGAGTTTTTCCTTGTTTTCTGGAAAGGTTGGGTTAGATGGGGAAATGTCACTATGTAGGCAGCCTGACAGTTAATGTAGTTGTCTGTTAAAAACTGTCACTGTCTCTAATTCTAGGTCAAGGTAGTGATTCTTGGCCAGGATCCGTATCATGGTCCCAACCAAGCACATGGGTTATGCTTTAGTGTGAAAAGACCAGTGCCACCTCCACCCAGGTAAACTTAAACTTGTTAGCATACTTATTTAAAGCCTTTGTTTGGAAAGTTGAGTGCTCTCCTTTCACTGTTGTGAAGTAATTCAAACTACCGATATAAGGGTTTTGGGGAAAAGTCACTCACACTTTGATCACATCATGTAGCTCATGCTTTACACCAGTTTTGGTTTCTCTTCATTTGCTCCCCATTGGCTTTCATAAAAAATAACTTTAATGGATGCTTTAATGTTATTTCATTGGCTGCCTTCCTGTACTTAAAGCGGCTGTTGTCCTCTCACCACTGGGTGGCGCTTGAAGTCCTCAGAAAAAGCACTGGAAAACCTACACAAACATTTTTGCTACCGTTAGAATGTTACACTTTCTGATTTGTATATGCCCTTGTCTTTGTGTCCTGTCTTATCTTTTTGTCTTCTCTTTATCTTTTGACTTTTCTTCCTTCTGTGCAGAGTTTTGTTACTGTTGTTTTGTGCACACAAGTGAACTGAACAGCACATTTTGGTAACTGCTTCAGATCTGAACTACTCAGTATGATCTGAGTGTTGTGTTCTAGTCAGTATCCAAATTAGACAGTATAATATATGCCTTTTATTTTTCTTTCTTGTCTGTATTAATTTTACCTTCAGTTTGGAGAACATGTACAAAGAATTGATCTCAGACATTGAAGACTTTAAGCACCCAGGACATGGAGATCTGACGGGATGGTCTAAGCAAGGTATATTTGAAAAAAAGAATCTGTTGAATGTTTACACACATACAACATAAGAGGTGTGTTTTCATTTAACATGCTCTCTATCTGTCACCTTACACATCAGGTGTGTTGTTGCTCAACGCTGTGTTGACTGTCCAAGCACATCAAGCTAACTCCCACAAAGACAAAGGCTGGGAAACCTTCACTGATGCTGTTGTGTACTGGCTCAGCACCAACTTGGAGGGTGTTGTCTTTATGCTGTGGGGAGCCTATGCACAAAAGAAAGGAGCTGCAATTAATAGGGTGAGTGGGTCTTCACTGTTTTTAACACACACACTTTCAACTGAATCTTTATTTCTATTAATGTTTCTAACTTTTTATAATTTTGGTTTGTAGAAGCGACACCACATCCTGCAGACTGTGCATCCCTCTCCATTGTCTGCTCATCGTGGATTCTTTGGCTGCAAGCATTTCTCAAAAGCCAATGAGCTCCTTAAGAAATCTGGGAAAACACCCATAAACTGGAAGGCACTTTAACTTGTTCTGCATGTCAACTTGTTCTACATGTCAGTCAGAGACACATTGTAATGTGTGTGTTGATTAACTACAGACCAAAACCACTCTATAAGCTGTTATCTTTTTTCTCAGTACATTGTTTTCATTATAAAGAGATCATGTTGGCAGTTTTTGCTGTAAAGTTTTGTGCTATATATTGAATTTTCTACAAAACATTTTTTTTCAAAGTAACTTTTTTATATCTTAGTAGTATTTCATTTGCAATCCTGCAGTCAGTTTAATGTTGTAAATATATTAATGGATAAAGTTCATTCATGTTAGTGGATACTGTTGGATTGTTTTACCACAATAAATTTAGCTTTTCCACCTTTTTACTGAAATATAGGTTCCATTAAAAGTGGCTCTAAAAATGAATGTAGTGTGTTATGTTTTTGTTTGTTTATTTGTTTTTTTGCTTAATGCAGTAATGCTACAACATGCTCATATTCAAGCTTACATGCCATGCTAATTGTCTGACTTCTTGATCGTTATTATAGATGACTCATGCCTAATATTAGAAAGTTCTCCTATTTTGTTTTATGTGCCTTACTTATGGTCATGATATCCCAAATTCCTTAGAACTGTAAGCTCAGATGTGTGGGAGTCCTTATCTATTGAGATAAGATTTAGCACTTGACCTTGACTGAAATAATGAGTTTTTGTGTGAACAAGAGGTGTTCAAAATGCCTTGCACTTTCTTATTGGTGTGGTTTAACCATGCACTAAATACATGACTTAGAATCAATAGTTATCATTAGAAATAGCTATCATGGTACTCATTACAATATTACCATTCTGCATTTTCAACACTAAAATTTTACATCGTTTGCAGAGTTTGAATTTCTTGAACCCAAAAGTTGCTGAGCTTTGGATATGAGTTTTCTTCGACGTTACCTACGTCAAAATAAGTGATCAAATTTGACAAACTTTACGTGATGTAATTTTTATTAGAAACTACCAACAATGGTACTAATCGCTTTCATTATATATTTATTTTATTTCAGATGCTGAGCAGACACAATTCTGTCAGTTTTTTTTTTTTAATATAATATCGTTTTTGTATAACGATAAGTGACTTAATATTTTCAGATAAATATTTAATTAATTAAAAAAAAAAACATTTGCAGTTTGGGTTTGTACGTGAGGGCGTGGCTGCAGCGACGTAGTGACGCAACAGGAAGTCTTGGTGGAGCTGCTTTTAAGTAGCTCGCCGAGTGTTTTGTTTTCGTAGTGGTAATGTCTAGTTAACTTTAAGGAAGTAACAATGCCTGTACAGAGTTTACCAGTCCGAGATGCGCCCGTCCATTTGCGTTTGCTGCAGCAATATTTGGTGCTTTTAAAGAAATATCCCATCCTAACAAAGTCTGTAACGAGGTCAGTATACCATCATTCACTGACAAGCTTGATTCTTGCAGCTGTTGCTTAATTCCAGCTGTTTCTTTTTTTTTTCTTTGACATAAGTGAATTTTTTTCTTGGGCTAAAGGACAGGTTTTTTTTTGTTTGTGTTTTGACGTTGTTGTTTATTTTCTGTCCCGTTTGTTTGTTAGCAGGATTTGATGACCAGTTATCTGTTAAAGGATACAGGAACATATTAGCTGTTTTCTCAATAATTCTTGCACTTAAGAAATCAGGCAGATGCACAGTATGTTAATGTAGATTCAGATGCAGACTAAGATTTTCTAAACAGCAGTATTATCATGCTATTAAGTCACATTTATAGTACTGTACAGTTTATTTTTTTTGCTGTCTAGTCTTCTGTGCCGCCATTTGTTGACAGGAGCTGCGTGACCTCTTATGTCATGTCACTCTGGCTTAAGCCAATCGGCATCAGCCTGCAGAACCTCCCCTATTAAATGTACTCTGATTACAAATTTAAAACACTCCACTGTTATTGTAAATATACCTGTTGCATGTTGATACAGCTTCTTCTTCTTCTTCTTCTTCTTCTTCTTCTTCTTCTTCTTCTTCAGTGGAATCCTCTCAGCTTTAGGAAATCTTCTGACGCAGATTTTGGAGGCGAAACAGAAGGCCAAACATGGAGCTCCAGTCAAGGAGATAGACACAGCTGGAACTGCACGTTATGCCATTTATGGGTGAGCTGATGATTAATCCCAAACACCACATCACAAGGAAGAAATTGAGGATTGAATTGGTGAATTGGTGACGGTGGAATGATGTACAACAGGAAAATGTAGGGGTGATTTCCACATAGGATGCAGTATGCCATGTAAAATACGAGCACTGACTGATAAGTTATGAGCTTAACACATAAGTGAGCAAGGGTTGTAATATGTTTTGTGGAAGTAGCATTATTCCTTTGGTGTTTAGTTGTTTTTTTCATATCACCTACTTGTAAAATTGAGAAGTGTCCACGGGACTAACGAGGCACCATACATGCAGTTTTTGCCATGACTGCTAGTGATTGTGGGTGAACTAGTTCAGCCCCCACCCTCCTCGCCTGATTTGACCCCATCAGACTTTTGCCTCTTTCCAAACATGAAAAAGGCCTTCTCTGGAATACATTTGCCTCAGATGACTGTCATATATCTGTAGGAAAAGGACTATGAAACTGGAATAAAATCTCACAATCATTGTTGTCAGAAGTGTGTTTAGTATGAAGCAGATTGTAATAAATAAATAAATGCAACATTTGAGTTAAGTCTTTTCACATTAGGCCCGGAATCAACCCTCATATGTCAACATAAACTGCCCCTGTGTGCAAAATACATGGAGATATAATTTATCAAACTCTAATTTAGTTCTACATCTTCTTTTCCTTTCGGCTTTCCCTTCAGGGGTCACCACAGCGAATCATCTGCCTCCATCTAACCCTATCCTCTGCCTCCTCTTCTCTCACACCAACTAACTTCATGTCCTCTTTCACTACATCCATAAATCTCCTCTTTGGTCTTCCTCTAGGCCTCCTGCCTGGCAGTTCCAACCTCAGCATCCTTCTACCGATATGTTCACTATCCCTCCTCTGTACATGTCCAAACCATCTCAGTCTGGCCTCTCTGACTTTATCTCCAAAACATCTAACATGCGCTGTCCCTCTGATGTACTCGTTCCTGATCCTATCCATCCTCGTCACTCCCAAAGAGAACCTCAGCATTTTAGTCTCTGCTACCTCTAGCTCTGCCTCCTGTCTTTTCCTCAGTGCCACTGTCTCTAAGCCATACAACATCGCTGGTCTCACCACCGTTTTGTACACCTTTCCTTTCATTCTTGCCGAGACTCTTTTGTCACACATCACACCTGACACTTTTCTCCACCCATTCCAACCTGCTTGCACACGTTTCTTCACCTCTTTTCCACACTCTCCATTGCTCTGGACTGTGGACCCTAAGTACTTAAAATCCTCCACCTTCTTTATCTCTATTCCCTGTAACCTCACCATTCCACTTGAGTCCCTCTCATTCACAGCCATGTATTCTGTCTTGCTGCGGCTAACCTTCATTCCTCTCCTTTCCAGGGCATATCTCCACCTCTCTAGGTTTTCCTCCACCTGCTCCCTGCTCTCACTACAGATCACAATGTCATCTGCAAACATCATAGTCCAAGGGGATTCTTGTCTAACCTCATCTGTCAGCCTGTCCATCACTACAGCAAACAAGAAGGGGCTCAGAGCTGATCCTTGGTGTAGTCCCACTTCCACCTTGAACTCCTCTGTCACACCTACGGCACACCTCACCACTGTCTTACAGCTCTCATTAATTTAGTTCTACATGCGTATTTTAAAACAAACCCCTCCATACAGCCATACTATGAGTTGCAACTTGAAAAACAAACCCCAAAGTAGTATGTTTTTGCTGACATCTGTTTCCTGTTTTAGCTTTCTTATTACAGGACCGGTGAGCCATTTCTTTTACCAGCTGATGGAGGCATGGATACCCAGCACAGACTCGTACTGCATAGTCAAACGCCTGCTGTTGGATCGGCTTATTTTTGCCCCCAGCTTTCTGCTGCTCTTCTTCTTCGTTATGAACATTCTAGAGGTGGGTCATCTCAGACTTGATTCTTGAAATGGTATTTACCATAGGTATTATATCTTGAAATGATATTTACCATAGGTGCCATGTCTTATAAAATATAAAACATTTTATGGGATGTGATATATAAAATAATGAATGTGGTGTGAAGATGTAAAATAGCTGGAAATATAATGTCATTTCAGTCTATTCTTAGTTTAAAGGGTGGGAAGACTTTGATAAGAAAGTGAGAAAAACTTACTGGACTGCCTTGAAGATGAACTGGAAAGTTTGGACTCCCTTCCAGTTCATTAACATCAACTTTGTGCCTGTTCAGGTATGTATTTCACTAACATGCTACCATCAAATAAATGATGAGTCAGATATCAAAATCAGTGTAAAAGTTTTAGTTTCCTGTGTGTCTTGCTTTGTTTTTGCTTTCAGTTCAGAGTGCTCTTTGCCAACATGGTTGCCTTGTTTTGGTACGCTTATCTTGCATCGGTGAGGAAATGAAGCCTCCAAAGATTTCTTCACGGGAAAAGAAACTGGAAGGAATCGCTTTTCCACAGCAGCTCTGGCATGTTTGTGAATACCAGAGAACTCAGTTAATACACAAAGACCACTTACTGTGCCATTCTGTGTTAGACACTTTTTACAAAGTTCTTGTAATTAATTCTTAACAAACCAGTGCAATGAGCTCAAGCCAGCAACAATCTGGCACTACTGCTATATTCTGGATTGTATTTTTAACAACTAAACATAATTTTTTATGTAAAAATTTTGTAAAATGTAACAATGAACCCTGAATCATATACTTGAACCAGTACATTTTAAATATTGGTTTAAGTCTAATTTGAGAAATTAACACATCTAAACTGTTAAAGTGACTGTTTTGCTTCCTGTGGTTTAAGGCTCACTAGTTCTACAGGATGTGACTTCATTATTGAAGAAATCTACAGGATATGAGCAGAGAGAGACATGTACTTTTACATTTCTGACTTTATTTGCTAAACATTGTCTGTTATCATGATGATTATAACATCTTGCCAAGAATCGAATACATTGTGATGACTACAACTTTTTCATACTTTTAGTATTTCCTTTTACACATTGTAAAAGATACAAATCCAAATATTCCAAAATTTGTTATCAGATTAGTGAACTAAATCTAAAATTGAAAACACATTTTCTTCATCAGGACAGCTGTTACTTGTTTTTTAACAATAAAAATAAATAAACATTACCTAGTGATTACTACTGGATAAAATGGTGGATCATGATGTAATAAGAAGTTATCCTCCTCTCAGATGGAAGGTCAGGTGGATGGTGCTGTGCTCTCTGACGTTGTAATCAGAAAGTTTGTGTAGATCATTCTGCATCTCGTTGCTCTCATGGACCAGCCTCTGCTGGCGGGCAGGGACCCCCTCTCTGCTCTCCACCTGCTTCTTAAAGTCGCCCACTGTCTGGCCAAGTGAGACATCGTACGTGGTGGTCTTCCCCTTTTCGTTTCTCAGGAACACTTGGATTACAGTGGGCTTGGTCACCAGCAGAGACAGCGTGGAACCAGACTCCACACCGTAGTCGCTGACAAGCTTTGAGTTATCGCTGAGAGTTATCTTCTGGCCGTTGTCGTAAAACAGAGTCTGGTTCTCCGGTTGAACACCTATATTCTGACAGATGAGGTTCTTCAAAGAGCCCACAGTGGCCCACGGCTGCACTCTCAGAGTGCGTGTCGTCCCGTTCAGCATAATGACAGTGATATCCATGATGGAATTCCCTGGAAAAACATTCAAATGTGTAAAATCGCTTTGGACAAGATACATAAGATTGCAGTAATTAGAAGATTCAGCGCCCTACCTGGTCAGTTTGAGTTTTTCTACAAAAACCTTCAGTCCTTCTCCCACAGATGATGCTGCTGTCTCTTGGAAGCTGTTTATATAGACAAGTTCCGCCCACTTCAGTTTCGTTTTCCATTCGTCTAATAATTAATGCCTTTCAGTTTCTATTCTCCAAACATGACTGCTGGAAGTAGAGTTATGTTTTGGTTATTACTCATTCGAATGGGACATTTCAATCAGGAATGTTTATTATTTAGCAAACGTGTTGAGAATGAGTTTTAGCCTAAACCAGGCGACGTTTTGGTGAAAAGTTTTTCTTAGATGTCTATATTTTCATACGTATTGTTTTAACATTTCATTGACCAAGAAATTTGTCAAATGCGAATTCATTTAACCACTTTGGAGCCTTCATGCTATGTCATTACAACCAGTGTCATTCTCCATAGCAGGTGAAAATATATCTTAACCTTTATAATACATCTCAACAGTACAGGTGATTTCTGGTGGGGAAAAAAAAAGCACACAATGAAAAAAAAAGTTCTTTAAATTGGATTGATTAGTGCTGCTATCATATAAATACCTTTTTTAGATTGGAGTATGTTAGGGTGTTTGTGTGAGACAACAGCAGATCATTTTGGTCAGGATAACAAGACAAAAGCACTCAACCTCATCCGTGAGTAAACAGATTAAGATGTGTAAAGTAGTCAAACTTGAAGTGCATATAGATGATAGGAGGCATAAGGGCACCTTCAATAGGCTTCATTAACTGTGACAAGGAATGAAGATTGTCCAGTTTTAATGGTGGGACTGGGGGTTAACCATACACATCTGAATTATGTCATCTTGATTTTTAATAAAGTTGAACATCACAAGATTGAAATCAGTACACGTGACAAATTACAAGCAAAATGTTACGATTTCCAAGGCAGTGAGTATCCACTGGTTCTTGAACATCCTTTTAACATCTGGCCAGGGACATCAGATAAAAATTAGCCTTTTGAGCTAACTCTGGCTCATTTACAGGTTTCTGTTTTGCTGTTGATCAATAAGCACTGTCCCTGACAAATAAAATGAAACACTGCTCACTGTCATAAACTGATATTGAAACAAAAAACAAACTATGTCTCAAATGAATAAAAAAAAAAGAAAAGAAACAAAAACACATAACTATGATTCACAAGATACCCAGGTAATTCTAAGGGCACATAATTAACAGTCTACACTGCTTTATTTTGTGCTATTTGTACACAAAAGAAGTTAAGTATTTGCATTTGACAGACCTTATCACCAGATAGGATCTGAGTGTCAACTGACATCAGTTCTTGGAAGACACTGGCTTTCCAAACGAAAGCCTCGCAATGAATAAACAAGAGCACAAAAACATCAGAACTCCGAGTGTTTCAGTATGGCCACCCTCTCCTCCCTCTTTGGCAGTGGGATATTTCCTGCCATAACAAAAAACATCATAAGTGTTTGTCAGATTTGCAAACAACACATGGTGAACTGGTTTACCACCATTTTTATTTTCCATTTATAAAGATCAGCCATTTCAGAACTCCAATGTAATCGATGTAAAACATAATAAGCAAGTCAACTATCAGCTGTACGACCAATAATTTAATCTACAGTAAATTTTAAAAACACCGGTACTCCATTTTGCTTACCTGGCGGTGCAACAAAGTATTCCTCAACTGTGCTTTTGGAAAGCTGAAGCAGTTCTTCTGCACAGTCCCCTTCCAGCACTGCATCGTCCCTCAGGTACAACAACCTTAATGCGTGGAAGAAACTAAGTCCACAGTCATACAAAAATCATCACAAGTGACCAAAACTAAACTAGTGACATAACCAACCATTAGATAAGGTGTACCAGTGTTGGTATAAAATGACTAATGCAATTCTGTGATTAAAGATCCACAGCCACACGCTATCATTGTACTATACCTGTCCTCCAGAACTGAATCCATCGGTTCAACCCCAGTTGTGTCAACAACATGAAGCTGATCTGCAAACCGTATAGCTTTTTGCAAACAGGTCAGTCCCTGTTTGGTTCGGAAATCAACCAAAGCTAGTCGCTCCAGTTTGTCCACCAGGTCAACAGGAATTTGGGTAGGCTTTAAAAAAAAAATCAAGATGATATTGGCAGATTTTTGACAGAATTTGACACTTTTTTGTGAAAAAATCTGGGATGAGATCCATTCTATCAAAACTTTACACACATACAAAAGTGCTATATTAAGGGCACAATCTAATCTCTAATTAGATTAGAGACACCCACATGTTCTCATCTGTGATTTTTAATCCCTGAAATTCCTGTTTTCTCATCTGCCATCTTGTTTTGCTGTAATCATTATGATTTCAGTTTGTCATGAAGAATAGCAAACTGCTTCAAAACAGATTTTTGGCTCAGGCCACTAGCACATATGTTTTTACATTACTATTACTGTTAAATAATAAATAAAGAATAATAATAATGTAACAGTGATTTGGACTGTATGCTGTTTGTTCTGTAAAGACATCAGAATCTTACTGCAGGTCCCCTTTACAGCTTCAAACATGAAGTAGCTAGATAGGGTTTCAAATAAATGGGAAAATGTATCTAAAATGCAGAATTGTTGTTTATGGTTTTAAGTCAGTCATATACGGGCTGCTTATTCTGAGCCTAACCAGGAATGCTCTAACTTTAAGGTGCTTCAGTTATTAACTTTACAGCATAATCTGTTTGCACACTTCCACCAACAAAGCTGGGAGGATTATATCCAAAGTTCATACTGGTTTGGGGCTTTCCAAAGAAATCCTCCACAGCTAAAATGACATCATCCGAGGCCAACAGCTTCCAGCTAAAGCTTTTTTACATGGTTGGGAAAAGGTGAGAGTCTGAGGGGCCAAATCAGATTAACAGCGTGGCTCAACTAGCCACAATTATTGTATGGAAACGAGTCACTGTATGACGCTTAAATTGTCCTCCACGATCTGTATATCTTTGGAACTTAAAAGTTCAAAATTACGTGGATCACATGATGCAGCTGACATTGCTTCCACAAATATTACAGTCAGGCTAAGAACTCAGCCAACCCTCCTAGCACTTTATTAAAGTGATATTCATCCAGTGTTGATGACCTTACCGGGGGAAGTTTGTCGTCTGATACTGGTTCCCATGTTGCAGCTTTTGGTACCTAGAGATGAGACAAGGCGTGTCTGTGATATGACAAACTAGTTATTGTAATTCGTGCAGTATCGACAGATTTACGCTATTCAAACACGCAGACAGACCTTTATCTCACCTTGGGGTTATGTGGCTGAGAGCTGAACAGACGTGTAACATTTTTAACGATATACTGCAGACGGTGGTCCCTTCTTATGTGGAAGTTCGGCCCATTTGTTACCGAATATCCATCGGTTGTTAACAGGTTAAACGAAGGCCGAATACATTTGAGTGGCACACTGTAGCATGTACGTGCAGCAGCACAGCTAAACGCAAACATTCTTAGGCACATTAACTAGTCAGCTACGTCCGCACATTTTCAACAACCTGAATTAAAGAAAAGGTTAATGACAAAGTCCACGGCATTCAAAGAAGCCTCACATAGGTATAGCTGCTAACGACATGCCGCTGCTAAGCTAGCGGAACCAGGAAGCAGTAAAAGGAAACGAATGGTGATGGGTTCAGTTTACTTTATTCTTCGCAATAAAAGTGTTTCTCGGATAAATTAATTTTGGCTTAATTTCGTTGAACGTTTACCAACATTTTCATTTTAGACAGTGACAAATTGCACAGTATGCTAGATTACAACGAAACCCAGAAAACCAGCAGCATTTGCGATGACATCTGTATTTTATTTACGGATGCTTCGTTACTAGCAGAGCCCGGATAGCTCAGTCGGTAGAGCATCAGACTTTTAATCTGAGGGTCCAGGGTTCAAGTCCCTGTTCGGGCGAAAAGGTTTTTGTTGTTTTTTTAAACTACATCTTCTAAATTCCACGAAAACTTCATAACTTTTAAATATATTATTGTGAATGGATTTAATGTACATTCACTTATGAATGTATATACTTTATAACATCATTTAATAGAATTTAAAGATTAATATTAATAAAAGACCTGATAATTTTAGTTTAGCAGCTAGTGTGAAAGTGTTTGTGTGCGATCCCTTAATTTCTTATGCTAGTGGCATGTTTTTGGCTAACTGGTCTGAAGCTGATTTCATTTAATAAAAATGCACATTACAAGGCATGTTGGAAAAATAATGATTCCATTTTTATTTTTATTATAAGAACATATACCATTTAATATATATGACTTCTTAGTATAGAATTTGATTGTTTTACTATGCACATTTTACTGGCCACAAAATAAAAAGTATCAGCTTTACAAACAAAGCAGCATCTGGATAAATAAATAAATACATATTTTGGCAAATAACTGATCTAATAACTTTAAATAGTTTTTCATTTTCTGACACAGGTTAGCATTCACAAAGAAACAACAATATTAAATGCAATTAATCGTACCACATTCATGAAACAACATTTGAACAACAAGTGAAATTTTAGGCAATGAATGACAAGCATCAGTGTTGTTTACTGAGGCCAACATGATTCATTTAAGAAATGAAAAGCATATGTATGTTTTCACAAGCCCAAAATATACCAAAAACATTAACAGTTTTCCTCATAAGATCACATATTCACTTTGAAAAATCATATGCAGAGAATTAAATGAAATTACTGCATCTTCCATTTTCACCTCTCAGCTTAGGACACTTTCAGTAACAAATGTACTTAACTAAAAAGTATGAATATTTGGTCACTGTGACTAAATATCATCATTGCCTCATGTAATCTCTCTTATTTGTACACATATTCAAGATGAAATTAACATTTCATTTACACAGTAGAAAATGCACAATCAGGAAATGCAGACAGACAAGACAATACAAAAATCAAAGCGAGAAAACTGCACAATTTAAAAAAATATGTAATGGTTCACTAGATAATGAAAATAAAAAACACTTGGAGGACTATCATCAGGCTTGTTGCTGTGTTTAATCTCTGCTCAGAGATCCATAACTCACTTAAATATCAGGATATGAGTCTATGTATAATAATATTAAACATTTTCTCTCTTTATAGCACAATATTACTCACATAACAAATAATGACATACTATTTGGTAGACAAGGCAGCTCATTCACAAAAAACACTGGCTGATACTGAATCACGAGTGTTGAAGTCCAAATAATTCCAAATGCTGTGTGCTACACATAATTTGAGGTTGGATTAAATTGTGTAGTACAAATTAATTAATTAATGTAAACTAATGTCAAACAAATATCAAACTATACATTAATCAGTGACAATGTAATTCTATGGAATGAACTTATGATGTGAAGTACTGTAATTTAAATGGTGAAGATCTTGCCTTTATTACCTAAATACAGGGACTAACCTGCTATTTAAATTTAATGTAAAACTTTCACTATTAAAATAATTCATATAAACTATTATCATAATGTATTTTATTTTATTTCAGAAATATAGCCTCTGGTTGAAATTCAGCTCTGCAGTTTGGTTTGAAATGTGCAACTAAAACCATCTTCATCTTAAAATATTTTAGGGCACTCAAATTGACACAACATACATCTGACAAAATACTTAAAAATGAAAGAAATAGCTCCTCTATTAGAATTTTTTTTCACTTCAACATACTGATAAGAAGCATAACAACACCAGCTGACAACACAAACAACATAACGGATAGAGCAGATAAGGCTCATCACAGCAAACTGGCTTTGTGCAGTCAGTGTGCGTGGAAGAGAGAGCATGTGTCCTCTAATGTACTTAGTGTTGTGCTGCTACAGCAATTCAAAATAAACTTTAATGAGATTTAAAGTAGACAACAGCGCCATCACTTGTTCTCTATAAGCATCTGCACCTTACACACCAGATCTCTGGCCAGGGTCAGAATCTGCTTTATCTTGTGATGCTCAGCCATTTCTGAAAGAAAAAAACCCCCACATATTTAAGTTTAATTTTTGTCAAAATACAAAGGCCCAAAACTTCAGATACTTAGAACCATGCATACAGAAGATCTTTTTATTATTATTATTATTATTAGTATTATTATTATTATTATTATTATTTTATTTATTTATTTATTTTATTTATTTATTTTTTTTTAGAGATATGAACACACTGAATCTTGATGGATCCTGACCTTAATATGACCTAAGATCTGAAAAAATAAAAGTCAAATCCCATACTATAATTATCTAAAAGGAAGCCTGTTGAAGTTTAAATGTCTCAGAATCAGTTCATTGATCACATTTTTGTAGAGCAAATGACATTTCAGCTGAAAGTCTCTGGTGATCTCTGGAAGTTTGTAAGGTATATAAAAAAGTTCTTATAAAATAATAAAATCAATGAGTGTTTAATAGTAATTCAGAAGGCCTATTGAAATTCTTAACTAAAATCTGTTAAACTGAACTAAGCTACAGGGCAGTGTGCAAGCACACCAGAGCATTAATGTTCTGAATAAATGTAAATAAATGTGAATAAATGCTATCATAATTTGTATGAGCTAATTTGGTAAATATTTGAGTTTAGAAAAATGCCTAAGTTAATATACCATCATATTTCGATTTAGTTTTTTATTAAGTTGCAGATATTGTTTAGGCATTGAAATACTTCCAGAATCCCTTTTTTTTGTGTGTGTGTGTGTTAGATTATATTAATACTGTGTAATTCTGTGATAAAACAGTACCTCTGCTATAAGCTTTTTCTAATTTTTTTTCCCATTTATGTTGTATTATTAAGATTTTTGAACATTGCAGTATTGTGTGTTTAAAGTTAATTCTTTTCTTTTGTAATTTTTTTTTTTTTTTTAAACCAACTTTCACTGGAAAAATACATAGATTTCTTAAAAGAAAGAAGATTTGGTTAAGGTAAATTTCCACCCCAGATTTTTATTTTCCCATACATTCAAAATTGTTGTGTTCCTCAAAAACCACATTTTTTAAATGAAAAATAAAAACAGAAAATAATGAGCCCTATTCCTATTTAACATGCTGTTTTAATGCTATCTCCTTTTTAATAGCTACCAACTAGTTTTTGATTAGTTTATCCTTGATTGAAATTTGAGGTTTGTTGACTGTAAAGTGATACATTATTTCAGCATGTTAAAATAAAGAGGTTTTACACAGCTGTGAAGTGGCACGTTACCATTGAAGAACTTAATGATGTCAGTGAAGTCCATGTTGTTCTCCAGGATAATGTCTCTGTAGATCTCCACCAGTGCCAGAGCAATAAAGAGGACAAAGTGACTTGAGGAGGCATGCTTGGCTGCCCAGATGGTTTCCCAAACTGCAAACACATCATCATATACTAGCTCTGAAAGACAAAGCAAAAGCAGTGGGAGTTACCACAATTAGCTGTTTGAATGCTTGGCTGGGAAGTGAGTTGGTAGGAAGTTATCGTTGAGAGAGAGATAGGAGTGGAGGCTGAGGAGGTATGTTGAGATTGCTGGGTAAGAAGGTTTGTGGTCTGGCGTTTTATCAGTAAGCAGGACTGAATCTCCTATTCTTCTAATTGTCCTAAACCCATTCGCAGTATTCCATTTCTGTACCTCGCTTGAAGTCCAGAAGGAACCAGCGGTAGCAGAAGTAAAAGTGGGTGTAGTCTCCGTTCTGGTGCATAAGCTCAAATAGCTCAGAATCCAGGATCTATACAGAAAATAAATTAGTTATGAGAGAACAGAGTAATGTTATTTGTACCCCAGAATGTGGAATGACTTAATGATGCTGTGTCACCTGGATTAGCGAGCGCATGTTAGCAAAGTGAGTGTCCATCGCCCCTCCATGTGGAAAATTTTGATTCATTCTCTTCATCAGCTCAGTGAAACAGCTGAAGGCCATGGCCTCTAAAAGGACAGACAAGAGAGAGAGAGAGAGAGAGAGAGAGAGAGAGAGAGAGAGAGAGAGGGAAAACTCAATCAATATGAACCTTACCAGTAAAAATAAACCAAGAAAATAAATGAGAACTGATTCAGTGTGTTGACTCACCATCATCTAGAATGACCAGAAGTGGAGCCAGCAGATCACACATGCCTTGTACATAACCAATATCAAGGTGCCGCCAGATATAGCTGTAAATAATACAACCATGAAAATGAACAAATCTGCACACAACTGGGTTTATGTGCCTGAGTCATATGCTAATATGATCCATATTTAGGGACATATCCACATTTTTATTCATTTGAAAGAAGTAATTCCAAAAGTCCACCAGGGGCACCAGAGTAACCATGAGTCCACCAGTCCACCAGAGTAAACATGATTAGACTTCTCATCCTAATCTTTATGTTGCAAATCTAGCAACAGGTGGGTAGTGGAAAAGGAACAATCAGTATTAATGGTGATCAAGTTTTCTCTGGCCATACTTATGTGGCCCCACCAGCACGACAGAATCTTATAATATACTGCACTTCCTTGATTATTCAAAAAGTTCTGAACCGATTTTGACAAAATTTAGTGGGAGAACAGGGCACAGACCAGGGAAGAACCAACATTTTGGTGCTGATATGAATCTTGGGGTGGATCCGGGAATTTCTAACTGATTTCTAACCTTGCTAGGAGGCTAGATGGACCAACAAGTAGTGCAATTTTATCTGGATCTGGATACATTAAAAAAAAAAAAAAAAAAAANAAAAAAAAAAAAAAAAAAAGAAAAAACTATGATAAACAAAGTAATTATTATTATGACAAATGAAGCTATTATTACTGTATTCACTTTTTTTTCTGTTAGGCCAGTACATTATGAGAACAAGACAAATTTTGCCAAGGCTCGTTCAGCCTTGGCAGTGGTATGCACTCTTATGAGTGCCCTTCTAGTTTTTAATTATAATTTCACTTCCACTGCTTTGTAGTATAACAAATTCATTTCTGTTCAAATGCCATTAATGGACATTTATTTGACAGTAACAAGAGATAAGCAGTGACAGATGGTCATGTAGTGGAATAAAACATTCCTCTGACTAATGAATATCACAAAGCAATCACTAATAAATAATATATTTTCCAAAAGCATCATTTATGCATTTTGCTGAAATGATGCTACCCTTCCTCACAAAGGTTTACATTACTTTCACACCAGTACTATGAGTTACATGATGAAAGGGAGATAAACGTGTGCATGCTTTTATCTCTCATTACGACCCTGATGCTGCTGCTTTACCTGCACATAATGTTGCGCAGTTTCTCCAGGTTTGCTGGCGTGAAGTACCAATAGTTTCTGTCACAACGCTGCACATCCTTATCAATGCGGTGAAGATTTAGCGTGTACAAATCCAAAAGTTCTTGCTGAAACAAAAAATAACAATAATAGATAAATAATGACTAATTTACTTCAGGGTGAATTTGAGATAACACGAAGTGTGCATACAGAGAAGTTACTCCCAGCAGATTCATCAGAGGCTACTTCATTCTTAGTGTCTCCAGATCCAGCCAGAGAGTCAAAATGAGGGTAGAGGCTCTCCATCTCTGGCTCCTCAGACAGGATGGACTCAGTTCCCTCTGGACTGGGTTTGCTTTGCTCGTCTTCCTGCCTGAGCTCCAGCTGCGGGACAGAATCCTCAGAGAAAGAGGATGCTTCACAACTCCAAGGCACCATGGAAACTTTGGCTTTGGGGATCTCCTCCATCTCTATGGCTGAGGGAGACTCATCAGATTCAGTCAAGTCTTGGGCCTCAGCATTCTGAATGGTGCAAAAGGCTTCCTGTACTGTTGAGACCTGCACATCTGCTGAGAAGATGAGGTTCTTCTCCACTTCAGAAGCCGATGGAATTTTTTCCTTCTCTTCAGCTCCTACCGTAACCTTGGCTTCTCTAATTTTATCCTCCTCCATCATCAAAACCTCATCTTTTCTCTCACTTTCTTCCTGTGTGTTTTCCTCATTTGGTTCAACACTTTTCCCTAACTGTAATGATTCTTCATTACTCACTATCTGTACTTCTTTAAGAGTTTCTTCAACAGTTATGAGTTGTTCTCCTCGAGATTCTGCAGCCACTGGTGATACCTTCATATTGTCCTCATTAGGCACTTCTTTTTCTGTTTTCTCTGACTCTAAAGCTTTAATTGCTTCATCTCCAAACTTGACTTCCTTTGTTTTAGTATCCTCAGGAGTGATCACAGCCTCAGGTTCTTTAGCATCGCCTTGTTCTTTGAGTGCCAGGCTCGTATCTTCTAGCACTTCAGCTTTGGCATTGTTCGTCATTTTGGTCCCATCAAACATTTCCTCCTGCTGATCTTTGACCTGGCTGTCAATTTTCTCTACACTCGCTACCATTGCACCCCAAGGAGGCTTGACTGGACTCCGTGGTGCTGAAGGGACAGCAGCAGGTTTGGGTGCCACATCAGGAGCGGCACTGTCCTCTGTGCTCAGTGAGCCATCTGATTGGCCAGAGGTGACAGAAAAGTTTCGAGAAGAGGGATGTCCAGAGTCAGGAGAGCTTGTCCCATTCTGGTGTGCTCCATTGGGCATCTTAGGCACCTGTTTGATATCTTCATTCTTGGGTTCTGTCTCGATCTGGTCCACTTCTTCTACAGACTCAAACACCTGAAAGAACAAGCCAAAGGGAAGCAGGCTACTCCAGGGGAAGGGATGGGAGGATGTGAAGAACTAGCAGGAGAGAGAGTGCAGGTATGAGTAATATTGGTTCAAAAACGTAGAGATGTAGAGATCAACATATGTACTATTATATTAAATATCGTTTTAAAAAGATAATTTAGTAAACAGAAATTTGTCATTATCTTATTTGCATCAGTGTAACTTCTGTGTTGTACTAGCGATACCTGTGTGCTGTTGCTGGAGTCACTCTGCAGACGAGCCAGACTCTGTCTGTCTGAGCTGCAGCTCTGGGAGGACTGTGAACAAAGATCATTAAGCCAAGACTGCATTCTATCATGTTGAGTAAATAGCAAAAACATAAAAAAAAAAAAGGCTTCTCTCTACAGTGTCAAGTTACATTATGAGTGAACATTACGCATGCACAATTTCTCTGTACCTTTAAGTGTGTGTGTGTGTATGTGTGTGTGTGTGTGTTACTGCATTACCTCATTGCTGATAGTGGAGTCATGATGGATCATCTTCTGACTAGAGCTGTCGACGCTCACCCCAGAGGAACACTTAGCTAATGCAGCAGCATGCTGCTCCTTCTCCCGCTGGCGGATAATCTCCTCGCAGCCAAGCCACTCACGCATAGTCTGTTCATAGGACGTTCTGACTTGCTCATCCACCTAAGGTGAGGGGTNAAGCCACTCACGCATAGTCTGTTCATAGGACGTTCTGACTTGCTCATCCACCTAAGGTGAGGGGTTAGTATGAAGGGATCAAAGGTGAAAAGATCAGGTATAGAAACTAACGCAGAAACTTCAAACCTCCTTTCTCTTGGCTTCAGACATCTCAAACTGGTAATGTCCCAGCAGGAAGGGCCACACATCCTTACGCAGTGAGGGCTCCACACCACCAAAATACACCAGCCGAAGCAGCTCGTGCTCATCATAGGCCTGCAGACAGAAGACAAGTCTTCTGATATAGCACTGAAACATCTTGGATTTTCAATGGTATAATTAATGACATGGCAGCATGTGGAGATTGGCATCATGGTAGGCAATGCAATTTCCCATCTAGCTTTTACTATGTTAATGGAGATGAGGAAACATTGAGTGGGCCATACAATTACAAGGACCTACGAAGACACTGGAGTTCTTACAGGTCACTGGACCATCTCCACTGAAACTATGTACACAGAAAATAGAAAACAGGAAGTTTTGTGTAGAAATGTGAGCAATTACATCATTATTAAAGAGGTCTTATAAAACTTCAGTGTCTGTGATTTAACTTAAAAAAATAAACAGATGCAGAATGCAGAACAGACTGGCAATTTAATCCTTCATGAGATATGAGACAGATGTGTGTGTGTGTGTGTGTATATATATATAATTCAATATAATTCATGTAAAAGAAAACACAAAAACAATAACTCTTTTTTAAGTCGAACTCTCCATAAATCCAGATTAATTTACTGTAACTTATGCTTATTTGCATCCTTCATGCATATTGCTGTGACTAATGGAACTATTAATATGGATGAGAGAAAAGAGTGACAGAATGTGTGGGAGGATGCATGTATGTATGTATGAGAGAGAGAGAGAAAGAGAGACAGCATACAGGAATTTGTGTTGCCACTGCTTACAGTGCAATCCTGGAGGAATCTTTGCCACACTTCAGTGGTGAGCCCCCTGCAGGCATCACGTGGCATGTCGGGCCCCACAATGGTGTGATTGACGAGAGCAGAGAGGTGTGTGCGGACAGTGGACAGATGACGACAGTATGCCAGCCCTAGTTAACAATACAACAAACAATTTAATGCCTCTGTAGACTCTAGACTCAGTCTGTACCTGTTAAATTGTAAATTGTCAATAACATTTTCATTATGCATTTGAATGTGCATAGACAATGATATTTAAGGGATATCAAAGCAAATAATAAGTGATCACATACAGCCGTAAAATGCCCGAGAGATGATCTGATACTTCATATTGTCACACAGCGACTTCAAATGAGCCCTGCAGAAAGAAACAGCATATAACACTTTAGTGTGTAGCTGCAATTATTTTGCAAGCATCATTAAATAGTGCATGAAGGTTATCAATTTTGTCATGAATTTGAGATGCAGTATTTAATGTAGACTTGACGAGAATAATAATGCAGGCCATAAATAGGATAAGCTGGCCAATCAGCCTGCTTTTATGCATGAGTAACCTTCAACCAATTTATCTGCCTTGCTTATCATCTAATTTTTCCAACACATTCTTGTGCCACTAATGTAAATGTCACATCATTGTCTTCTGGGTAACTGCTACCTTCTAGCATTCTGGTTGCCATATCAGTCTCCTCTGTAGTGTTTAGAAATTCTGAGGACCATTGATGTCTGGTGAGCATGAGTCTTTGCCTCCTTAAGCAGTTTCCAGTCACAGCATAATATCAGTAAAAGCAAAAAGCAAAGGTTAATTCAGTCTAGCTTGGGGTGTGTTTATCTCTTACCTCTCATGGTTGCATCCCTTGGGTGGCGCCCCATCAGAGAAGCTGCCTTGAAAACAAGATGAACATGAGGACTTCCTGAGTGTGGGTTGCCACATCGTAGCTCCCTGATCCATCAGGTCTGGTGGATTCACTGCAGCATGCATGAAAACACACGCACACACAATCATCAACACCTTACACTATATTCAATCAAGAATAATTAAACTTGAATACAGATGACTTGGACAAAGCTGGAATCCTTTTGCCCAACATTTTTATCAGAATTATGCAGGCCAATTATTATCTGTTGAAAGCACCTTCGAGTACAATATGTTTGAGTAAAGCAAAAAGCAGGCAAAAACACATTTATACAACTGGTGCGCAAACTTTGCTTTTTATGCTTACTAGCGATAATATTTACCTGGACATTATCATCAATTCCAATTACATCACACAGAGACCAAGAGCAGGACAAATCATTTGAGCAAGAGCCTTCCACAGCAGCAGCCAAGATTGATCAATCAATTGTCCGTTGCCTGTTAAAAGGTTACTGAGTTGTGATGCAGTAAAAAGGTGGGGGACAGGGCATCAAGAAGTGGTGGGCCTTTAATAATGAGACACATCAATAAATGTTGCCAGAGGCACAGAGGATATTAAATACAGGGAATTAAAGCAAAGCAAGCTGACAGACGAACAGACAAGTTGTGGTGTGCCAGCGTTACTGCTGCTTGCTGTGAGTGAGGACGATTCTTCAGGACAGCTGCAGGACCGTTTAGGGACAACCAGGGTCCCCATTTTGAAGAGACTCTGTCCACTCAGTTGAAGGGAGAGGAAGGAAGTCAGATGAGGAGGATGAGTTACAGTCACTGTAATAAACAATGAGTCACATTTTCATAAAAAGGCAACGAGTGGGCCTGTGAGTGCTGAACATGAAGAGCTTCATGGGACTGTCACATTATTAAGGTTCTCTGGAGGGACAAGTCTCTCACCGAACTCTGACTGGCTGTTTGGAAACAGGATACGGAAGACATAGTCTGTGGCCTCGTCCTCCTCTTTGTCTGAGACCGAGTCTGAGGATCCAGATCCCTGAGGAACCCTTTTTCTCAGCTTTGGAAAAACCTTTCCCTGCAGTGAGAAAATGACTGTTGATAAATGAAATGTCAGCAAGAGCCACAAAGCACTGCTACACCATCCATATGATTTTAAGATGACGAGAGAGAGAGAGAGAGAGAGAGAGAGAGAGAGTGTCTTGAAGCCTCTTAATAGTGACTGAACATGTTTGGGCAGTTTTCATTATTCAGAATACCCTGCAGATTCAATACTACTCACCAGTTTAACAAAACCAGCCCCAAGTGGACACTTTTTGGTGATAATGGAAACTGACAGAACGCTGACAGAACATGGTGCATTCATCAGGATCACTCCAACAAATATCCAATATCACAGCCCACATTTTTCCTAATTCTAGTGTCATTATTGATCAGTAAGGTTGATTTATTCTAAAGCATTTCAGTGCTTTTCTTGCTTTCATTGAAGTAATTTGTCCTGTGCTTACTGTTCCCCTCTGGGACCAGAGTGGAGGGTCCAGCTGGCCATGGGGAAGCAGACCATTCTCAAGGCAGGAGAGGAACTGGAGCAGGTGGCCTCCTTTGGGGAAGCGAAGTGGAGGCCTCTGGATCCCATCTTGACTGACCAGCACCACCGTTCCCCCACTGTCCACTAGTGACATTTAACATATGGAATGAAATGAAGAATAAAATGGTGAAGATTTCTTCTTTAAATTATTCATGATGACATTTTATTTGACAGCTATGTGTAACCACAGACATGTGTGAACTCTACCTTGGTCCTGGACTCACCTTGTTGATGACAGTGCAGATAAACTATCTCCTCCAGAGGGATTGTCATGGCATAGTCCCAGTACACACTGAAAAACATTTGATCAAATATAAATTCAGAACAGCTAACACAAAACAGTAGGGAATGTGGAACATTGTGCGTTTGAGTCAAAATCTCAAGGAGCAAAAATTTTATGGTTGAGTCAAGTGTGCACATAGATAAAGAGACACAGCTGCCAACAACAATCATCTATTTTTGGCGAGAGAAACCATGCACACACAGCAACATAATACGGTTTGCTAGTCTGAGAGATGCTCAATAGTGTTTCAGTCAATAAGGCATCTGGTAGCTGCTGGTCTGCTGAAAACAAGCCTCATCATCTCAGCAGTAGCATTTACTGAGTCACAGAGACATCCAGCATTATTCTGTCACACCCGAGTGCTACACACACCATGAATAAATAACACCTCTGTGGAAACTCATCACCTGTTCGGTACATATGCAGAAGGGTCACTACCGTTGTCAGCCTGGGGTTTTTTGACAGAAACAATCACCATAATCTTATTACATCCGTTTAAATCTGCACCTGCATTCATAATCCAGATCTCCAACTGAGCCATTCATGAGCTGATTTGGTGTCCACTTCAGGGTCATGATGTAAGCGGTCTGGTGAAGAGAGAGGTAGCCTGGGATGGCCTCCATGTCGTCCCTCTGAAACAACACAAAAACAGAAACAGAACAATGATACACTTACCACAAAATTAATAAACTATATTACAAACAGCCGATTTATCTTATTTCCTAGATGGTGAAGTCTGGAATAAATGATACTGAAAGCATCTCTCCTTTGGAAATACAGAAAATTTTGGTTATTAGAGAAAATTGGAGTAGAGTGCTTGAGCTCTTTTGAGACTTTGTAAGCCACCCTACAGCTGTTACTACTTGGTCTATTGAGAATACTTTGATAGATGGTGTTCATGATAGTATTTGAGGCAGTTTTTACTAGATATAAAGGATCATTTACCTTCATCTAGCTAATGATTTTTGCACTGTTCTACAATGCAGTGCCAATGCATTGTGTTATAGTACAGGAACCTGGTGTTCTCAGTGGTGTTCTCGAACACTTGACATCTGACAGTAAATTCCCTGCTGTCTGAGGTCAATTCATGAGTCACAGTGAAGAAGATGTTCTGTGTGAATCAGATGCTGCATAAAGGTTTTTGGCCATTTTGTCCAAAAGGCATTACAACCTGTTACACAGTTTTCTGAGTCATAAGTGGTGATAACATATTATGTAAACTTTTTCTTTTTTGAAGGACTTATGTACACACCTCCTTCAACTGTGGCATTACTGCTAAGTAGCCTGAGATTTAGAGAACTAAATCCCCTCTTATTCAGAGGTTTAGTGTTGATAAAGTCTAATAGCCTTAAATTCTCCAAATCAACCTTGACAAAATACTTCAAAAAATTTTCAAATTATCACACACCTCTTTTCCACTGATTATATGAACAGATCTGCATCAAAGCTCACCAAGACCATGGATTTAATTCTTCGACTCCATGCTGGCAAAATGTAAAACATGCAACACCCTGCACTCCTTCATGTTGTATAGGTTTACATTTACTCAACAGCCATTATCTAATGTATCATCTTTAGCCGATATTGTATATATTATATAGTGGTATAGGGTAAAGAAACTGTAAATACACAGGCAGTAGTAAGAGTGAGTCTTTTGTTTACAGAAGATCTTTCTTAGAAGATCATTATCAGATGGAAGTTGTCTTCTACATCAACATGTTATCTGCATATCTATCATATTATCTGCAAAACCACATTTGAAATTGACATGTTTTTCTTTAGTCATTCCCTAAGGATCTCAATCAATGAGCCAGACACACAAAGAGAAACTGGAGTGTTACCGGCTGCACAAGCACATTGTTTTTTCCAAATAGTAGTGTTGCTCTGTTGTTTTGATGCAGTGATTCCACATATTCCCGAGCTGATGGGGAGGGGGAAGGGCGCTCGTCCATGCTGCTGCTGGAGTGACGTTTCTGGATCTGAAAATGACGCAAAATATGACCAATCCTGTTGTCATATTTGATTGAAATTTAATAATTTTGGTAAATGCACTTGTTCTTGAACACTCATAACCATTTTCGTAGAATAACTGAAGAAAAGACCATTACAGTTTAACTATAAACAAGCAGCACTGAGTCACTGATAATTTGAAGAATTCACCACAGTGATGGATTCAGATCCACTCTGTACTTTCCCTTGGAACACAATGTGCTTCACTTAAGGCAGCAACTTAATGCAGCTCCTATGTAACTAGGCAAGAGAACATCTCAGACAGGAAACTCAGACTGAAAAGCTGCCATCCTGCTAATGCATCACAGAAAACATCTAGTCTGCATATCTATATGTTACATATACATAGTCTTAATACATACACACAAAGTGGGCCTCTTGGTGGGAGAATCCTGCCTGCTGTGGCCACCATGGATACGATGTCTCTGCACCAACTCATCAGCAGAGGGGTCCGTCCAGAAGTGGTCAGCTGTCTTCATCTTGGTGTATTCCAGTGCACAAGGTCCAACTGTTAAAATGAAGGTACACAGTTACACAGGGCAGACACCAGTATAAGTCTTCAGTAACCAGTGTCAAGTATCACCTTATTTTTTCACTGTCATATCATCACCACAATCTTGTACAATATTCATGTACAGTTTCTTTAGTTGAGGTGAAATTGAAACTACAACCAGCTCAAATTAGGATGTGGCAGATGATATTGGAATTGTTGGTTTTGATGATAAATATGCCTGATTTTTATAATTGAGATTGGTAAATTACTTTTGAAGAAACTGACAAAAATATCAATACTGTAAATGGAATGGTTTAAAAATTTCTGGAGCTGCCCCAAATTTAATGGGTTCTTTCCTGGGCCATACCCTACCCTTCCATCAAGGTTCATCAAAATCAGTTCCTAAAGTTTTGAGTAATCCTGCTAATAAAAAAAAAACAAAAACAAAACAAAACAAAAAAACAAAAAACAAAACAATAATGGCACAGATAATTACCTAACAAAGAGGCAAGGATAGGTCCATCTACAGGGTCCATTAGAACAGCCTCTTTCTCGTAGTATTTACTAGAAGAAAAAACACGAAACGGGAGATTTGATGTACCAGGTTGTTCTTTGTGACTCCAACAGTTGTAATTGATGTTTGATGAACTCATCAACTCACCTGCTGTTCTCCACCAGGTAGAGCACAATCTTGTCTAGCACCTTTTCAAACAAAGCTGTTCGGATCCACAAGTTCTTTACCACCTGCGGGCCAAGACTGGGCAGTCTGGGCAACTTTCGCAGGCTGTCTTGACTCTGCAAGCTTTGGCTTCGTCTGCAGGAGGAGAGAGAAAGGGTCAAACTATTTAGAAGCAAAGCATGTGTAACATTTGAGTCATTATTGTTAAAGCTACAACTGCATGAACCTGATCACCTCTGATTCATGATTCACAAAAGGTCTATAAATATGAATTATTTTGATGCCTTTTGAAATAAAATATAGTTCTTCAAATAAGCAGACAGCCATTTGTTCTCAGTGCCTTTGCTCTGAACTCTGTAGAACCAACTAGCCTTTGATGTGAGCTTTGATCTGTACTGTGATGTGAGAGAAAGAGTTATGGTGTGTGAGTGGACGTGTTCTCTCTCTCTCTCTCTCTCTCTCTCTCTCTCTCTCTCTCTCTNCTCTCTCTCTCTCTCACTTCGTCTCAATGATCTGCTCGAGCTCCTGGGCCTTCCTGCACAGCTCCTCAGCCGGGGCGAAGCTCTTCCCCACTTTCATGAAGAGCGCAGCAATCTTGTTACTGCGCAGAAAGCCCGCCGCTCGCCGCTTTAAACCATGCAGAACACAAGCCTCCACTGCAGCTATACAGACACAGAAACAGCAAGCAAACTTTAGCAAAGTGAACTATACAGCAATAAGAGAGAACAGCACAGAAATAAAGAATGAACACAAGAAATCAACTTGACTTCAACAAACAGCCAAAGATGAAGAGAAAACAAAAAGTATATGAAGAAGCTTTACAAATTTTAGATGTTTGAAGTAGTTTTGTTTCATACTTGTGGTCTGTTTTTGGAGGTGAGGTCAAAATATTGTAAATATCACATCACATGAACAATGTGACATCAAGTAACAATCAACATGCTGCATTTCATACACAAAATATTATTTGTATCAATAAATGTGTGTTTCATTGCATGTATTATGAGCCTCCTGTTTTGTTTTTTTTAATACCCTAAAAAAATAATTTGCCCTAAGAAGCTTTTTTGGAATAATTATACTGTAACTACCATATAATTACCATCATTTGTAGTACAGAATAAGTGCAGTTTTGTGACACTTGCCAAGCATCTTCTGGTACAAAAAGAAGTAATTCATATGTCATAAAAGTTGATTTTATGGCACAAAATGCACAAAGTGTCACAAAATCTAAATGCAGTTTCCAAAAAATACAACTTTGTGAGCATGTTGTGGCACTGCTTCCACACAATTTGCAAAACTGTCAGCAAATCCCAGTGGTGATGACAACTACATTATAACTATTGCAAACTCATTTTCTTCATGTTGTGGCACAAAATATTAATTTCCTGGTACAAGTGATACAAGGTTCTCCAATGGGGACACAAGACATAACATGCCCTGTACTATTTAGTGGCACAAAATGCATTTAGACATCAATTACAGCATGTGACACTTGGAATGCTTGCTTACATAAAATAGCTGGCATATAAAATAGCTAGCAGTCATAAAAATGAATCTGGCATTAAAAAAAAAAGTCTGATTGAGAAATAAGGATAAATTTGTCACATTTATATTTTCAGTTGCCCAGTCAGTGCTGCCTCACTTTAGGAACAGGAAACTATTTACAGAGTTAAAAAACTCCACATTTTCTCTTAAGTCTACACTGACAGATATCTGAAAAGGGCCATTTAGTAATTAATTTTTCCTTCATGCAATGCAATGTTTTGCATAAGTTTATCCAATAACTTGTAATGCCCACACAATTACTGACACATTGCCATGATAATTTGCACGTCAGTTGCCTGAAGTGAAAAACTCACACTCTTCTATCTAAGGCCTACGTGGCACTGAGCTTCATTGACATTTCAGTTCTCTAATCCTGTGGCTCTGTTCACATGGGATTAGGGAAAGGCTGGGGTTACCATAGTAACCCTGTTGATGGAATGATCCAGCTCTGGGAGAGACAACCAGGAGGAGGAGCTGTGATTCATCAGCACCATCTCTCTCTCTTTCTATTATCTTCGCTTCTTATACAGCTTCTCACCTCCCCCTCCTCTCTATACGTCTTTCTGAGTCACTTCTCACATTCATTTAATCTCTAAACACTGCATCATTAAATATAATGCTTACCATAATTGCTGTCAGCAGGGTTTCACTTTACTATAAGCCACAAAAAGGTCATCGGAGCTGTCATTTCTCAGGTTGCATCTTTTGGGGGTTACTCTAAAATACTGAATGTCCACAACTTATTTTCTGTATTGATGTTGATCTTTTCTCCTTTCTCTCTTCTTCATTTTTGTTACTTTCCCATATCTTTATGACAGCAAAAAACTAAATGTCAGAACAAAGTTTAACATTACAAGGTCTCCTGATATGATTCAGCCTCCGTTCTCTCTCTCTCAATTGTGCTAATTGGAGTCAGATGGCAAGAGTGCAAAAAAAAAAAAAAAAANAAAAAAAAAAAAAAAAGCGCTAAACCTTTATAATTTTTATATTACAAATGTCAATCTGACACACTTAAAGTCTCAGTGTACTATAATCAGTGTACTATAATCACTGCAAGTCACATATTAAAAGGTAATAACAGTTGCCAGAGTAAATAGCCTCTAATCATTCTCTATCTCTGGTAGCTGAGTGCATTAAGAGCTGAGTGCATTAAGAGACTCATGAACAGTGTCTGTGTTGTCATTAACATTTTCCTGAGCCAACCAAAACATGTAATTACCACCTGAGAAATTCTAAGAACATTCACAGAAAAAAAATCCTATGAATAATTTGCCACAATAACAGAATTTCCATAGATTTCAATTGTTTTGATTTTTTATACTGTATATATAATATAATGTATATATATATATATATATATATATATATATATAATATACTGTATATATAATATATATGTATATATATATATAATATACTGTATATATAATATATATGTATATATATATATATATCTCCTTTGCTGTGCTTCAGCAAAGGAGAGTAGAAGTGAATCAATATGCATATTAAAGCATTGCAAAGGTGTCAAAATAGACCCTTACAAGAGAATAACATATAAATCCTTTTTAATTTCCTAGTGAAACTATAATTTGCTTTCACCATCACTGGGAACTCATTTCAAGGTTTAACATGCTCCTTTTCTTCGTTTGAAAGTTCAATTCAACAGCTGTGGCTTCACACACATTTTCTCTAAAATGTATACTTTTCTGATTCTGCCTGAGCAACTCATCAGAGCAGCCACAATGGTGGAGGCTAATTGCTCCCCCGTGAGCTGGCTGAGTCATGCCTCTGCTCTGCTCCCATCCTCCACACTGTCATCTCAGACCAGACCTCCACTGAAAGACAGCTCACAGCAAAAAGAGCCACAGTGAAAATAACACAAGTCAAGAGGAGGAAGACAAGTCATGAGCCAAGAGGGTTCTTCAGATGATGGAGGATGAGGAAGAGAAACAGTCCTGACATTATCCAGCAGCTGTTAGAATTTCACATTTATAGGCTATGAAGGTGATCCAGTCAATAATATCATTACTACAGGCTAGGGAAACTGATGACAGCGTAACATGAAAGCAGTGCATCACTCTACCATAACACTAAAAAAAGAACTTTTGTCAATAAAAATCAGTCTTCTATGACAGAGAAAATTAAAACAGCACAAAGAAAGTGCTGTGATGAAAATAGGGGAAATTGGAATTTGCAGTGAGGCAGAATCAAACTTTAATTTTGACTGAATATATGCAATATTAAATTAGAGGGGCCACATTTGTGAAATATACACAGTAAGGGTGACCCAACAGTACAGACTGTCATAATACACCAAAGTTTCTCCTTATTTTTTACTGCTGCATATTCACATATTCACCCAGACTGATTTATTTGAACAGTTCTACATGGAAATGAGAGTCTATGTCGAGGGGACTGCTGCATTTTCTCATTTTTCAGTTTTTAATAGTTGGCTATCTAAGATATGATTTAAGGGACTTAAAAAAAAATGCTAACTACAACAGCCATTAAACTGAGCTTAGGACCATAAATTCTAAGAGATAATAATGATAATAAATCGCATACGTATAACTCCAGTTAAGAACAGTCTTTCTCTGCACACACAGCCTCCACGATAGCAAGAATATCACGTTTTCTGCAGGCTGAGACTCATATTATCACACTGAAATCACCAAATTTATCTTGTTACTGATTAAAGCTCTGGACTGGTTTCACTGAGCCAGACATCTGACAAGTGTGAGAGCCTGCTGGTACCTTTGTGTGGGCTGTGGGCTCCTCACAGCAATCCTACTGAGCTCTATCAGTGCCATTTGGAGGCAAGATGATTAACATTTGGTGAAATATTCAACTTTAAATATCCTTCAGTTTTACTGTTAACACTAACTAAGTGTTATGTGTGGATATGGGCTGAGTGTCTATTTAAAGTGGAAGCTAAGATCAAAACTTCTATCCTTATTAAGATTTTATGTTGCCTTCTGTTAAATATTAGGTAGGTTTGTCAATCCATCCAGCAGGACTTACTGTCTCTTCGTCTTTGTTTAGCTTCCTGTGTTTAATTTTATTGTATAATTTTGTACTGAAAACGACAACTAGCTAAAAGTTGGTCTATGTCAACTTACTGGAGGCATGCAATACAAATACATGACAAAAAAGAACAAAGGAAATAAACATGTCTACGAAAATTCCTAGTCATCTTGCAGGTCAATGGATATCTGAAGTGGTCATTCCAGGCAAGCGAACTTGCTGTTTTTGTCTTGAAAACATTTAGCCAGTAATCTAAGTTGTTGTATCCTCAATCACATCTCCCATGTGACCCAAGGAGTCACCTGGCTGAAGGTGTGAATGACTCTCGGAGAATAAATGCCAGTTTACTGCCCACCACTGACTCAAATCTTAAAAAGCTATAGTACTTGGACAAATGGTGAAATGTCTTGCTGGATCTGTTGTTTATTCTTGAAGTTAAAGGACCATACCGGTGATCGTGCCTGTTTGAGTCTATTCCCTGAATTGAAGAAATATATTCAACTTTTGTACACGTAACATTACTGACAATCATTTCCCAAAGCATACTACTGAAACAATTGATTAAAATTTTTTTTTTTTCCTACCTTCCTGACCACCATTGGTTTCAGTTCATTCTGGTACTCTATTAAAATCAACTTGTTGGTGCTTGAAATGTTCTTGTAATCCATTATCAGGTAATAATCAGGTAATCCATCATCACGAACAAGATGTGTATTCAGTTTTTTGAGAAGTTACGTAATTTTAATGTTTAAGTACAATATAAGCACGGAATGAATGTATGTCTCCTCCGGGGAATATAGTCCCAAAAGAAGACCTGTGTTTATCAAAAAATTTAAAACGACTCTGACTTCATAAGGCTGCGTAACTATTAGCAGGAGAAACATTGATTTTTAAGGTGGATGTATCACTTGAATATTTGATTTTGAAGCTTAAGAGATTTTGCAAAAATATCAGGAAAGCTGAAATATGGTTTTATTCTTTGTGAAATGATTGTCAGTAATGTAACTTGTATGAAAATTGAATATATTAGGCTCAAACATGCACAGTTACTGGTATGGTCCTTTAAGGAAGCCATCTATGTTAAGCTGGAAAAAAAACTCCATTGCTGAACAGAGAGGGTGGGCTATGACGCCACCCATCACCTACTTACAAACCTGTCCTAACATCTCTATCCTGGCATTGTCAACTGAAAGTGGTCTGCACCTCAACTGATGTGACTCTTACAACTCCAACCACTCTTGACATGACTGCCATAACTCTAACAATAATCTCACGACTGCCATGTGACCCAAGGAGTCACCTGGCCCAAGGTGTGAACGGGTCTCAGGCGATAAAATGCTGGGTTATATCCTGCCATCCCACTGACTCAGAAGTGAAAAAGGTACTTGGATGAGTGGCGAAGCCTTTTCAAGTCCAGATATCCAGTATAAAATGTGGTACACAGAGAGTAATATTCAATAAACAGACACATGCTTTACATAAGAGAACAGATTGGTTTAAACTTTATTAATGAGCAAAAGCTGTGCGATTCATTTGTAGGTTTGGTTACTCACCACAAAACGACACAATATGGCTGCTGTCTTCATGAACAAATTTCCTGGTGACCGCTTCCTCCATAATCTGCTTCACCTGTGAATGACACAGCAGATGCTGGATGACTCATTCATTAATATGCTACAACTGGCCTACTCAGTGTGTTGGGGTTTATCAGTGACAGCTTGAATGAGTGATAAAAATATTTCTTAAAGGTATTAAAATAAATTATTAAACAAAAAAAACAAACAAACATATTTACAGTATGTGTAATGAAAAGATGGAAAATGGAGAGAGAGCAATGCTCAGGAGGGAAACAGGTGAGACAAAGTTAAGGGGGAAGAAAAACACAGAGCTGGTGCTGAGTGGGGTTTGGAGATGAGTCATCAGCTCTCTTCCCAAGGAGCACTACTGGGAAGTGGCGGTGGTATGTCATCACAGGCAGGGTGGGGGGTTTCACTCCTCCCTTATAGTTCTCAGTGGGAGCAATTGAATCGCTTGCGTCAACAGCTGATGAAGTCGTATTCAAGTACACCTGACTTCTACAAAAAAAGGAACTTGAGTCCGTCAGATATACGTGCTCACAAGGTAATGCTCATTAGTTAAGCTTCTGGTTTTGTCATCACATTGATGCCCCCTTCTCCCCTCTGATCTGTCAACAGGCGGTTCTCACACCGATGAGAGCAGCTACAGACAAATAGTTAGACTGAATGTTACATCAATCCCTCCCGTGGATGTGGAGATGTCTCGTTGTGTGGGCTCCAAGATGTAACCTGCATGAGGAATATCAACCTCCAGACACAGCCACACAGATAGCTGTAATTTCCTGCTGTAATGAGTCTGTCCACAATGACCCTATTACACTGCCTGCTGAAAACCTCCGCACACACACACATGCACATTCACGCACACACAAATTACTGGGAAGCAAACAACTTAAATTACTAAAGGACCATACCGGTGATATTGAAATCTCTGTTTATGGTATGCTGACATACTGATGAAACAAGATATTAGTTTACTTTCTCTGGCTGCTGTGACTTCCCTTTTTTTTTCCTGCTGAAGCCACTGAATGACTGAGTGGAAAAATACTACAAGATATTTATGCCTTGATGGAATTGTTATATTGCAGGAAAGTTCACTCACAACACATTTATGTAACAGATTAAACGGTGGACACACCAGTCAGGTGCTGAGTCCAAACAAAGATGTTTGCTTGCACACTACTACTACTGCCATTTCCATTTCCTTCTTCCCCTTTATTCTTAAGATATTTGCTAGTAGAAAAAATATTGTACATAGTTCTCTTTAAACAACAATACTAGAGCTTAATTGATGTAATATGTATGCGGGTTGTATATTGGGCTTAAACATGCAAAACCACCGGTATGGTCCTTTAAAGATTATAACCAACAGACATACCACTCTTTATGCACACGCATACACACTCTCACACAAGCTTTGACATTTTAACATAAGAAGGTTGATTGGTAAGTTCTGAGCCTATCACATAAGGAAGTGAGCAAATGGAATATCCAAGTGTCTATGAGTTGTACCAGACAGACAAACAAAGCTACTGTGCATTGATTATGTGCTTGCTGGCTATTACCCAGGATTATGTGTTTGAACAAGTTCAGCACCTGATTTGGCCTCCCCTGATTTCACCCCCTTCCTTTTTGCCTCAGATAATGCCATCACATCAGCTCTGGAGAATTTTATGGTTGTCCAAGTAAAGTCCTTTTACTAACCTGGTATTAAATCCCTTCAAGACACAGTCTTGGTTGGGTTCTTCATTTGTTTGACTTTGGTATGAGTCTTTCCCTCCTCTGTCCACTATGAAATTGTGGTGTGGTCTTTTTCCATCTGAGAAGAATCAGTCGCTGAGCAAGTAATGGAGATAAGACTAATGTCTGCTTGGTTGGCCAATATAAGCATTCATTTGCACTCACTTAAACAACTAGAATCAATAACTCTATCACATAAGTATGAAAAGATGCTGAAGACAAAGATATAGACCCCCAAAAAACTTTTAACCCTGACCGTATTCAAGAGCCTTTTCATGAAACAAATCTAACCAATTACTTTTTCAGTTTAAATTTCATGCAAGTCAATTAGTCAGTCATTCTGTCAGTCATATACTGTACAAACATACTGTACATCTGAGAGTGCAGACACACAAATACATAACTTTTTGCTGGCGTGGTCAATATTCAAGAAAAAATGTTCACATTGATTCAATTCACAATATTAGTTTTAACAGCTCACTCATAAAATTCCAGAACATAAAGTTCCATCTTTATGTTAGATATTATTCTGACGCTCCGTTTTTACAAACCACTGCAAATTTTTAACTTTATCTAGGCTACATGCTGTGCATAGATAGATTAGGATTCCAGTGAATTTTAAATTAAGAGACCACACACATTTTTAGATTCCTACCTATAAAAATATGCTTAAGTACTACTTGCATCACTGAGTTCATTTGCTAACAAAAAGGAGACTCACAAACCAATGAAAATTTCAGATTTAATTGTCTGAACCAAAACAACTTGTTTTTGTGTTATCAGTGAGAAAATCTGCCCACTGAGCACTGATTGCACTCTCGCTGTTAAAGCAAACCGAGACTGTTAATCTCTCACTCCCCCTGAAAAAGGGTTGAAAAACCACACAGAACCCTGCCTCCTGAAAATGTTCACTAATGAGACAGCAGTTGTGAAACAAATTTGGCCTGCTCGCAGCAGCAGCATTGTTATCTTCAGCATCAACAGGAATGATTCACGCTGTACAGAAAGCAGAGACAATGCCAGCCTCAAGTGATGTATACCTGTTACGCTTATGATCATACTTATAAAAGTTGCATAAATACACAGAGTATAATCAAAATGCAGGGATCTTGCTTATGCACATCCACCAAATGTAAAAGCAAAACAAAACAAAACAAAAAAAAACATAAAGCTGACTGCTTTGAGAATTTGAGGATACAGATTACTCCTTGAGTTGTGTTTTTTTTAAATCTCTCATCTGGGTGACACATAAGGAATTTCATATGGTGAGGTATCCAAGCACAGACAACCTGCAGGTTTCTATGGTGACAGCACATGTTCATAGTGCATCACTTCTGCCTAAGAAGATGCATCAACAAAATTCAATCATCTCTGAAGTAAACAGAGATGAATTCAGCTTTCCAGCTACAGTAACTAACACTGTACCTTCATCTTATAGAAGATTTTCAAAGCTTACATAGTCGCACCACTAACTACAAAGCATGATTCATATCTAATATATTATCTAATATATTACCACCAAACTTAAATATAAAACATTGCACATTATTTGCCAACAGTCATTTCATGTCTCTTTTATAGTAGCAAATCCTGATGAATCTCTTTTAACCAGCCAGTGTAGCCTGAAGGGATCCCAGAGTGATAAAAGATCTTTAGAATTTTCCAATTAAGTCCTGGAACAGCATAGCCCAGAGAAAACCCCCATCCATTAACATCCGTCCTTCATTATTTATCATCTCTCTGACCACTGGTGAATGAGAGGAGCACACAATGAACAAAAAGAACGCTATAATGAAAGTGAAGCCATGCCTAAAAAGCGATATTTGTGAATTACACTTGTGTCTTGTGATTATAATTATACATTTGAATTATAATTCTACTGGTTGAACAATGAGGCTGTTGGGTTGTTTTTATTATCCGATAAGACCAATGAAAAATGAAAAGGTAGCAACATAATTCTGCCTCCAAAATGAATGCAATCAAAACACAACTGGAAAATATAACTTTGGTTTATCTTAGATAATATATTCACAAGGTCATCCAATATATTCAGCATTAAAATCTTAAGATCCTTGAAGCAACTTAAACTTCAAAACAAAGATTCCCATTATTCTTCAATTTGACACAAATTCACATTAGAGAAGTGAAAATCCCTTTATAAGCCATAGTGTGTATCAGACGTCTCCTTCTCTCTGGATACGGTTAATTCTATTTCATCCATACCAAAACCTGCATATATTCACACAGAAAGGTCACAACCTGCATAGACTGTCTCCATGTAATAATTTCTATTAGTATGACAACAGTCACATCTGAGAACTCTCCTGCTGCTGGTGTCATACACCTGCAAATCTACTCTGTATTTATGTTCCCTATCAATATACTAACTTCAATTTAAAAAAAAAAAATCTGTTAAACAGAAAACAAAGAACAGATTTTCTGGATTAATTTACTGGCTGCTGCCTGGAGCATTTTCCTAAGAGCAGCCAGCCTGAAAACAACGAGCGATAGAGGAAAGTAAATGAATAGTGCAGCTTTCTGTAGCTTGTTCGTTTTAATGGTCTCTTTCCCTCACTCTCTCTCTCTCTCTCCTTTAGCAAACACAGGTGTGTATGTGTGTGTGCATGTATGATTCAAACAAAGACAGGAGGAGGGAGGAGCACAGTCGGAGCAGAGACAGACAAAATGAGGGATTCTGTGTCAAAGCAGAGGCACATAACAAGTCGCATTTAAACCAATATTATGCCAGAAGGTGAATCTCTGGATTTCTACCACAGACATCATTCCTTCTCTGGATAATGGCTCACATCCAGTGTATGACTGAGCAGACTGGTGGCTCATAACCAGCTGGATAAGCAGAATGTGAGAACTAGCAGCAAAGAGACACCATATGGTGTAATCACCACCAATTAATAATTATAATAACATACAAACAGAAAAATTGCACAAACATCAACTTAATCATGGTTTCCTTCAAAGGCTAGATATAAAAATCCCAACTCTTCGTCTAATTTTAATTAATTCATCTGTAAGAATGACTTTCTTTAGCAAATGATATGCAGGTTGTTGAGTTTAGTGCAGTCATTTCATTAAGTGTGCTTGAATGGCTGAATATGCACAGAGTGTTTTGGTGGTCCATCCACAAACTCCATCTGGCTGGTGTTGCTGAGCCTGAAAAAGCCTCCGTGAGGCCTGTTTGTTCACGGGAAAGGTCTGGTCTTTGCTGATAAGACCAAGTCACATTCCTCGTAAGATCCAGAGTGATTTTTTTTTCTTTAAATCTCTTTGTTTGTGTTTAATTTACAGGCGATCATAGACACAACAAATCCCAAATCATCAGCTGTTATCCCAGGGAAGATAAAATAAATGATGTTATGACTTAATGCTCAGACTGGCTCATGAAAAAATGTCCGCTCCATTAAAACTGCTGTTAATGGAGCAAATGTATCTGCATAAATGACTCCAGTGGAGTTTTTATTGACCAAAACCAACGCCATGAAGATTGCAGTTGCATTGAGAATCCTGGTATAAAAGCATGTGAAGTATGGAAACGTAAAGCAAGAAAAAACATTCCCTAGACAAATACAGGAAAGAAGCAAGGAGCTTCTTCTTTCTTTCTTTCTTTCTTTCTTTCTTTCTTTCTTTCTTTCTTTCTTTCTTTCTTTCGTTCAAGTAATGACTACAATGTACACACTGCAGTGAAACACACAGAGCAGAAAATACATCCAAAGACACACACACAATCAATTTAGATATGATGCAATTTCATAGAACTTAAATTGATTCCACTACTTAAATTCGAGGGAACCGCTGATTACTTTGCTATTGTTGAAATGTTTTGCTATAAACATGGTCAAATTTAAAAATACTTGCTTCAAAACACTGACAATTCAAAAAATATCTTAGTGGGAATTCAAAACTGTAAGTAGGGCTATATCAAAATCGCAATTTAAAAGAGTGGAATTTTAAAACTGCAAGACCTGTGATTTTAATTATCACAGAGATTATAAAAATGTCATTTAAAAAAAAAGTTATTAAAGCTACAATTTAATGCAGTAGCATCAAGTGCGGCAACCTTGACGTTTGACAAATGACAAATCAGAAGCAGAAAAGTGCTGGTAGCCATCGTTACGAGGTTATTAATATTTGAAATGCGATTAGAATACTGATCTATCTATCTATCTATCTATCTATCTATCTATCTATCTATCTATCTATCTAGCTCATTCATCAGGATAACAGCTCTACAAGATGGCCTTAATCAAATCTGAAGGTTTGACAGGCAAAAATTATAAATTGATGTCGATAGTTTCATGTGATATTGATCTCTGATCTTCTGTACTGGTTTGGTAAAGCCAAACTATTATGATTGACTGATACTGAGGAACTGGAAACCAGCTGAATGTACCTGCTGCTTTCATAGCGGCTTTCACTCAGCTTCACGTATAGAGAGAGAGAGAGAGAGAGAGAGAGAGAGAGAGAGAGAGAACACCACAAACACAGCTACAGTCTATTTCTCACATGCTGTTACTCCACCCGAACAATGGCTGAGCCTTGATGGCTTGGAGAACAAACCATCAGTTTCAAACAACAGCATTTGAGTATGAATACGGATTTAAAAGAAAAAAAAACTCTTTAAATCTTTAAAAATCTTTATGACACAACAGAAGAAGCTCATCATTAAGAGTGACAGAAGTACCTACATCTCATCGCCGGATAACAGGGGTCGTGTGACAGTGTGTGCAGGGAAACTATCTCAGCTTCACACACTGGAAAACCAGCGTGTTTGTTTTTCCGACTGGATAATTGCTGAGCTGAAAACACCCACCTCCTTCTTGACGGTGCGCAGCAGCTTCTGACGGGTTTCTGCCTCTGAAACACACCGCAAATACACACAATTTACACATGAACACAACTTTCCCAGTAGCACATCCACGGTTAAACACAACAAGCATTAACACTTATTTGTCTTCCGTCTTTTTCTCCCACCTGCCATGATTGTTGCCATGGATTCTGTCTCCTGTCTGCAGGCAGCACTCCTCCCATCAGCTGAGTGCTGCTCGTACACTGATGTGGCTCAGCGCTCCTCCTCCTCCTCCTCTTCCTCCCCGTCACACACTCCTCTTAAAGATACAGTGGCATTTCAATACTTCTGAAAGCCCAAGTAATACATTAAAAAAAAAAAAAAAGATTGAAGACACATAGTTTTCTGTTATTAAAATCTGAAATATAGTCAATAGTTATTAAAATCATGAAAAACTTAATTAAGAGTGATGTATTGTCTGTATTGGAATGATAAAGGAAAAGTTTATTTTTTAAAGACACTTCTAAGCAAATAGATTACAATGCAGAAATCCATAAATTGAAAAATAATCAGCCACAAAATATATATTATAGCCCGGATTTTCTTGTTTGTGCTGTCAGTGTATTTTCCCCTAGAAAAAAAACAAACAAAAGAAACGTTTAGTCTTTACGCCATCTTGTGGCCACGATATAAACTGAATGGGAGAACACTTTAAATTTATTTATTTATTTATTTATTTATTTATTTATTTATTCATTCATTTATATTTTAAGGAAAGTGCGGGGATCAAGCGAGGGCTGAAGTGTGAAGGGTTTGTGGACTAGCAATTTTTAAATTGTGATTGTAAATTTTAATGTGTAATATCTCTTGTCTGTATGTTCCGAATGAGATTAGAATTGTATGTAAGTATGTGTACGTTTGTATAAGTTCACCACACAATGCATTAAAGTGCAGGTTCACTGAAGTATTGTTTATGGGATTTACGTATTAATCATTCAATATTGTTCTCCTGATACTATGCTGCAGTTTAAAGCAAATATTGTATCATCCAGGACATTTGCAGAAATCTGCATATACTCACAAAAAAAAAAACAAAAAACAAACAAAAAAAAAAAAAAAAANAAAAAAAAAAAAAAACACAAAAAAAAACCCCACCTTGTATCAAATTGTATGAAATATCAGGTCAAGTTTATGGAAAAAAAGCAGAATACTGGGATTATTGAGAGCATTGCTGTCCTCTGCTGAACTTATTAGGACACTCATGTTTAATGCTTCCATACATGAAAACAGAAATCCATAATGACTCCAGGCAATACTCCAATGCCTCCGTTAACGCTTAATCTGTAAATGTGCTTACAAATCCCATGAAGGCAACTTTCTCTTATAAGGATGTGCTGCATATAATGTCTTCCACTGTTGGAATGTCTTTAGGCTTCAGTGGCTTCAGTGCACTGGAGGTTGAGTTTCCTCAAGCCATGAATCCAGTCCTGGCTGGTGGACTGATCTGTCAGGTAGATCAGGTAGTGAAAGGATGGAGTGGTAATGCAGGATGACTAGTGGAAAGGGAATGAGAGGAGCAGCGCAGGAACACTGATGAGTCTGTCTTGATTTCAGTATTGGTGCCAATTAAATCCCAGGGCTCCTTCTAAAGATAGAAGCTTGATATAGGTCGGCAAAGTATTCCCTGACACTGTTTACTTCTAATCTTACATTTTAATGCAATAATCCATAATAATTGCTGGAACATACACTCAGAACAGTTTGTGGGATAGTCGTATTGTGAGAATGTCACAGGCTCACTATAGCTGATTCTCCTTTTCTCTGTTTTCCTCACCAGAATCCTCTTCAGCCCAGGATTCCCTAGCTGCATGACTCACACCTGGCTTTAGATAATGTGAAATAATTGCAGGTCTTAAATGCCACACCAGGATTTCTGCCTGAGTACACACCAGCTTCCCACCCGCTAGCCTCTGTTTTCTTCTCATAAGGGAAAAATATAATATTTATTTGTATGTGTGTCTTACTATGTCAGAATGTGAATCACTGTTACAAAATAGCAGCATATGAAAATAATTCTCAGATGACAAGGTTTCAGCATTCAGCTTTGCAAAATTACTCAGGAAAATAAGATGCCAATCTCTATTTGAACTCACAACAAAGTACATAAGATGGAAGGTTTCATTTAGAGGTAAGAATAATCTAAAAGAGGGGTGAGATATTAGTAATGATCTGAATACAGCAAGGCAAAACAGAATCAAATCAAACCCATAATAACTTAAGAGATATAAATGCTGTGTCATATCCACATCTCTTTGACTGTCAGCAGAATCTCTAACAGAACCAACATGGATATGTTCATGTGTGATTAGAGTCGACATGCTGTTACGGGCACAGGGGCATGTGATAACGGCTCCTGTCAGTCTGATGTTCTTCTGCTCATGTGTGCCAGTGCAGATTGACAGGATTGCATGTTAGAGGAGACCAGTGCTGTATGATTTGTTGCTTTGGCCTTCAGGGGCCCCTGGACTTCAGCTGAGCAACCAAAGCTTTTTCCCCTGACTGGTTCTTTACTCGTCCCAACCCTAACTCTGGAAATGGAGGGAAGTGTTGAATCTGATGAGATTTGATTGAGAAAAAAATGAATATCTATCTATCTATCTATCTATCTATCTATCTATCTATCTATCTATCTATCTATCTATCTATCTATCTGGAGTGTAACTGTGTGTTTGTGTGGAGATTTGAGCTCTTGGCATAATAATGTTATGAGCAGAACTGGCATTTAACAATTTAAAGGAAATGATGTTCAGAATAGGTATAATTAAGGAAAATTTAAAGGTTTCAAGCAAAATGCTTTATGTATGAGGCAGATAAAAACAGTAAACAAAGACAATATCCACCATCTAAAAAAGACAAAATTCTCCTTCAACAGTGAAAATTTTTAAAGTTATAGGTTATCAGACAAACTATCTAATTTCGTAATTTCCCAACTTCAGTTGACTCAATCAGGCTGCAGGTCATGTGACAAAAGGCCAGACAACTTGGCAGCCATTTGATGTTTAAGTGACAATTTTATGATGGCGCTGGATATCTAATGTCCTATCTCATTGTCATATCATTTCCCAAATTAACTTTATTTGATGCACTCTCCACTCACAGACCTGCATGACTGCTGCTCTCTGGATATCTCGTTAGCAGCCTTTTCAAACTGGTCAGTGCTAAAAGCGGGGGATTTGATTACAAAGCCATTTTATTAGGTTTTCCTAATGAGTGCAGTTATGCTGCAGTGATTCTGTTCTCACCAAACTATATTAACATAGGAGAGGGCAGCCAAGATGGCTCAAGATGCTATTTATAGTTTATTGTATAAAACTGTACAAATGTTCTTATGGACTGTCTGCATGTTGATTTAATCAGGTTCCAGCACATCCTAGAATACCTCAAAATGTGACTGACATTTTCACTAATATGTTTTTTTAATCATGAAAAACAAATGGAAAATAAGAAATTGTGTAATGACACACAGAAAACGCTATAAAGATGTTGCCTGAAACTAAGCAGTTTAACAGGGCTCTATGGTAGCCTGTATTACAGTAAATAATCTGCAATGATCTTTTGAAGAATAGTATAATTATAATATGCAAATCACTATGATATATTGTTTGAATGGCATCATAAATCAATTTATCTTGACTCAATCTCATCCTAAAAGTCTCAGAATATGATTTTCTAATCAAATAGACAGGAAATCCATTGAAGAATCAAATATCAAAGTTTATGCTGGAGAATTCATATCATCACTGTCTTTGGAGGATGAAGAAGAACAGAGATAAAACTCTAGAAACTTCAATTTGTTTGGTTTGATTTTTTTCCAATTTGATTGTTTTGGACTTGTTATTGTTTTGGTGTTCTTTTTGTACCTGAGGATTGTTTGATTGTTTGAATGTTCTGGGGAGATCTTGTAAGCCCATGACTTTCTTTCTTTCTTTCGTTCTTTCTTTCTTTCTTTCTTTCTTTCTTTCTTTCTTTCTTTCTTTAACCTCTCCTGCACGAGATCTATGATTTTTTATTCTTTTACAGTAAAAGTATGCACACAATATAATAATTTTTTTTTTCTCTGAATGACCATGCCTAAGATCTTTTGTCTTTTATATGTTCATTCTAAACATGCAATAAAACTAAACTAATCTAAACTAAATAAATCTACAGATCAAATACTGAACCAAATCTCCATTTAATTTGATGGACAATGTAATGTGGATAAATCAAAGGAAAATCATTTTACCATAAACTCAAAATGTCAGTGAATGAAGAAATAAACTGTGTTAAGCTCTCATTCTTTAATTTAACATGCAGGCTACATTTTGTTTTGGGGAAAAGTTTCAAGATGTTACTAAAGCAGCAAAGCAGCCATAAAAGTAACCTTGTTGATGCACTGTAACACATTTGATTTGATTTGGGACCTCAGCTAGAGGTTTTGTTTTCCTTTGAAAGCCAGTTAAAAGAAGCAGTCAATGAGATCCAACAAGTCCTGGTATCTTTCTCCACTAACAGGTATCCACAAGTGTCAGTGCAGCCTCCGCAACTCCTCCCACTGGACCCTGTCATCATTATAGGAGAAACATCCTCCCTCTGTGCGCCTCTGACCGACTTTTCAGAGTCCACCGACCCCATGTCCCGACAGGACTCAGCGGTCATGGCTGGCAGTCTGACCCACCACGGCTCCCCGAACCCCGGCTACAGTTCCAACGCTGTCCCGGTGCCGGTCATTACACAAACGGACTCCAGGGACAAATGGAGCAAAAAGATGGATTTTCTCTTATCTGTCATTGGCTTTGCGGTGGACCTGGGAAACGTTTGGAGATTTCCCTACATATGTTATCAAAACGGTGGCGGTAAGTGTTTAAAAAAAAAAAAAGAAAGAAAAAAGAAAGAAAGAAAGAAAAAGAAAAAACAGAAAGAAAGAAAAAGAAATAAACCGGGACATTTCGCTTACTTTCATTAAGTTGAGATTTAACTGTTCAGACAAAACATTCATAATTTATGTGGGCCAACTCGGCAAGTACTTGAAATATGTAGAACAATTATTTATAACGATTATTAAATAGAAATAACTTAGTAAAGTCAGTAAAATGTAAAATCTGTTCTTTAAATTATTTTAATGTGGTTAAATCAGACTCCCAGACACAAATTTCTGTCAGCAGAAACTGTCCATGGTGCTGAAGCGCATCTTCATACAATCAACCCACCAACAAGTTTTCACACTTTTCCTATAAATTATAATCTAATATTTATCTAATTAATATCTATTTTGCCGTTTGTGTGCTCACTTTCTATTAGTAATTTGACTCCAGCAGAGGCTTCACAATTTAACCAGTCCAAGCGTTTTATGGCTGAAATAAAAGTAACATACCTAATGAATTTGAACATTATTCATTTGTAATTAATTCACAAATGTTTTAACTCGTTTATTTTTCTCATACAAATCAGCACCTTAAGGATGGTAACAATACCGTAGGTGATCAGATTTATTTTGATTACAAATAACTGGGAGAAACGAAGTGTGAAAATCATATCAAAATCCATTATGTTTGTGTCATTTGATTTGTTTTTCAAATTTTTATTTATTTATTACTAGTCTTTGTGTTATGTGCAAATTCACAGTAAAGATTTCTAAATTCACCAAAGCTGAAATATATAATGTAAACATACACAGAGCGGCTTTATTAAGGTATCTGATAAAGAGGACAGCAAAAAATTGATTTTATTGATTTTATGAATCAGACTCATGTCCATTTAATTTTAAAAGTCTTTACCCTTAACTTGAATGTCTTCAGTTTGTCATGGCCCTCATGGTGCACGTAACAGTGTTATCATATCATCATGACCTTGATGGAAAAGCTGCATGTTTGATCACATTTAAATAATGTGCCACCATATACTGTATCTCTGTGCAGGAGCTTTTCTCATTCCCTACATTTTGATGGCCATCTTTGGTGGTGTGCCGCTCTTTTACATGGAGCTGGCATTAGGGCAGTTTCACAGAACCGGGGCCATATCCATATGGAAACACATCTGCCCCATTTTCAAAGGTAAGACCTCCCTCTAGTCTTAATTTTGCAAGACCTTGCCTCCAGATTAATTAAATACATGGTTCAATCTTAATTTTGCAGAGCAATTTATATCATGTTTTTATAATAATAACATGGTCAGTTAAATGTTTCCTGTTGTGTGAAATTAAGTTTGGTGATATAATGAAAAAAAGATGATCGCAAGACTCTTATCGAAAGTGACCAAGTGAATTATTTTTGTGACACTGCACAGGCGAAGTCCTGCTCACTGTATTTCTGCTCTGTTTCAGGTATAGGATATGCCATTTGTATCATTGCTCTCTATGTGTCCTTTTACTACAACACCATCATCGCCTGGGCCCTCTTCTACTTCTACTCATCTTTCTCCACTATTTTGCCTTGGACCAACTGTGACAACGCATGGAATACTCCTGACTGCACCAACTATTTTGGCAGGGACAACGTCACCTGGACAAATTCTTCCAGGTCTCCAGCAGAGGAATTTTACACGTAAGTGCATGTAAGTGTAAAGAAAGAAACCACAAATAAATAGATTTAATGCACTATACAGAAAGTTTTACATCTAGTGATTTGGATGTTTTCTTTTTCTGATCTATGCTGAAAACTTGCTGATTTACAAATTTTATCCTAACAGGAGAAATGTTCTTGAGCTCCACAAGTCCTCTGGGCTGCACAATGTTGGGGGCGTTCGCTGGCAGCTCATGCTGTGCCTTTTTCTCATTTTCACTATAGTATATTTCAGCCTCTGGAAGGGAGTGAAGACTTCAGGGAAGGTAACACACTGGAAGTGCTTTGTTATCTTACAAATAGATGTATTTTGTCCCAGAGAACCAGAAGACTATCTTATATTATCTCTATTTTCATCATAGAGCTATGATGGCCTACCCACATCCTCCATCTCTGTTTTTCCCTTCATGAATCTCTCTCTCTCTCTCTCTCTCTCTCTCGCTCTCTCTCATATTCCAGGTAGTGTGGGTGACCGCCACCTTGCCTTACATAGTGCTTTTCATCTTGTTAATCCGTGGCGCCACTTTAGAAGGTGCCTGGAAAGGTGTGGTGTTTTATCTAAAACCTCAGTGGGAGAAGCTGCTGGAGACCAGTGTGAGTTGTAAGGACAGGATAAACTGATCCCTGTAAAGAAATATATCAGTAAACTGTCTCTCCTATATTTGGTTCTTTGAGAATTGGATGTTTTTGTTTTTTTGTTTGTTTTTTTTAAGTCTGTAATGTCCTAATCTTCCTTGAGTGTAGTTGTTTGCTGAGCATGTATTGAGTGCTTTGGATAGAAGGGAATATGGATGAGATGAAATGAGATGCATAAATAAGCCACAGACCAGGATAATAAGATGCATAATTGATTTAGAATTTCTGCCCATTAACAAAGGCCTCCCTTTCTATCTCACTCACCAACATCCAGCGCTGCCCTTCTCTTTTTTCTGCCGAATGCAAGCTGCTCTTCAGATCTCCCTGTACAGCTGTATGGAAACTAGATTTCTCTACAACACCTCCCAGCTTAACAAATTATATTAAATGATCAGAACAAGGAAATTTAGGTGTGATTGAAAAGAAAGATTTAACTTGTAAAGAACTGGTTTTGCTGAACAAAGATATTTTATGCTCCTACCTGTAGCATGTCAGAAGTTGTATGTATTACTGTTAGTTATGTTGTACTCAAGAATGATAATATACAGAAAGACAATGGCTGTTATGTCTCTGTTTATAACTTCACTAGGTGTGGGTGGATGCAGCAGCTCAGATATTCTTCTCTCTGGGTCCTGGTTTTGGGGTTCTATTGGCTCTCTCCAGCTACAACCCTTTCACAAATAACTGCTATCGGTAAGAACTAAGCCTTCATGGCAAAAGAAAACTTATACAATATATTTGTAGCTTAAATACAGCTTTATATATTGATATTGTGTCCAATGTTCTATTCAAGTTGATAATCTGAATAAGGCATCAAAAAAAAAAAAAAAAAAANAAAAAAAAAAAAAAAAAAAAGTCATGTTGCAACCATTTTTGCACTCTATCATCAATGTTCATAAACACACACCTCCACATGAGCTGGTGTGGTATGATCAGAGAGAGGTACAGTAAATACATGGATAAAAATACCAAGCAATGCTGAAGAAGAAATTAAATTTTGGACTCCTAGTATGGCTGGTGGTGTACAATGAGTTTGTGTGCTATTGGAACAAGAGTAAACACACATAGGTTATGAATGAACTTGGAATGTATTTTACCTCAATCAACTATATTCCAAACACATCTCAGAAAATGATATGTGAAAATGTTGTAACTCAATGCAGTATATCACTTCAGAAATATAGTATATACTATGCATAGTTTGCCTCATATTCCTTTGTCTATGAAAGTATGACTGTAAAACTTCTTATCAAATCATTATATATAATAATTTAGTTTCTGACTGTTTACACTTCTGACAGATTGACTGAGACTGTATTTTGTTTTTTTAATGAACACACATGTTTATCATAAATCCTTCGGTAAGGTATTCTTCATTAGTATTGTTTCTGGACGTCCGTCACGTCAGCCAGGATTCCCCTCATATCTCAGATACAAAATAAGGATACAATGGAACCCATTAAGCAAAGGTCAGAAGGGTCAGCGACATACTGACCAGCTTTCACAGCAGACAGCAACACTTTGGAATCATGTCAGTGATAGAACTGAAAAAATATGGTCAAAGAAGAGATATTATGATCATAATTCAAAGAACTCTTTATAGAAACAGTTATACTTCTATTTTTTTTAAATAATATTTTATATTTTCCTGAACAGTGATGCCATTGTGACCAGTTTAGTGAACTGTCTGACCAGCTTCATGTCTGGGTTTGTAATCTTCACGGTGCTGGGTCACATGGCAGAGATGAGGAAGGTGGAGGTTCAGGATGTAGCCAGAGACAAAGGTGAGCAAATGGATTTTTATGGTAAAAACAATTTAATGGAATTTAATGGATTAAACTGAAAAAATATCCATCTTAATCTCACTTTCAGGGCCAAGTTTGCTCTTCATCACATACCCAGAAGCCATAGCTAGCATGCCAGGCTCAACCTTTTTTGCCATCATCTTTTTTGTGATGATGATCACTCTGGGACTAGACAGCACGGTACGAACTATGAAATATGAACACTATAGGTACCATGGTGTTATTTTATGTATTTTATGTAGGAAGGTATTCATCTAAACAACAAATCCAAATTTGATGCCCTGATCTTGCTAGGGTTGTGATAACATTCATTGTCAGATTGATAAATTATAGATCAGATTACTTGAGACTTTGTTAATTTATGATGACTAAATCTAATGTTCTTCACACCCTCATTGTTTGTTTTTTGACTTAAAGGTTTAACTGACTTGATGACTTTTTTGTAACTACAATAAAAAATGTTCATGTCATAACTATAATAGCGACAAATAATCTTCTAGAGCTACTTCAATGTAGCAGAAAGTAATAACTTGACAATGAAAGTAGCTTATTTACTTAGTCTTCAGAATTTAGTTTAATTTCTATACAGTCTTTTCATTTCTTTTGCTTTGATTAACACCAAACAAATAAACATAGAGCAGTGGTTCTCAAACTGTGATACAAGTACCACTGATAGTACTTGGAGCACCCCCTGCTGGTACACCAGATGTCTCTGGAAATTTCTACAGAGAACCAAATGAAATCTATGACATATGTTTGGTAAATCAATTATTTTTCTGAGAATGTTTATTGTTGTTGAAAATAGTCCAACTCGTCCTGTGTGCACACCCCTTACTTTAGTTACTGATAAGCCTATTTTTATGATCAATAATGGTGTATGTATAAAGCTACTACATAGCATATTTTAGGTTGTTTGAATGCCTTTTTCTGCATGTTTCAGTTTGGTGGGCTGGAAGCGATCATCACTGCTGTGCTGGATGAATATCCAGATCATTTCTCTCACCGACGGGAACTTTTTGTTCTATGCTTGGTTATAGTCTGCTTTTTGGGCTCTCTAAGCACCCTTACAAATGTAAGTTTTTTGTAATTTTAATGAATCCCAAAGAGAGACACAATCAAACCCTCATTAGCTCACAAGATCTGTATTTTAATACACATTACCAAATGGAAGATGAATGATAATGGGCTATGTTTGTAATTCACAGGGTGGTGCCTATGTGGTGAAGCTATTGGAGGAATTTGGAGTAGGATGCTCGATTATTGCTGTGGGTTTCCTTGAGGCCATTGCAGTTTCCTGGTTCTACGGTTATTATTGACATATTATCGAATGACAATTGTCCATTTTCTTATAAACTGATGATCTGAAAAGCAACTATATTTTGCGTAGGTAGAATAATACTGAAAATTAGTGTATCTAATGGTTATTGGGTTTCAACTTTTAAATTTCTTTCAGGTATTAAAAGATTTAGCAATGATGTTCAGGCCATGTTGGGAAATGCTCCTGGATTATTCTGGAAGGTTTGCTGGGTTGCCATCAGTCCAGCATTTCTGGCGGTAAGAGACAAACAAACACACCTTGCAGTTAGACTTTTAAACAAACTTTAACAATCAGCTAGTGGATCTAAAGGGCTATATTTGTACAATTTCCTCATTATACAGATATCGAGACGTCTTTTGCCAATTTCAACATGCTTGTTCCCTTTGAAAAAGATCAAATGCGCTTCACCTATTTAAGTCATCTGGAGATCAGTAGCCTGTAGCATGTCATGGGTGAGTGCTGAGTAGGATCAAAAACACAGGACAAAGGCGACTGGATGGGTGGCCTTTAAAGATGGGTGGCCTGTAGAGACATAAGAGCTGACCTCCAGCTGTACTTTAAACCTCCTCTTCATGATTTCTTTACCTAATAATTTTCTACAGTGTGTATATTGCAAAGCTCATTTGGGAAATGTCAGCTCCTCTCACCCACATACAGTAAGCTTATATCTTTGTCTCTCTTTTGCCTTCATCTCTCTGGTTACCCTCCTCTTGACATTTTGCAGTATTGCAAAATCATGATTTCCTTTCTTATGTATGATAATGTGGCTCTTATATTGCCTTACCCTGATATTATTTTTAATCTATGAAGACAAAACTTTTATGAATATATGGAAATGGAAAATATATTTCTATATATATGCCTGCTCTCCTCAGTATATCATAGTGAGCTCCATGCTGAAAACTCCGTCCCTCACACTGTTTGACTATAAGTACCCCGACTGGAGCATCACAGTGGGATACATCATTGGCTTCTCTTCTTTCATGTGGATCCCGATTTACATGGTCTACAAGCTGGTGTGGACCCCTGGATCACTCAAACAGGTCAGATAAATAGGGACACAAAATTCTGTGAGAGTAACAGGGTTGATTGATAAGTTCTGTGCCTAGCATAGAAACTTGAAATTCCAAGTGTTTCACATATTTAAGTCTCAACATAATCTCCTTCCAACTTGACATACTTCCAGCAATGCTGGAGAGATTTTATCCTGATTTCACAGATGTCATTTTTTTGGCTGTCCAAAAAAATCCTGTACAGCTAAAATAAAAATCTGAGGTAGAAGCTTTTCCATATTTAGGAAAGTCTGGGGGGCTAATTCAGGTGAGTAGTGTGGGTGCATAAGTACTTACACAGATAAATACACACTACTTGTTGGTATAGATTGTTCATCTTTTACAGCTCACAGACCCTTTGTACCTCTGGAACTTGTAAGTTATCACTAAATTCAAGTGAATCTAACTGATGTGCAGAAGCACCTAACAATTATATTACCACCAAAAATATTACAGGTCTTGCTCACTTCCTCAGGTCTCAGGCTCAGAAGTTATCAATCAACACAGAAAACGGTTTTCACATGTTGTCATTTTGATTCTTACATATTGTATTTCTTCCTCTGCTCTCTTTTCCTAACTGTGTCATTGTCCACAGCGGCTGGCAGTGTGTCTGAGACCAGAGAGGACCATACCAGACATCCACACTGACAGTCTCAGCATGGCTCCTGTACCGTAGAAACATAAGCATTAATGAAAAATACAAGCCAACACATGAAACGCACACTTCTCCTACTTATAGATTCTCATTCTCATTCAGAGTAGCTTTTTAGATTAAATTGTGCACTGGGTCCCAGCAGTCATTGCCTAAAATCAATAGTCTGACTCTTCCTTTAACTGGCTGTGCTAATCTGACAAAAACAATATTCCAAGAAAATTAAAATAATAGTTTAATTTGCATGGGGATATCCTAGACACTAGAATTAATATCCTGGCTCTTTTGATGCCGTTGCAGCTTTGTCTTCTTACTTTCAGTTTTAGTGTACTTTGTGAAAATGACGAGCTGCGCTTACAGCAACAGTGAAATAAAAAAGGGTTGCACCACAGGAATAAGTATGGGAGACCTATTTTGCATGTTATGTCACGTAATAAAAAATTTGTTCTGTGGATTTATGGACTGTTTATCCATTCAGTGGCCAACATACAGTAAAGTATGTCAGCTAGTGTTTTTCATACCAAGTATTGACAGCTCTAATGTATTTTGTGATGAATTTAACAGGTATTGTCTGTGGTTTGTCCTGAAACTTTAAGCCTAAACACAGTTTTTAGCTGGACAGGAGCTCTGAATGAGAGGTGCAACAGATCGTTAAATTTAGATTACAGACTCTGTTTTTATCAATAGTCTATGCTATATTCATTTATAATGCTGTCTTGTATAGGAGTTTTTGCCAGCTGCTGAATACTTCTGCTACAATTAGTCTATTTTTCCCCACAAGTGTTTGTAATGGAGATGAGACAAAGACCATGTCACTTCATGTTATGTTTTCTGATAAATGATATTTTCAATTCCTCTAATTTACAGAGTATGGTTTGGGTGTAAATGTCTTCATATCACAAATTGTGCTGTGAAAGCTGTGTGCTTTCAATTAATAAGGAACTCCTTTTCAAGCATTTTGGTACAACTTCAAAATTAATTGTTTGGTCTTTGTCTAATGTCCAGTTAAGTTCAGATCGCCTGTTTTTGCCTTAATCTGCCTAAGTATTATACTGTTTGTACAAGAATTGTAAAGGTTGTATTGATATTGTGCCTCTCCAGACAATGTTTTCATCTCTAACTGAAGAGAAGACTGTTCAGACAGTTGTATGCAGATGTATAATGTTATTTGTGTCTTAGTCACATATGTTATTAAAAACTGCTTTATAGTTATTCAGATTCACAGAATAATGTGATGTACAAGGTGATGATATTTTCTGTCTGATTACAGTTTTCCTCTTCAAGCTCTGTAAAATGTCATATGACTATTACATTACATATCATATACTTTGAAAACAAAGATAGGATAAGCAACACATTTTTTTTGTTGGTGCTCCTTTTCATTGGACAAATTCAAAACGTATTAGTATTTTAGACAGAGAATTTCCACTTTTATATAAACTCAGCAGAACTGTGGGTGGCACTGTGGCATATTGGTTAACACTGTTGCTTCACAGCATGAAAGTCCTTGGTTTGAATCTGTTTGTGCAGGGATCTTCCCATAGTCCGAACACATGCCGGTTAATACATGGAAACAAACATGAGCGTGGATGAGTTTGTCTGTCTGTGTGTGTCAGCTCTGTGGCGACCTGTCCACGGTGCCTCTCACCCAATGAATGCTAAGATAGGCTCCTGGCCCCGCAACTCTTCACTGGATAAGTGAGTATATGGATGGATGAATAAATGTTCAGAAATATAAATGTGTAAGAGATCACATTGGATGTCTTTTTGTCTCCGTATGAAGATCTTCTCATGAGATTGCCATGGCTGTCAGTGGTCATCTCTGCTAGATATTCTAATTAACAGGCTAATATGCAATATCCATAATCCATCAACATATATTGGAATACATACAAACACACACTCCAGGCTTGGTTGCTTCAGTGATGACTGCTATGAAGGAATACAAGAATATAAATTGGAGCCCATGATTCCTCTTTTGGTTACTGGTTAATGGTTGATGGTGCATGGATCAAAGCTTGTTTTTTGTAAACAACTGATAGTGCAGTATGAACAGGCAAGCACCTAAAACAGAAGCTGCTAAATAGATATTTCTCCTTTATCTGAGATGAACACTGAGCAGAAACTGATTGCATATGTGTTGATATGCTGTGAATCTGCAACAGTGCATCAATCAATGCTGCTGTGGTAGAGTAAAACACACAGGAAAAAGAGGAAATTCTGTTGAATTTAAGCTTTAAAAAATGAAACACTCGTAGAGTTCAGTTAATATTCTTAAACATTCACCTCACTTTCACCCATAGGTGTCAGAAGAACATATATTTTCTCTGGCACAAGTGCTGATGGAATGAAGTTGTAATGATGTCATGTTCACTTTTATGTGGTGTCAAGACAAATCAGGTCAATTCAGGCTCCCTAAAAAAAAATAATAATAATACTAATAAAAAAATAAGGTATCATGGTAACAGGGATTGCAATAAAATACAAGCAAGCAAAACATAAATAATAAATAATAAAACAAGTAGCCTTCTAGTTAAAACATGCAACACTACTATACACACAAAAAAAAACTCAAGCAGTTATTACAGTATATGTAAAAAGTACACATGAATCACAATGCGTGTGTGTGTGTGTATGTTGTACACTTCTCTCTTGTATGTTGTACACTTCTCTCTTCACTGTCAATTGCTGCTGCTATACTATGAACCCTTGAAACCAGATTTCTTAAAATGAAGCAGTTTTCATGTTTCTGCATGCTATTAGTGTGCTACATGTTGATATTCAAGCCATAATCAGTTTGTTTCAATCCTTCAAAAAGCTTCAAATATGCTGTGAAATAGGATATTGCAGCTCTCTCATATTGAAATGTTTTCTTATGAGGTGATGAATTTATCCAGGAAGCCTCCAATTCCAATTTCAGCTCAACGTGAGTGACATTTCCTAAAGCTTATTAAGCTTTTCCGGCATATAATTAAGAGCTGTAAGTGTTTGTAATAGTGTGCACTCATAGTTGTATAGATGATGAAGGTAAAGGCCATATACATCAGTCATGCACAGTAATTATGTAAGGATATAACCCCAAGGAGATTGACCTTTATATCTATTCTTCATTGCTCTTTGACATTTCAGAAAAGGAAAATGTGATAGAAGCCTCACACTAGTTTGATGGCTTTACCAGTGAGAGAAAAGATTTCATTCTCTGTAGGTTTACAGCCAAACTGAAACACCTGAAGCTCTCAGTACCTGAAACTTGTTTGGTATTGGTCACAGGAATAAGTCAGTAAGGTTATGCAGGTGTATTAAAAGCACATTTTCATGTGGCGGATCCAAAAAGTGCTTTACATGTCAAAAATAAGTCACATCAAAAAGGCAGAAAGGAAATGAAAAAAGTCTTAAATTAACAATAATAAATTTAAGACTATTTCAGTTATATCAATATTATATCAATACTATATCAATTATTAAAATAATTGATAATAAAATCAAATCAAATAAAACAATTATTATAAATAATAAAGATTATCATTCCTTATTAAAATATTTAAAGTCCATATAAGGTGTCTGTAAAACAATTATAAACCCATAACAACAGTGCATTTAAAAACATTTCAAATCTAAACAATGGTAAAAAATAAATAAATAAATAAGGTATATTTTTAATTAAAAGCTGAGGTAACCATAAAAGTCTTCAGCCTGTTTTCAACCAAATTGTTGATTAATTTTAAGATGTTCAAGAGTTTATTCCAGTCACTGGTGGCAGATTGAGAGAAAACTGGAACTAAATTCAATAGCAGAAGATATCGTTCCGCAAGGTTAATATGACATAATATGTTGAACAGGTATTTGGTATTAATCTGAGCCATTAAGATGTTTATAAACAAGCAGCAATATTTTGAATTTGATTCTATTGAACCACTTGACTAATTATATAATTGATTGACACCATTTGCTTAAGTAGCAGTACAATAATCAGCCAGAAATTAATATGAGTACACCAAATCACAAGGAAGGAGTGTCATCCTAATAACAACTTAAATCAAAATAAATTATAGTACAGTAACCCGACGACTTTAGGACCCGGATCAGACGGCGGAAGAGGAGTGCCTCTTCATTCATGCTCCTCATCCTCCTTGCTATGATGCTACACCTGATCCGACAAGCCATAATAATGTCTTTTATTGTGTTAGTAAGCGGGCAACTCGAGGGCTCCAAACTGACCGAGAGGGCTTATGTTTTCTTCCAGAATGAGAATTTGGGTAAGATGATGTAGGAGTGTGTAAGGAGTGATGCTGACAGCGCAGCATCCTGCGAGCTGCCTGAGCACCAATGTTAATACATTTTAAACCACCCAAATCAAGGAAATCACCTGCGGAAATCACGTGATTGTGAATCCAGGTTTGTGTGTGTGTGTGTGCTTGTGTTACAGTCACACTGGGGACTGTCCTCTCGGTGCTGCTGCTGCTGCTGATTATCATGGCTGTGTGTGTCTACAAACCGCTGTCTCGTCGGTAAAGGTGACACCGCAGCCACAGACAGACTGCTGCTTTCCCGGTGCACGCCGACCCCTGTCCCCGGTACCGAGGCCCTCAGCCCGGGCACCACAGTCACATCCTGGGGGACAGATTGAGGGAAGATCCGCGCTCTGCTACGGGTCACTAAGCCGCACTGGCACACCCAGATTGCACAATATCACAAGGGCTATTTTCATTTGATACACAATCTGGTTAATAAATTTTTTTGATTAGACCAACTCTAGATTAATTTATTTAGACTTCAAAATGAACTTATCTTTTGCTTCTATACAGGCTATCTCTTAATGATTTTGTTGATTTAGATTGAAACTTCTCATTGTACTTGGTGGTAAATATCTTTATTGATAAGCATTGATTTCAGTATAAGCAGTCACATTTTTGTCTTTAATTTTCAACACAGTGGAGTGGGATTGATGTGAATTTATTGCTACTTTTTACCCACTGTCCAGATTGATTTGATCACGTGACAAGCATACTGTACATTAAAAAGGCAAAGTGAGATTACAAAGTGAGATGTTTTAAACCTTCAATCTGTAAAAGTGGGAGCACTGCTGAAGTAAGATCAGGCTTTGACGTTGTCCTTGCATAAACCTGAGGAAAAAAAAAACACCTTTGTTTGATTTGTGAGATTTGGGCTGCTATTCTTAAGTCTTTTCAAGTTTGTGACCCCAAAAAAAAACAAAAAACAAAAAACAACAAAAAAAAACCCTTTAAATTTGACTTACATGAAAAAAATTAACAAAAAATATACATGATAAAATTACACAGGTGTTTGGACTAGTGAATTATGCAAAGTTTTCTTTTAACCTGAAAATGAAAAATGATTCTAATTTTCAGTGTAAGTGTATAAGCTAACAGAATATCTACTCTTTTGTAGAATCAACTCTTACATACTGCCAGTACACTTTACAAAATCCAATTGCCTTATAATATACTGATTATGTGCTATCTAAAGTGCGGATGTTAGGAGTGGGATGACTGAAGGATGACCAGCTTCACAAGCTGACAAAAAGACAAAATCTGTTCACTCCCTGTAGATAAATTATTGTCATTACCTTACCTTGACATAACCCTGATTGCTCTTGATATGGAAAACATCCTGTATGAAGAGTTTTGATTTGTGTATCAGCTGCATCTTTGTAAATAAACCACATGAAGCAAGTCACATTTAGTCCACATGGAAATAAAGTGCTTTTATTTTAGAAACATTTTGAAACCAACATATACTCTTAAAATTTTAACCTGTAAAAAAATTTTGCTGCTAATAAATGGAGCATTAGAAAGATCTCCCTTAATCTAAACAAAGCCAGCCAGCCTGTTTAAAGTCGACTCTTCAGCAGTTTGGCAATTTGATCATTATGATTAGTTGCTTTTAAGCTGAAGCCCCTGAAAGTGAAAGCGATGCAGAAACTTTCAATGAGTGGTTGTTATCAGTTAAAACAACTATAGTGGTTAATGCATTATACTAGTCATTGCCAGGTAAGAAAAACATCTTTAGCTTGTTTTGGAAGTTACAAAGTTTCAAACTTGCTGTATGACTTCAGAAAATTGTGTCCGAGAGGCATCACATAATAATCAGCACAACACCCTCGCTCACCAAGCGTTATTGGAGCAAAGAAATCCTTTGGCACTTTCTTGAAAATAAAATCATACATGTGGCGGGTACACGTGGTGTTTCTTCAGCTTGGAGGTCTACAGTTTTCCGTGGCAATAAAACGCTGAAGGACTAATCTTACTAAGCAGAATCATCTCTGCAAACACTGGCTGTGAGTTCTTCTAAACTGCGTGACTGCTGTAAATGCACAGATGGACTGTTCTCTGCTATTGGCCTTCAGAACTGAGGTGATAATGATTGAAGCTGCTCAGTGACAAACATACATGCACGCACGCATGCATGCAAGCGAGCGTGCACACACACACACACACACACATTGGGAGAGGTGTTCTTAAAAAACAACCAGGCCAGGAAAGTTTATTTCCTTTTTGTGCAGATATCACCATGCAGCTGATTCTCATTTTTTGTCACAGGCACATGCTTCTGATTACCATTTGAACTGTGTACATTCACAAACTATGAGAAACGTGCACAAATTTGGTATCCAGATTTGACTGAATTGAACCCAGTTCTGAAATACATTAAAGGGACTGTGTAAAATTGGAACCCTGAGTAATTCAATCATTGAGTGAGGCCAAACTCACTATGTAGGACGACTACAGAGTGGCAGCACTCAATTCTGTCCCTCCAGGTCCACAGTACTGATACTTCTAATTCTCTTACACCTTAAACGGACGGCGAATGCAAACAACTACCTGGAAAATAAAACCAACAAAGCTCCAAACCCCAAGGACCAAATCTGTTTGCCACCACCATATGGAGTCACCCCCAGTAGTCTATATTATTGTTCATGGAACCTCAGTTACACTGATTTGATCCTGCTCCTGACAATATGTTCAACAATTGTAGGTTGTAGCTGTCTCTCTCTCAACTGGAAAAGAAAAAATAAATATACAAGTATAGCCCATCTAAAATTATTTCCAAGAGTTTGTGAATCAAGTTTAAGAATTGAAACAGATTTTTATCAAGATATAAATGTATAAAGGAGTAAGCTATCACTAAAAATAGCTTGTGGAAAATATTGGCTACTGAGAGTTTGCTATTGCCTGTGTAAGGATCTATTAAAGAAAAAGATTGCATAGATGACTGTGGTTGGGATTGGTTGAGGTGTGGTAGTTGCATCTGAATCTGGAAAAGTTGTATTATGATGAGGCTGAGACTCATATCTTATCCCCTCTTATTCCTTTTACTTATCAGTGAGTGATAGCTGCAATATCCTCTCCAGTTCCTCTTCCTCCTGCTTCCTTCTGCTCTCCTCTTCCTCTTGAGCTCGTGCTGAGAGCTCCATGGCCAGGCGGAGGTCTGAGTCTGGGCTGGAGGCAGAGACGGAGCTCGCAGGACTGGAGGTGTCTGCATAATCCACTAGCACCTCCTCTGGGATACTCCTAGCATGACAGGGAAAAGTAAAGTCCATTAGTATTCTGTGGCTTTGTAACAGATATACTCTACACCGCTGTCTCAGTCTCAGGAATCTTCAAAATTCAGGGTTTGCAAAGTTTTGTACCTTCTTTATAATGCGTCAGACAAACCCTCACTTATTACCATAAGTAATTATGTAACCATTAGTAATATGTGTCTGTGCTCCTACCTGTCACTCTGACTACTGGGTATCACATCAGTGAATTCCCCTTCAGCATCATCCCAGCTCACCTCCTGTAATGACACAAACGTGAGCAGCCATAGGAGGAGTGTCATGAGCTAAAAAGGTGCATTAGGCGTCTGTGTGGTGGCGGCTCTCTGACCGCTCCTGTCTGACCTGCTCAGGAACTCCGTGAGACTCCAGGAGACTCTGATGGATGGCATACTGCAAAAGGTCTTCATCATTGTTGGATGATGTGTGTGTGTGTCGGCTGCCCCCTCGACGGTGGTAGTGGGCAGGGATCTCAAACACTGAAGGACACACCTGAAATGGAGGGGTTGCTGGAGATGAAAGGAAGTGATGTTTAGTGACTGCATATGAATGTCAAACAAATTACAGGGATAAAACTTGTATTTTAAAATCAGATCTGTAGAGATCAAAATGTACTTTTTAAGACTGAATAATGTGTTGATAAATTTCTGAACAAACTGGGGGGGGGGGGGGGGGGGGNGAGGGGGGGCAGTTGACAGGAGCCACAAATGGGAGCATTCAGAGCAGTCAGTAGTTGTTTGTAAAATCAAGTAAAATATGTGGAAATTATGACCTTGTGAATTGAAATTTAAAATTTGATGACATTTGTAAAATTGAATGCTAAGGAACCGCAGACACTCTGTTATATGTAATACAATGTAAAGGTACAATCATTGCTTAATCCATCGTATTCTGACCAGCAGCTTCTTCGTCTTTTCCTGAGGATGTGGGTGTGGCTGCTGGTGTTGTGTTCACTTGCTCTTCTGTGTTGCATTTATTGACACTGCCAAAGGTAATCCTGGCATTAAGCACGTGAAACAGGGGAATCTCTGCAAAAGAAGAACACATATTTAGAACATACACACTACTGCATATATGTGTGTTCTGCATGTCAACTCTTTCGAATTCCCCATACCTATTTTAACAGGAAATCCAGGGGGAAACTTGAGGGTAACAAAGTCTCTCAGCCGCGCAAAATGGGAGCTTGTCCGGGCCATGAGGTCAATAATGGGAGTTACCTGCTCCACCAGGGAGAGTGGATGTTCCTCACTCATCCACAATGTGCCTTTGAACCTGCATGACAAAATGAAATGAGGCTGATGACCTATGAACACGGTTCAAGAAATACTGCAAGAAATGAATCGTAATGAGCCATAAAATTGTTTCTTACTTCTGCGTCCGAGTGCTCAGTTCAATCGGTCGGCCAATGTCTCTATTTCCCAAGTCAAAGTCGGGATCGAAATACTCCTGTGGCGTGATGGCAGTGGGATTGGTGGCTGTTGCATACTCAAGAGTAAGGTCCTATTAAGACAAACAATCATGTCAAATCAACAAATTGATGGGAAGATGTTTCTTATGTATCATGTGCATATCTTACCCCTTGTGCACTTATGTGCTGCTCCACAGTCCCCAGAAGAGATTCCAGAATGTTCCTCTCACCTTTAAAAAGAAAAGTCTAACTTCAATACTGTCCATCAGTCAGCGATGGAATCCATTTGAGGGAAAAGAGTCCCATTTACAGTATAACACCAATATACTGTGTGTGCTGAAAAGTAAAAATCATGCATAAAGAATGTTTTACACATACTTTTTATCCTGGCTTTCTCCTCATCAGTAAGATGCTCTGTCCTCGTCCTGATTACCACATTTACATTGTTCACACTGAAAACCTGAGAAAACAACAGAATAATTGATTACAAATATAATCCACTTTTTTCATGTTTCAATGGCAACATGTTAGTCTAAATAAAAAGATAATTTATAATTTATGTGAACCTTTGCTTCAAATCCATTCACAGTTTCAGTTTTGTCAGTCCTCCAGCCCCATATTCCAGATTTGCTCCTGCGAAAAACAATTTTTTTCAAGTTATGTTTTTAAATAAGCAAAACATTCAGCTATTAAAGAAAACAAGCTCCAATTTAGACAACTATCAACCTGTTAAAGGATCATACTGGCCATTTTGCATATTTGAGCCAAAGATATTCAATTTTCATACATGTAACGTTACTGACAATCATTTCCCAAAGCATGGAACAGTGGATTAAAAAAAAACAACATTTTCCTACCTTCCAGACCACCATTTGTTTCAGTTCATTCTGGTATGCTATTAAAATCAACTTGTTGATACTTGAAATGTTCTTGGGATAGGTAATCCATCATCGCAAACAAGACATGTATTCAGGTTTTTTTTAGAAGTTACGTAATTTTAGTGGTTAAGTGCAATAAAAAGCGCAGAGTGAATGTATGTCTCCCCTGGGGAATATAGTCCCAAAAGAATACCTGCATTTATCGAAACAACTGTGACTTCATATGGCTGCGTAACTATTAGCAGGTGAATCATTGATTTTTAAGGTGGATGTATTGCTTGAATATTTGATTTTGAAAGAGTAAGGGATTTTGCAACATATCAGGAAAGCTGAAATAAAGTTTTATCCTTTGGGAAATGGTTGTCAGTAACGTAACATGTATGAAAATTAAATATATTAGGCTCANGTTTTATCCTTTGGGAAATGGTTGTCAGTAACGTAACATGTATGAAAATTAAATATATTAGGCTCAAACATACAAAATGGCTGGTATGGTCCTTTAAGGATGCCAGATTAAGATTAGGAAGATCATTAGAAACAGATAGCATTATTCAAGTCCCTGTTTATTAGATGATGTATGGGGACATGCCCAAGCCATAACATTATTAATGTCCATTTAACAAGTAGTTGTTGGTTTCAGGCTTACATAACTCTGTCACTTTTTATGTGCAAGTGAGTATCAAGCAGGTCTGACACAGACAATCTTCTAATGTAAGTCAGTGGAAACGCTGTATTACAGACAACTAGATCCTAGTTAGAGATTGACTAGCAATAGTGGTGTGAATTGGCCATTTTTCAACATAATCGAGTCAATGTTTTTACTTTCAACTAGGAAGTATTAACATTAGGATGAGCATATACATTTCCTCAAAGCTTATAAAATACTGTAAGTGGACAGTTTGTTTTTGGAGAGAGAGCGTAACAGAAATCCCTGGGATGCTTACCTCTCAAAAGCAATATCCTTGGTGTCCAAGTAGGTATTGACAACAGGAGTAGTTAATCTTTTGGCAACTTCATGTTCAGCTGGTTGCATTGACTCTAGTGTGACATCCTCCATCTCCTGGGATATGTTAAAGCGTTCAGTGTCCACAACTTGATCATCGTGATTCACCTCCATCAACTCCGCAGAGGCATCTGTAAATGCATAATCAGGGACAAAATTCATCAGTATACATGAATAGCTGTAAGAATCACATGGAGAATTTTAAAAAATTGTCTTTGCATAAGAAAGCTAAACCATGCACCATCTCCTTTGAAGATGTAACTTCGACGCCCTCTGATCCAGGTCATGTTCTCAAAGCCAAGAAGGGTGGCATCAACTCGGAGGCTGGCGCCGCTTTTCCAGATACGACAAACATCACTCGGACAAACCCGTGATAGAAGAGGAACTGTGAACCAACGTCATATGAATAATTTACCTCATTACCAAACCAAAACAAATGCGTCACCTACCAAGAGGCAGGTATGCCATTTTTCCTGAATGACCTGACAAACCTTCTTGGTAGACAACAGTTCTATATTTCATATGATTACATACAAAAATGCAGAATACAACAACATATATAATAGTTGTCAATCAAGAAGATTTGTCTGTATATATATCCACAATTAAGCTTACTCCAACTGGTGAACTCCCACTTCATTTCCATGTAGAAATCTGGAGACTGGGGATGAAAAGAGAGATGGGGCAATTATTTCTTAGCCAGTTAATGTTTTACAGACACAGGTGGAGGTGAAGTGCAAGACGAGGGGATTTCTCAAGCACAACCTCTCGGATCTTTGACAGCAGCTCAGGCACTCCTCCCAGTGCCATGGAGGCTTTGAGGTAGTCTCTGCGTTGAAGCACCAGCTGAACCATTTCTGGGTCTCCGGTGCTGATTGCCTCCTGTAGCACTGCACGGACAGATAAATCATTTAAACCAACAGCATGTTTTCCACAAGCTGCAGCTATCCATTAGAAAATCACAACAATGATGGTATTAAGAAGTGAAAGTGAAACTGCTTTACTGGAGTTTGAGGAGATAAGTAGATATACAGTTTTGAAAGAAACCACATTAGCAGCAGACAATGTGTAGGTTAATATGAGAAGGGCTCTAAGTGATTCCACAAAACCACTAAAAGCATTTAATCTGCAAGACAAGTGCAGGAAACATTCATCGCATTCCCGTCTGTCACGTTGCCATTTATATGCCTCACCTGTCCAATTCTTGGCATTTTCTTTAGTCACTTCAGCGGCGTGTCTTAGAAGGACTCGCGCTGACTCCAGGTGGCCGAGTGACACAGCCAGGTGCAAAGGTGTCCGACCTCTGGGATCCACAGCCTCTATGTCATCCTGAGAGAATCATGAAGAAAATGATACAGACACTGTTCACTATAATGAAAGATATATTGGTGGCAAGCCAATTCAGTTCCTTGCACTTATATGCAACAAAATGTAGGCCCCTGCTTATACTGCCACAATTAATATAAAACGTACAGTATTATGAATGTAAGAAACTACTGAATTGTAATGTAACTGATGGTTGTTTGTCTTGTGACATTGTCCTCAGGGTGTCACATGATTACACCATTTAATTTAGGCCTACTACACTAACAATAATGTAGTGAGTACACCGCCAACAATCCCAAGTGTCACGTCTGGTCTCATATGAGTCATATAGAGGTTACTGTATTATGCATAGCTAGGCTGTAATGATAACTGTACCTAGATTACAGTAAGTCAGCAACAAGAATATGATGACTGTAATCAGAAAAATAAAGTCATTAGATTAAAGATACTTTTGAAAAACTAGAACAACTCAGTGGATTAATTACACATGTTTCACAGGGAAAACCTGACGTGAAAGAACCACGACAAAATGCTTAAAATAATAATTACATAGTTCGAATGACAGTCTGATATTTAACAGAAGTTGGTTATTGCAGAATATACCACAAGTGTGTATAAGGAAATGCAATCACATGCACGGATTACTCCAAAACACACATACTCTGTAATACAATAGATTACCTTACTCCTAACAATTGGAAATAGCTAGACTGCGATTTAATACACATTTAAGAGTAAACTTATGCATTTATAAACAAACATTAATATGTTCCACTAAAGAGCATCTGTAATACGACTGGCCTATATTAACTAGAGACCAAATAGCTCCCTCATAGCCTAATCTCGCTAGCATGCATTTCAGTACAGCATTATCACATATTCGGTGATTACTATACAAACCTGAGATAATCTCATTTGTTCTTCTAATGTCCTGTAACCATTATCCCACACCGCGGCATGCAGGGGAAACTTAAGCCTGACATCTTGGCTAACGTTAGCCGTGGACATCTTCCTCTTAATGGAGCTTCTCAGTGCAATGTTAGCGTTAGCCAGCTTCTTATAGTTACAGCCATGTGAAAACTACTAAAGCTACACAGTGGATATATCCAAATTAACCTCAAATGTATTGCATGCCTTCGTTGTTTGATACAAAACAGCGCTGAAACGTCAACACCGGCAGAAAACTTTTCCACAAGCTTTCCCCTAAATAAAACTTTTCAACAAGGAAGTGCCCGGACTATGTTACAATATAAAAAATAGGGGTGTTCTCGAACGAGATGTATACCCTATTTAATAATTAGCGACTAATTAACACATCTAACTATATCAATTTAAGACACAAAGTAAATGGTTAATAATAGTCAATACGCAACAGAAACAGCGTTTGTAAATAAAAACATTTCCAGAAAAAAAATAGTCAGTTCCAGTGTGGAACTAACCATTCAGAGTATTCGTATGGGGGTCAAAAACATTTAATGCAACGATAGATAGATAGATAGATAGATAGATAGATAGATAGATAGATAGATAGATAGATAGATAGATAGATAAAAACAAAACAAAAAAAAAGTGTAATTCCTTCTCAGAAATACCTTCATTATATGCATTTGAAATGTAAAAATAATCTCACATAATGTAATTTTGTTCGATAGACATAAACATATAATAAACGAGTGCATTTTTGATGGCAAGTCATTTGTGCCAGAGATCTCAGTGCGGGCTCTTTCACGGAAGGAGGTGAGCTGAAATACTGAACCTGTACCTCCCGGCGAACTGTGAGATAGTTTACAACATGATTTATATTGTAGTATTAAAATCTAGCTATTACGTGTGATATATTATAAATATTCTGGTGATTTAGTTTTGGACATATCGTAATATTCTGTTGATACATAACTTACGAGTGTCGAACACAATCTTAGGCCCATTTCATTTGACATATTCAATGGCTACAGCTTCATCGTTTTAGGCTCATCTGAGTTGTTTATTACCATTTATTAGTCGTGTACAAGTATGGGTATATATATATATATATATATATATATATATATATATATATATGGGTAGCAGTGGTATTCTAAGAACATAATCTAAGCCATTGTCACATTCAGCCCAATTTTGTGTCTGCGCCGTGTCACAGCGGGAAATTAATCAAACTTACCCCCTGCGCTGTGTAGCAGGTTTTTCAAAAGAGATTTTTATACCCTGGGTTTGGCCTTACAGATGATTGTGCGCCAGTCTTAAAGGAGCTCTAAAGGACAGAATTTAGATTTACGTTGAGGTGTTTTAAAATGAACTAACTGTTAAGTCACATTACATTTTATTTTTGTATTTATATTTTGAAAAAATCTTGACAAATATGGCATCACAATTATATATGTAAAAAAAAGTTATGAATCTGGTGGTTAAAAGGGACAATGTCCATATTAAAGCCCGTAGTTTTGGACTTTACTGTTCAACAATGGCAAATTTACGCAATGTATGGGTGCCATATACTTCTGATTATGCAGTCTATGTTATATGTGCGATCCGTATGTTGTTTAAATAAAGCCACGGAAAGGTTGAGGTGGTCCTTCAGTCTGCGGACGGAAATGGTGTACCTGACAGGCTAAAGTCAGGGCATAATATCCCTCTACTTTGCTATGTCTCCCGCTGCTGTGTGCCAACAGAGAGCGAAGAGTAAACTGCTAGAATGGACAGACTAGTTAGCTCGTTAGGTGCTACTCGCTAACTCAGCTAACTTGTTGGCAACCAGCACTGTGTTTTCCTCTTGCTGGGTATTGTCAACACCGTTATGAACGTAGCCCAATCAGCTCGATAAGGCTAGGAACAGTCAAATAAAACAGGTAAACAGTTTTGATTATTTGTAATTAGCTAGCAGTTAGCTGGCGTTAGCTAACGCGGAAGGAATCTCTACAGAGTAATCAATGATTAGTTTAACAGACTGTTTGTTTCGGACCTGTAATTAGTTATTTTCTCCTGGGTACAGGATGTCGAAACGCCTGCGAAACAGCGAGGTCTGTGCTGACTGCAGTGTTCCAGGTAAGCCTCAATAAACTCAACTAATCCCTGCAGGTTTTAGCCGTTTAGGTTTTAATATAGCATTTATTTATTGACTGATGTTACTGCTCCTTCATGCTGTGGTTAGATAGCTAGACTCTGTATTGTTAATTTCATATAAATTATTGGTGTTGATCAGTTGTCTTTCTTTGTAACTGTTTAAGTCAGTTTAGCTCGCTTCATTAAACCATAACATTTTACACGTTTGTCAAATGTCACATAAATAAGTGTGTTGGACATGGTTTGTGAAAATGCAGCAACCCATCTTAGAAATCTCATCCTCATCATCATTGGCTTCAGGGGAACAGTTGGTGATAGCAGTGTCTCTCATCATGGTGCTGTTTGCACACCACACAGAGATGGCAGGAACTTGGAGACATATTGTATGTTTGACAGTGTGAGACTGAACTGATCCAACTATGTTGATCTGAGGCGTTTGCACTGATACTTGGTGTTTTTATGTATGGATTGATGGGAAAGTTGATATAAAGAGTTTACTTTTTTTTTTTTTTTTTTNTTTTTTTTTTTTTTTTTTTTAAGCTTCCCAAACCAGGTTGGACCAAGTTTTATTGATAAGGTTTGACCCTGACACACAAGGTAGTGCAGATCTTTATATATATATATATCTGGCAGAAATATATGTCCTTATGCTTGCACATTATCTGCCCTCATTTGAGCTGAATGGTTATTGCAAAAATAAATAATAAATGTTGAAAATAAATGTTGAATCAAGCTTTTACAAAGAAACATTTCCATGAAACTGAGCAACTTAAAACAGAAGAAACTACATCTGCATTGTGTGACATATTGTGTAAAACGTCCCTTTTTATATACCAATGACATGATGTTTTTCAGAAAGCAGGAAGCAAAACAGGAAGCTGAGTGAATTGACTGCAAGCTCTGAATGCAGAACAGATTTTTTTTTCTACTGTTGAGCCACAGCATAACGTAAATGTCATACACTGTAAGTGTACCATTTCCTATATCTTGTGCACCCTGTAAGTTTTTTCAACAGAAATGATCAATAGTTAAATTAATTTTTTTTTTATTGTTTGCTTTTCATGTAATTGAAATCGAGCAATTAAATGATAGCTATGGTAATGCATTTCAGTGTCACCCTCAACTCTACTATTTCTCTCATCATGTTATTGAAATTAGTTAACGCCCACCAAGTCCCCACAGCAGCTGGTCTTGACTGAACTTCCAGGCCACTGTTAGCAGTTGTTGGCTGTGAATATTTTTAGTGTTTCTTGATCTGTTATTAATTTTAGCAGCAGTTGTTGTGAAAAGGGTGAAAGAGGCATGTGGCAGCTTGTCAGCACTCGGGTCTTGGTGGGGAGTTAGAGGAGACTCTCTGAACTGGGCACCAGGTGCCAGAATCTGACCAGCAGCCCCTGCAGCTGTTCCTCCCACACCCCAGCTGCCACCAAGGAGACCCCACAGACCTCACTGTGTCCTCCGACAGCGCCTGCCACTCACTCTGCTTAACAGTGTATTGTCTATCTGAGCTTCGTGCTAATTAATTTGTGGTCTTCCTCCAATCATAGACGTTTACTGACAGAAGCGTCTCATTGTTGAGTGACAGCAAGAAAGCTGCATTAGATTAAGTGTATGAAGTAGGTCGAGGTTAAAGTATACTATATCTCAGTGTCTAATGCTTTATAGGACCTGAACTTGTAGCACAAAACATCTTGATAGCATTCCTCTGCTATTTTTGCAGTGTTTTGAAAGAGGAAGTTGCTATATTACTCAATGCTAAGGTTGAGGTTCTTGCTTGTTAAACCTGTAACTGTTAGTCTTTACTTCCCCTTACCCGCTATCCAAAATCTGGGGGTCAAAAATGTTGTAAAAGCTTTGTATGCTCACCTTTATGACTGCCTACAAAGGGAAGGTCAGCTTTTTACTTTCCATTTGAGTTTGTAAGTCTCTGCGTGGTCTGAAAGCGTCCTCTAGGCATGTTGCGCTGATAATAATAATAGGTTTAAGAACAGTGCGTGCAGCAGTATGCACTGTTTGTGCCCAAGGTTGTTCTCACTGTTCATGTTACAATAGCCTCAACAATGCTTCCAGTGATCTAAGCTGGACACTTCTGTTAGAGAGGCTTTAAGGGCTGTAGAATTAGCTTTTGAGACGACAAGAAAGATTTTCTTGGTCGTGTGTGCAGCTGAGAAACAAGAAGCGAAACACCAAGGTCAACATACTAGAGATTTGCATTCTAACTGTGTGAAAAGATGAAAAGCCTCAGTACTGTGCGATCAACTTTTAATTGATTTTTTAGACTTGAAAGTCAGATTATTTGCGGATGAAACAAGAGCAAATCGAACCCACAAGAGTCTGTCTATTCCTTTAAATTGCATCTCAAATCAGTTGTCTGTTTCTAATGGAAAAATGTAAATGCAGTTGTCGCGATCCAACAATTACATCACAAGTGTGATGATTTCTGCTTTGTGGTTTTCTCTTCCTTCACAGAACCTCGCTGGGCCTCCGTGAACAGGGGCGTGTTGATTTGTGATGAGTGCTGCAGTGTTCATCGCAGCCTGGGCAGACACAGCTCCCAAGTCCGCCATCTGACACACACCCCATGGCCTCCTACCCAGCTACAAGTAATAACCCTATACAGTTGTAAAGGAGCTTTTCGTTATACTTTCTGTTTTGTCGTTAAATATCTTTTTTTTTTTCTGTAGTTTAAGAGCCCTCAGAGGGAGNCTTTCTGTTTTGTCGTTAAATATCTTTTTTTTTTTCTGTAGTTTAAGAGCCCTCAGAGGGAGAACTTCCTCTGCTGGATTGCCAAGAGATCTTGAGATCAGATCATTATACTTGCACATTACACTTGTAGCTTTGCAGTCAGGTGGCCTGTTGACAACAGTTCTTCACCTGAATTCACTGAGGTGTATTGATTTTTGTCCAAAAATAGGAAGTGTTTGTTCTGGAGGGCCTTGTTAACATCAAGCGATCTATGGTCTAAATTAATGGGACATTGTTTAACAAGGCTGTTTTTCATTCCCACAGATGGTTCAGACGTTATACAGCAATGGAGCAAATTCAATATGGGAGCACTCTCTTCTGGACCCTGCATCTGTGATGAGTGGAAAACGCAAGGCTAACCCTCAGGACAAAATACAGTGAGTAATTATGTGGCAGTAATATGAGACCTTTTGTCTTCATGTTGAGGTAGGAAGAAAATGACAACTTCTCATAACTCCTCTCTTTCGGTTTAATCCTCTCTGTTTCATGTTGTCCTGAAAGCCCAAACAAATCAGAATTTATAAAGGCCAAATATCAAATGCTGGTATTTGTCCATCGCATGCCTTGCCGAGAGGATGATGGTTCGACAGCCAAGGATTTAAGCAAGGTGAGGAAAAACACACCTGGAGAAATTGCAAACGGTTTGGTACAAGGCTAAGCTATACATTTGCAGTTGTTAGTAACAGCAATTGTTGATTTATCTTTCTCAGCAACTTCACTCCAGTGTCCGCACTGGGAATCTGGAGACCTGTTTGAGGTTGCTGTCCCTGGGAGCCCAAGCAAATTTTTTTCACCCCGTAAGGTTCAATCATTGCATTTCAAGCCTGAAATTGTCATCTTTACATTGGCTTTTCGGTTGACTTTTGGTGTTGTGGTTTCCACATTGATCGATTTCCCTCTAGGAAAAAGGAAACACTCCACTGCACGTGGCTGCAAAGGCAGGTCAGGTATCTCAGGCTGAGTTATTAACCGTCTATGGGGCTGACCCTGGAGCTCCTGACAGTAATGGTAAAACTCCAATTGACTATGCAAGGTTAGTAATTAGGTTTAATTGTTCTAACATTAGATATCATTGGCTTGTAATTTCACCTTTAAAGTATCTGCATTTTTATCTGCTTTTTTAGGGAAGCTGGACATCATGACCTGGCAGATAGATTGGTGGAAATTCAGTATGAACTAACTGATCGATTGGCGTTCTATCTTTGTGGAAGAAAGCCAGGTATGTAAGGCAATATGACTGCAATTCGAGTGACTGTCTTTAAAGGACCATACTTGTGATTTAGCAGGAAATATATTTATATTTCTCAGTATAAGTGATGTACTTACATTCATCTTAAACATTCTAATTCTTCCTTTCAGATCATAAAAACAGCCAACACTTCATTGTTCCACAAATGGCTGACAGGTAAGAAGGCATGTCAACATGATCTAAGTCAGTCAAAGCCAAGTGATGTGTTTTTGAATCAGTGTGCCTAAGTGATACAGTAGCTGGATGGAGCAAAAAACAAAAAGCTGCAGTGGGGCTATGCTGCAGTTGTTTCTGCTTGTAGATTTGCACTGAGGCCTGTTCTGACATGCGTTTGCGCTCGCAGGAGCATCTATTATCTATGTGAGAGGAAACAGAGCCACTGAAGTCATTCACACCCCAACCTGCTGCTCTGAAATTGCTGCAAATAAAATGTGATTTCAGTGAACTACCACTGTTTTATTTTCAATTTAAATCATACATTTCATGCATCTTTTTTTAATGCTGTCTTTTGATGGATAAGGAACATGTAAGTACCAAAATGAATGGTGAATTATGTTGACTCTATTTGCAGGAACATTTATTTATGAGATTTATTTGCTTTTTGTAGCAGTTTAGATTTATCAGAACTGGCCAAGGCAGCAAAGAAGAAACTACAGTCTGTAAGTCTCAACTTAAGAGCTTTACTGTACTAATTTAATTTTCTTGTTAATGAAGTTGACCATGTATGAATCCCTCACTTTTCTGCAGCTCAGTAATCATTTATTTGAGGAGCTTGCCATGGATGTTTATGATGAGGTGGACAGACGAGAAACAGATGCAGGTAAAGGAGCTGGTGTCCATTGAGAGATGAACTGTTTCCTTACACATGTCTGAAGCAGACACCAAAACTTTAGCAGTATATGCTGTAATTAAGATCCTAATCTTTTCCTGTTATTTATAGTGTGGTTGGCTACACAGAACCACAGCACCCTAGTGACGGAGACGACAGTGGTGCCTTTTCTTCCTGTGAATCCAGAGTATTCATCAACACGAAACCAGGCAAGTCAGCTTTACAGTGTTAACGCTGATTTGTTTCCGTCTCTTTATAATCAATGTCATGCTGTTTTTCTTATTTAGGGACGTCAGAAGCTTGCAAGATTCAACGCACACGAATTTGCAACACTTGTCATTGACATACTAAGTGATGCTAAACGCAGACAGCAAGGGAATTCAGTAGACAGTCCCAAAGGTCAGTATCTAATTCTTACTTTATTCCTGAAAAGTGTTCTGCTTGTAAGTGAAGTGCAGAGATAACTGTTCCACTCTGTCTCTGTGGATTGCAGGTAGTGTTGATCTTATCCTGAAAAGTGTGGGGCTCAGGCATGGCAGTGAAAGCCAGGACAATGACCAGCCTGATTATGATAGCGTGGCTTCTGATGAGGATATGGATCAGGAGCTCCCCTCAAGCAAAGGAGACAGGACCAAGGTAAAGGAACACCCCTTTTTATCAATTTTAAATCCGTACATGCACATTCACAATGATTATTGTGCCCTTACCTTCTTTTTTAAATCCATCTTTCCAACAGAGCCTGGACTCCGACCTCTCAGATGGACCTATTACTATGCAGGAATACTTGGAGGTGAAAAACGCACTCTCTGCCTCTGAAGTCAAGATCCAGCGGCTCATGAAAGCCAACAGCAACCTGAGCGATGAGTTGAGGCTGATGCAGAAAAAGGTATCCACCGCCCTTCACCAGTAAGATCACTAACACCGAGGGCCGGACTGAGGGGGGGCCACAGTGGTCAGCAGAGCTTCTGCGCAGTGTGATCGCTCTCTGGTGTGGAGTTCCTGCCTGTGGGGTGTAATGAGGGTCTAGCTACCTGACTGGGAATGCTCTATTGCAAGATTAGGCTGCTGCGACACCCTGCTGGTCCACCTTCCGTTTTGGCCAGCATGTTCAATTTCAAAGCTTGAATGTAAGCTGGAGAAAGTTTTTGTTTTCCAGATTTTTATAAGAAATGCATTCTTGCTCCACAACAGAAACACTTTGTTTCCCCATTCCATGTAATAAATGAATCAGAGTGAAAGCTGTGCTATTCCAGGTTACTAACAAGCATGTTTTAATAAGCATGAAATGACTGACATTGGTTTTCATCCCTACATAGTTCATAGTGACTACTGGAAATTGTATATGTCACTTTATTCATCTCATTTATTGTGTTTTGATTACACAGAATGCTTTTGGATCATTTTCATCTGTTCTTGAGGGCGTGTTGCTAACACCGACGTTTGTACATGTGGTTCTTTGTTTTGACGTGTTTTCTAACTGGTCACATTTCCCCTCACATCTGTTACAAACCTGTTAAACTACTCATTTATGGAAGTGATTAAGCCACTTTCAAGCCAGTCAAGTTTTTCTTTTTATCCATGGAAAAGCTATATATAAGATGCATGGATTTTTTTTTATAATACAAGCAGAGTTTGAGATTCTGTACATGTGTATGGAGTATGCTTCAATTTAGCAATATATGCTATACTTCAGATGCCTTTTTTGGGCCACAAATTTGATAAGAACCTTACAGCTACATGTTCATATGATAAACCTGTCAGTCAGGTTATATTTTATTTTGACTAGTTCCTGGTATTGAAATTGGTTTAACTTAGCAGTTTTGAGGGAACATGCACACAATTTGTGTAGCTCTGTTAGATTGGTTCCACAAGAGGTCAGAGGTCTTTCATAATAGACATGCAGTACTGCAGTCTACGGTACAGTTTTTTAAAAATGTTTTTTCATTGTCCTAATTTATGGTTACATAACTTCTAGGCATGATTGTAGTGAGAGTAATTCGAAGATGATGAAATCATGAAATGAAACCAGAGCTTTTACCACACATTAATGTCAATCAGCCATGATGGCCCCTGCTATCTTTTCCTGAACAATACCTAGGAGCTCTCATTGAATGCAAGTAGATGCATTAGTTTAGGAAAGGTTTTTTTTTTTTTTTTTTTTAACCCATACTACTGTATCTGTCAAATTCTTCTGATTTTGTTCATTATTGAATGCCTCCAATACTGTCACTATTCTTGATCTTCTCTGTGTGGCTATATCCTTGACTTACCTGTGTACCTGTGTCGCTTACCTGTGCTACTTCCTTTCACTTGCTTATCCCTTGCTTTGCTTTTTAACACATACACAAAAAAATCCCTCCTAAAATAGGATTAATTTCTTATTTCCATGATGTTAGGAGTTTATTGTAGATATTTGTATAGGAGCATGTGCAGCACTGATAGTGAGCTGTCTGGATACTGTCATTAAAAATAGTCGAGCTGTCCAGTGTCAATTGCAGAGAATCATGTTTGTGGACATTGCGGCAGAGCAGAATGATTTTTAAGGAAATATGTACTTGACATTTTTAGCTGCCAATACTATGAATAAATAATAGAATAGAATGGAATAGAATACAACTTTATTGTCTACCATAGGTGGAAATTTCTCTTTTTTAAGCAATTATTCTGTAAGTTTGTAGGTATGAGTCATCAGTTATTCTGCAGTCCATTGTCACTGAAGTAGCATTGTCACTGTATCTTGTTGACGTATCAGAGCCTTCGCTCCCAGGTTTTCATCTTTGTCAAGGGAATATCAAAAAAATCAAGGAGTAGGTTTTCACTTTAAGTTCTGTAATATGATACACACATAGGCATGCTTTATTCACAACAAGTTAAACCCTTAGCAGATTTTAATAAATCTTAGCATGCTGACAGTGGCATGCTGTCAGCCTATAATGTTAGATTTAGAGGAATCATGGAATAAAAGCTGAAGTGTTCTGCTGCAAAGATTGAATCAGATCAGGAAAAACAGCTTGCTTTGCTGAGAGCACCTCTTAGTGTTCTGCTGACCATCTCTTCCAGCTGCAATCCCTGCAAAGCGAGAACACCTCTCTCAGGCGGCAGGTCACAACCAATATCTATCAGATCCCCAGCGGTTCAGACTACCCTGACCCTTCCAGCCCCTCAGCCTTGAAACGCCGACAGTCTGCACGGGCCAGTCGGCCTATGTCTATGTATGAGACCGGCTCAGGCCTGAAGCCCTATCTCCCTAAAGGGGAAACTCCCTACCCAGAGGAGGGTATCNGACCGGCTCAGGCCTGAAGCCCTATCTCCCTAAAGGGGAAACTCCCTACCCAGAGGAGGGTATCCCCACCCTGCAACCCTTCCCACCTCATGTAAGTAAGACCTGCACCCTGCCTTCCTTTGCCGCTCCTTCTCACTGCCTTTCTAGACATTTCCTTGTGTCTTCGCCTTGTCTGCAAACTTTTCATTACACCTTTTATTTAGTTTCCTTATTTATTCACCACTTAGCTTTCTTTTTTTTCTGGTACCAAAGAGAGACCAAAGTCATCAGAAAGGACAGTACCATGCATCAAAACATTGCCAGTCACATCTCACCTTCTCCAATTTTAATACTTGTACTTTAGGAGACCATTTTCCATACATCTGGTGATCGCTGTAGTGCTGTTTGTGTGTCTGCAGAATGTAGCTTTGCATTAAAAAGAGATGCTGTTTCTATGAGTATGAGTATATAATATATTTTGAAGGTTTGTTCTGTGTGTTCTATTGATGAAGCATTAAACCTTTCATACAAATACTCTGTGTTTTTGTACTGCATGACAAACTTACAAGATCTACTCATCCCTTTGCATTCTTTCTTGCAAATCTAAATAAAGACACCTATACATAAACGCAGGTAAATTTTAGCCTGTGCATCTACATTGCTGTACTTTATCTCAAGCACAACCTTAGCATAGCTATAGCATTTATAGAACCCTGGAGCTGCTTAATGGTTATTGAACAAATATGAACTATTTTACATGAACTCTTCTCAATATGGATAAGTGGCTTAAAGAGTTGATTGCCTAAGGAGATAATATTTAATTTCACTTATCACGCTTTTTAGCTTGTAAGAAACTTTTCTCCTTAAAATGTGATTTGAACCCTGTCTTTAGACGGAAAGGGGCGCTTTTGTGACCACCTCTTCATCCCTCCCCTCATTTCCATCCACCCTGTCTTGGTCGAAGGACGAAAGTGCTCAAAAGGTTAAGTACCTCCACCACTTTGTGGAACACAGCAAGTCCAATGAGAGCCCTTTATTATTTCTTCCTCCTCCTCCTCCTCCTCCTCCCTCACCTTCCTCTGTGTTCCATATGCTGCTCCTTACCTGCCCCACTGCATGAGCCAACCCTCCACTGGCTGCCCCCACTACCTCTTAGCCATCGTCACCAGCATCATCCTCACTGCGCCGCTAAACAAATGGAAGTATGTAGTTTTGCAAAGGCAAACCCTGCGCTTGAGAACTGAAACTTGTGCAAAGCATTGCACGTGTGATGCAGCAGCTGCTCATTTACTACTTTTCTGCAGAAGTCTGTGTAATGGCTAATATGAAGTAGACAAAGTTTAGTCATAAGTTGTTTTTTAAGTGTTATTAGGAGTGTTAAAGGACAATACCAATGATTTTGTATACTTGAGCCCAATATATACAACCTGCATTCATGTTACATGACTGCCAACCATTTTCCAAAACATACTAATTGAACAGTAAATATTAGAAATGCTTTTCCTTCCTTCCAGACTGCCATTGGTTTCAGTTCATTCCAGTATGCTATAAAAATCAATTTGTAGNCCTTCCTTCCAGACTGCCATTGGTTTCAGTTCATTCCAGTATGCTATAAAAATCAATTTGTAGAGATTTGAAACATATTTGAGAGAGGTAATCCATCACAGCGAACAACACGTTATTATTTTTTGTCGAAGTTATTTAACACAAAGCCGCACGGAAGAAAATGTATTTCTCCGTTAGGGAATATAGTCCCAAGAAAAGACTGCTTTTCCTGAGAAATTAAATTCCCATGTCATCTATAATTGTGCATATGTGTTTGCAGGCCAAACATTGAACTATAAGGTGGGTTTATCACCTGAACATTTGCTTTAGAAAGATTAGAAGATTTGACAAAATAATACAAAACTTCAATAGTTTCATGTTTTAGAAAATTGGTGGTGGTAAAATAACATGTATGTGTGTAGTAGTTATTGGGCTCAAACATGCAAAGCCACCGGTATTGTCCTTTAAAAGATTTGTCACTGTTATATCACTAAACCAACTATCTTTCAAGGAAAGGTCTAATCAGATATTTTGAGAATTAGTTTGTCAAATTAAAATTTTATACCTCTTAAGCTGTTAAATACGTCATATTTTTCAACAGAACTTCTTGCATCTCCATTCCAGTACAGAGTACTGGAAAGTACTCCATTCTTTTCACCCTGCCTATAAAAAAAAACAAAAAACCTTCTGGCCATTCCAACAGCGTGCTCTCATTTCCTCTAGTAACACCCAAACACTGCTGATCCAGGAGTTGCTCACTCTCAAAAAATGAATCTCCTATTAAAGCAGAATAAAGATGAATCATGTACTGTATGAGCCAATCACATGTTCTGCCATGCTGTTTGAATCTAATGTGCACAGCATTGCTTTGAATACTGGACACAAGAGGAGGATTTTGTTCAAACCTTTCTGGAACCTGATTGAGAGGGTATGTACATGCTGTACAGTGGGCCGTGTGACCTTTGTGTACTTCTTGTCTCTGCTTCCTGTTCAGAAATGTAGCTTTGAGCTCTTAAGTTAGTGTATATTTATGATCACAGAAACTATTGTCTAATATGAGGATGATAGTTCTATGCTTGTATGCAGTAAGAGTATTCAGCAAATACTTTTGTTGTGTGTGTAAGATTTAGTCATGACTTATCTGAACCCTAACTTCCCATCTTCAATTTATGACTCTCGTGGGTCTATTTCCCTTTAGTTTGGAGGAAAAATGAAGCCAGTGTGTCATGTTCTGATGTAATTCCAACTGATTTGTGTGCATGGATGCTTGTCCTGGCTTACAGTAAGTCTCAAACACTGGATAAAGCTTCAGGATTTGCTTATTTTAGCAAAAGCTGCTCCATAGTTTACTGCTTTGTTATTGTCGTCCATGAATCCAACCATACTTCAGTCATTCTCACATTTTCATCCACTGAAACTTTATGCATCACATTCGGTGATGGTCCAGGAACACTGCTGTTTTTACTAACAACTGAGTAGCAGATTTCAAAGTCTTTTAATTGCTTTTGTGCTTTTGCTTCATAGCTTTATTTGCCTGTTTTATGCAGAGTTGTCTGCATTGCTTATACTTGTTTACATTCCAGTTTGACTTTGTCACACACTGTTTGTCGCTGGTAGCACCACAAACAGAAAAAGTACATATTTCTTTCTTGTCAGCCTGGAAATTTACCCAAGAAATCTTACATTGACAAATATTTTTATCATTCTCTTTCTTTTTTCTTTTACTTTAAGGCCTCAAAGTTTGAAAAGCAAAGCAGTATGCCAGAAAGTGACTATGACAATACGTTTAATGACTCTGAGATGGATGATTTGGGGTAAGAACCTCACCCACAGTGATGTTTATGAAAAATAATGCAGTTATAAACTCTGTGCCTCAGAGTAATAAGAATGAGAAGGTTCCGTCACGTTTTTGTTTTGTTTTTGCAGTTTGTACAGGAGAGGGAGGCTAAGGAGTAGTGGCTGGCTGGGGGAAGGCAGCTCCATCCCTGAGCTGGATGATCTGGAGCTGGAGTCAGATCCCACGCTTCCCAGCACGGAGGACGTCATCCGCAAGACTGAGCAGATCACCAAAAATATCCAAGAGCTTCTGCGGGCTGCTCAGGAGAACAAACATGACAGGTCAGGCTCTGGGGAGACACAACCTTATTTAGAATCATTTCAGAATCTTTATTTCACCTCCTTGCTTTTAATTTAAACGGTTAGTTCCCCTCACATTTGTCATTATTCTGTTATGTTTAGCTGTTTATCTGCTGTCATCTCCCTTTATTTCTGTTCTCCTGACTCTTCCCTCTCATGCTGCTTTCATTCTGCTCCTGTGTTTTGTCATTTTGATGTTGCCGTGTCTTGTTGCTCCTGTGAGCAGACCATGTGAGCGTGAAGGTGTGCGTCGGCTCAGGCACAGCCTGGGATGTTTCAGCACTCTGGTGCCTTGGGCTGAGAAGGCCCTGCCTCCCCTTCAGCCGCTCAGCCTCCGGTCCCCTGACCCTTCCTCCTGGTACTCTGGCCTCTGTCCCTGCCTCCCAGGCACAGTTTCCTTTTCCCCTCCAACACACACATTTTCTGGCTCATTTTTCTTCTTTTGTCTCACCTACTAACAACCGGCCTCTTTTTCTTTGACATGCTGTTGATGCAGTGAATCAAATTTAGTTGTGGTTTTTATATGTTTTTTTTTCTTCTAACTTCATATCTACTTTGGTTTGTTGATGAAAAGTAAAGTTATACATACCTACAGCCTACAGTCTTTCTGATGTTTCTGCTCTTTTTATATTAGCAATGTACATATTAGCATTTGACTTATACAGTACATCTGCCATTTTATTGGCTTACCACAGATACAGACTATCACTATCAAAAGTACATCAATGTTTTAAACTATAGACTGCATATTATGTATATTTGACCTGTTGTATGTGTATTTTTATTTATAGTTATATTTTAATTTCCGCAAAAGCTTACAGGTCAAAATTTACTGTAATTTGACTGTTATTTTCATTTTTTGATAAATTGGAAAATATATTTTAGTAACCTCTTTAATGTCCAAATCTGAGGAAGCCGTATGAAAAATCTTCATGTTAAATATTTATGTAAAAGCAAGTATATAGAGCGATATATATTGTTAGCAATTTTTTTGACCCTTAACCATTGATATCAGTCAAATAATCTAGCATTGGTTAAACTCTACAAACATTTACTGTAAAAGAATAAAAGTAGAGATGAACTTAAAATCAAGTTTCCTAGCTAATTTCTGTTGCCTAGGGGGTCAGATTATAATCTATATACTAAAGTTTAGAGTTGAAGATTAGCATGCAAATATACGCTAATCTCCAAGTATATTTGCACTGAGGCAAATATACTTCCGATAAATGTCCATCAAATAGCAAATGTTTATAGTCAATGTCAACTGGAAGCTGAAGTTAATAATGCATGGTGTGTTGTGAGTTATGTAGTACTTTATCTGGGTATTAACTTGCATGAAATATGTCTGTGAAGGTTCATCTCAGTCATCCAAGTGGTAAGATGTCTAGAAGATTGAAGATGAGTCATTGGACTGGAAAAAGTCCTTACTCGAGTCAAGTGACTGAAAAAACCTTCAACTTTCTAGACAACTTGAATGAAATAGTTTGTCTTCTTTACGAAGGTCATTTTGGATTTGCTGTGTATTGTATGAATATGACATCAGTATGTTGAACTCGTTGACAGTGCTTTTCTCCTCACAGCTTCATACCCTGCTCAGAAAGAATACACGTGGCTGTAACAGAAATGGCAGCTCTCTTCCCCAAGGTAATGAAGCAAGCTTGTGTATATTTTGCTTGAAATAACTGTGTCAGACAAAAATGAACATGAAATATTTTAAGTTCCATATGTCAGTCCATGATATGGATATTTTGGCCAACTGAAGTGCTTTACTTGTTAATCTAATTTTTTATTCAAAGGAAAAGGCACAGTTTGCACTTTCATATTTTCTTTAGTGCATTCAGTCAGGAACAGAGAGCAGTTTAGGTCACAGGCCAGGCAGAGGTCGAGGTGTTCCTTAAGAATCTGCACGTATCACCAGCACATCTACAAAACCATTGACTTTGAAGAAACTCGGCACTGAGACATTTTCTAACCTTCCTCTGCAGAGGCCACGCTCAGAGACGGTCAGAAGCTCCCTGCGCTTGTTGACTTCCAGTGCGTACCGGCTTCAGAGCGAGTGCAGAAAGGCGGTGCCCTCAGAGGGCGGCTCAGGGCCGGATATGCAGCTGGTCACCCAGCAGGTCATCCAATGTGCTTATGACATTGCCAAGGCAGCAAAACAGCTTGTCACCATCACGACAAAGGAGAATACCAACTAACAGCACATACAGGGCTGCAAAGCCTTTAGCATCTCAGTTTTGTTCTTGAGTTGTTTTTGTTTGTTTGTTTGTTTTTTACAATTTTGTGGGGGGTTTTTGTATTTGTGGTATATGCATATTTGCATGCATTCTTGTTTTAATTTAAGAATGATATGAAAATAAGTATTCACAATATTTAAAGTCAATGTTGGACAAAATCTGAGGGTAATTTCTGGGGGGAAAAAGTCAGCTTCTTGGGGATAACAGCCTTGTTGCCATGCACAATTTCTCTGGAGCTAAAAAGCTAAATTCACAAAATTATACTGAGATAACATGCAGCTGCTAGCTGACTTGGGAAATCTTATGTTTTCCATTAGTTAGTCTTAGTTAAAATGATATTTAGTTAGGCTACAGCGTGAATACCTTCAATTGAGAGGATTTAGGTAGTGGACACTAAATCCATAGCATGTTATTAGTTAAGTGTTTTTAGTCCAAAGTCAGACATGGATGCTGAAAAGCATTCAATGAGCCATGAATTCACTGTCATTAAATGCTATTGCTAACACTATTGGAGCTAAAGAAGCTTCCTCACATTTATTGCACTGTGCAAGCATTATCATACTGTAAAGTTTAATCTTCAAAACAAATTGACTTCCATTAAATGTCAGGAACTTCATTTCTGCACATTTTGTAGCTCTGCAACGCTAATGTTTGTCACATAGAAAAGCTATTTATATGGTATGTCCCCTGTCCAAGTGTAATCCAGTCTGCAGTGCACTTATTGCAGCTATTTATGTGCCCATTTGTCAAGTCAGTGAAAGCAAATAACACTTGTTCAGGGGCCAAGTTATGTTTTTCACCAGCAAGATGTTCTTGTATTAAGTTATAATGACTTCATGTGTTTCAGGCTAGTCACTGCGCTGTGTTATGCCGTCCTGTGTGTTAAAGCCGTGTTGGCAGTGTTACAAGTTATTTAGAGCTAATAACCATATGTCTGTCCATGTGTTTAGTGCTCTGTTCTGTTGCTGCTAGATTTGTAGTTAATGTGCAACATATTGGATAAAACTATAGATGTCTCCTGTATAACTGTGCAACCCAATGTTCATCCTCACCATGTGGTTCAGGCTTCATTGTCATTTTGAAATCTGATCAAGTTAATGTCCCTCTCTGTACTTGAATGACGTACGGGGATGTAAGTGACACAGCTGTTAAGTTGCACTTGGGAAAAATTATTTTCTAAATAAACTTAATTTATAATAACTATAACCTGTTGTAGTTTACCACAATTTTCATTATCACATTTTCATTTTCTGTTGCCTTAACACAAACAACTTGATTTAGAAAGATTTATTAAAAAATAGTATACAAATAAAGCATAATAAGCCTAAAATGTTTGTTTTCTCTAAATATGTAGTAAACTGGCACTAAATTAGAAACTTCAAAATGGCACATATGGCAAATATAGCCTCAGAGTCTCATTGAATAAGTCACTGAAGTAATTACATCTGCTAAAATGTGCATCTTCAAATTCTGAGTTGAGTTCAGTCTCGTAGGCCACTCATGTCCAGGCTGATCGGGGTCTGCTGTGAATCTGAAAAGGATATGAATACATCTGATTTCTCAATCAAACTATTGTGGAATCAAAGTTTATGTTAATGTTTATCTTATCAGTCCTAAGTAGTTACTGCATTTTGGAATAGAAATATTCTCCTCTGACTAGTCATTCTTTCGGCAAGCAGCTTTATATTTTGTACCTTTTCCTGGTACCCTTTCTTGGCCATCTTCTGCATCTCCAGCCTCAATTCCTCCTCCTGGATTCGAAGAGCCTCCCTTTCCTCCTCTTCCTCTTGCTCTATCCTGCACTGCTCCTCTAACAGCTCTTGGTGTCGCTGCTCCACCTGCAGAATAAACACAAAAGCATTAGTTTGACTTTATTTTTATGTGCTGTGGCATACAAACACTAAGATGTGCCAACCTGAGCATTTATCTCTTGCATTCGTGCTGTTCTGAGGGTTTCTGCTTGTTCCCTCTCCTGGCATCTGGTTTCCCTCTCCATCTCCAGCTCTTGGATCAGTCCTTCTCGTCTCCTCAGGGACTCCTCCTGAGCCTCACGGTTCTGCTGCATCTTCAGCTCCAGCTGCTGCTGTCTACCTACGAGAACCTTTCCACAATAAGAAAGGAGTGCTGTTATTCAGTAGCCATATCTTCTTGGTTACACTCAAATGAGGCTTGAAACTAATTCACCTCATGCATGAGTCGTTCTCTGGCTTTCCTCTCCTTCTCCCACTCTGCCTCTCGTTTCTCCCATACATGTTGAGCCTCTTCCCTGAAACAGATTGCAGCACATACACATAGTGGCTTGTGTTTGAAGTCAGAAGTTCGTGCAGACTCAGAACTTAGTGATTCTGATGATCACCTGTGCAGGATTTCAAACTCGGCCTCCCTCTCCCTCTCTAGCTGAAGCTGCTCTTCAATCACACACTTCATCCAGGCTGCATCAGCTATTGCCCTTTCCCTTCGTGCATTTTCCATTCTCCTTTCCTCATCTTCTCCTTCCAGTAAGCCTGCCAGGATCTTACGATCAGCCTCCTGGTGGACAGAGGGATTCAATAAAGCCATCAAAGCCAGAGAAGTTAGGCTACTTCTACAACAGTAGTAAAAGCAGGTGAAATAGACTTACCAGTTCCTCTTGCACTTGCTGGGCTCTTCTCTTCAGCTGAGCACGATACTGACGGATCAAGAAACGCCTGATGGAATACAATCACAGTGATCATACAGCCTGAGCACAATGGATTATTATTTCAACCATAACAAGAGAATGTCTGTTACCCCATCTCAGATTTCTTTCGCCTTTCCTCCACCTTTTTCCTCTCTTCCTCTATCTTATCTAGCTCCCACTGCTGGAGTAGCAGAGCCTCTTGCTCCTTTTTTAAACGAGTGGCCTGAAAAAGGAAAAAAAAAAAAAAACTGCTTAAAAAACACATCTACAATACCATCTTCCAGAGCACTTTTTTTTTTGTCCAAATGTGAATACCTCTTCTTCCCTCAGCTTCAGTTCTCCCATCTGTTTACGAAGGTCCTCTGCTCTTTTACGGTCCTCCACTTTCTTTTTCTCCTCTGCCTGCTTCATCCTCTCCAGAGCTTCTTTCCGAGTCCTCTCATATTCATTTTCAAAGCGTCTCTTCTCCTTCTGCTCTGCTACTTCTTGCTACATGTTTTGAGAGATGCTTCAGTGTCTAAACTTCCTCAATAATGTAACACGTTGAAAGGATTAACCTGAGTAGATTTCAGACTTGATACTGTGCTCACAGATGACATGAGCGCTATTTAATTAAAAATTGATTAACTCCATATATAATTAATCAAGTAAAAGAACGATGCCAAGGTTTGTTGACGTGCAGGTCCTATGTGTTATTGCCAGACTGACACCTTGGAATGCTGCAGGGCAATTTTTTGAAGAAAATTGAGTGTGTTACCCCAACTCAAGAGAAATATTACAAACGTCATACAGGTCAAAAACAGTGTTATAATCATTTAATTGTTATTGAAACATTTATTAGGAGAACAGGTATGACTGACAGCTATGACATGAATTTCTTACCTCTTTTTTCTTGGACACCTGCTCTTGCCATTGGCTGACAACATGATCTTTATGTAATGCTGACTCGACCTGTGGACAGATTACAAGTGGCAGCTGTGACACAGACGAGAGGAAGATACTGATGAACCTGATCTTCGCAGAAGGGATACCAGAATATTTTATTCTCTTGAGTCAATACTGGAATCAGGTTAACAGAAAGTCATGGAATATCTACATCACAAGCCCTATTGGATTCCAGATCAAGTAGACGTCTCAACAAAAAAAGCATCCATTCTCTTTATTTCTAGAGCTCTTCAGACATACTGACAGTCACTAGATTCCTTTGTACTTTGATATATTATTCTCCGGCCGTTTATCTCTTCATCTCAATCAGACTTTCAAACAAAAGCTTTGGCAACTCGTTACTTTTGCATTAATAATTTCATCTTTCTACCTTTTTCAATTCTGGGTTGTTTCTCTTCCAGTGCTCCTTCAGCAACTCTTGTGCAAGCTAAAGGTACAAAACAGAAACACACACATGCCCATTAATAGCATAGCACAGGTAATTTTTTACAATAAAAAAGAAATATACAACTAAATCAATGAAAGCACCTTTTTTCTTCTCTCCTCTCTTGCTGTACGAAGCTCTTTAGTTTTTTCCAGTTGACTCGCCAAATTGCTCCTATTAGGAACAACTTCCCTGAGCTCTGCCTCCAGCTGGTCCTGCTCCTCTTGAAGCATGGCCCTGAGCCGATTCCTGCGCTGCTCCAGACTCGCCCTCTTCTGCTCCTTCAGTCTCTGTTCATGGTATGCTGACATACTGATGAGAAGAGATATTAGTTGACTTTCTCAGTAAAGCCACTAAACGACTGGGTGTAAAAATACTACAAGATGTTTATGCCTTGATGGAGTCTTTATATTGCAGGAAACTTCACTCACAACACATTTATGTAACATATTAAAGGGTGGACCCACAAATATTCAGGTGCTGAGTAAAAAAAAAAAAAGTTTACTTAAACATTATTGCTGCCATTTCCTTTTCATTCTTCCACTTCACTGTTAAGCTATTTCCTAGTAGGAAAATGATTGTACATGGTTCTCTTTCAAGGCCAAAGTCCACTATATTAACAATAAAAACGAATAAAAGAAATCAGAATATATATATAAATAAATATGCTTTTGTCCTGATGAAATGGAGAACTTTATGTTTGTGTTTAGTTGAAGGTGAAATGATTTGTGTAAGTCCGATACAATGACACACACACACACAGTGGGGTTACCTCTGATGGTAGGAGTGTACGGAGCTCCACACCTCATGCCTGTGGCTCCTCACATTCTGCTCCTTCAGGTACTGAGCGTGCAGCTCCCACTGCTGCCGCCACCGGGCCTCCTGCTCCCGCTGCCGCGCCAACTGAGCTGCCAGCACACGGGAACGGTTCGGCATATAGGCCGGGAGGGTCGGCAAAGCCATGGATCTGAATCTTAAGTGATCATAAATAATAATGATTAACATCCAACCTTACTCCACATCTTTGGTATCAGCTAAAGCAGAAACAAATCTAAAGTATATAAACACTGTCTAATATTAGCTAACACAACAACAACAATAGAAAATATATACACAGCAACATTTTATGTCCTTGAATATATTTTATGTTGTTGGCCGCGTAGCTGACACTAAGAGTCACCAAATCAGAGTCATTTCAGCAAGGAAAAAACAAAACATTATGGACAAAGTTTACAGATCGAGTCCGACTATTAGCAGTATTTCAATAATTTCAATAATTATGGACTTTTGCGGCACCAATAATAATATAACAGTTTAGTTACAGTGATATTCTTATATTGCTTCGCAGCTTACTAGAATGAGTCGAAGTTTTGCGATTTGTAAATTTTGTACAAAGAAAATCGTCTTTGGTCCATTCTTCAGTTTTCCATAGTTACGAACCCATTTCCTAGTTACTCCCACGCTACGGGATGAAGTAAAGGTCAAATTTCCTCTGGCTGAAAACGCGGAGCATATTCTTTGCGTTTATATATTATTACATAATAGCGTCAGGGCTGTTAGATACTGGATTTTTAAAATGATGATGATGATGATGATGATGATTGTTGTTGTTGTTACTCTAAGTGTTGTTATTGTTGCTGTTGCTGTTGTCTCACTGAAGTTGTTGATGATAATACTAATGTCGATGTTGTTGGGTTTAAAAAAAAAAATGTATTTATAAGATAATATTGTATATATTAGTGTTGCATAATAAGGCCTCCAATGCATCACACATATTGTTTGAAAGAGGCATGTCGTATGCCGGCAGGGTAGTACCGTCATCAGAGTTCACTGGGCGCAGCTCCTGTTTGTCTCCACGTATTCTAAACACCGTTTATCGGCTCTTTAACGTCACAGGCGGCGACGATCCGGATCATTCAGCAGCTGAATGACTGTCTGATTCTAAGTCGATCATATGAGTCCGCGCTGATTGGATTCCACTACCTGGGTTCAATGTAGGTGAGGCGCGCGCGCACGTGTCTGACAGAGAAAAGAGGTTTTTTTGTGTCTGCGTGTGCGTGTGTGTGTTGGCTCAGGGTGGGGGTATGGCGGCACACAGGTTTTGTCACTGTAAATCTGCTCAAGAGGTTGACAGCCCGTTGCTGACATTTCTCAGGTAAGACAATTTTGAGAGTGAAGCGATGGCGATGTTAATGGAGCACCAGTTCAGACAGATGCCAGCTGACAAACAGGTGGAAACCAGACCGTTTTTGGAAGCTGTGTCATACCTTCCATCACTCTTTGGTAAGTGCACTTTCCACAGTGTGACACAGTAGCAATCCTGTAGCAAACAGTGACATTCCGCGATATGAAGTGATGAAGAAATAAATATGAAAAACATTTCTCAAACCTTTATGGTTGTAGAAAAGGGGGTTGTTCCATTGTTCCACACAGCAGAAAACAGATACTAAATGAGTTGATAGCTGCTAACAGTTACAGCAGAAACCAGATTCATATATAATATTGATTAGCTGATAGTTTTACTCATTTGAACTAGATTTAATTGACTGCTGGAGAGGCTAAACTCACACTCGATTGCAGTAATTTATCTGAAAGAATTCATATACATCAGATCATGTAAGTGTGATCATTTTTTCATGTAGAATTTGTTAGACTTTGGTTACTGAACACAAAGCTTTTTTGTGAGGGACATCTGTCAGAACACTTAAGTCAAACCTCATGAAATTATCTTCTTCACAAATGATAATCATTTTGGATCGTATTTCTCTTCATCAAGCTGCTCACAATCCTTTAGCATGCATAATTTAATTCACTGCCCTGGATTTTAAGTTGTGAAAATAGATTAGTACGGTGTTAAGTTCCCCATGCCCATTCACTGGCGGCATGGTGTACCAGGGCAACTTTGTGAGGCTTCATTCTGTATTAATATGCCAAAGGTCTTCTATTGAATTTGCCATGTGAAACCCTTAAAAGGACTCAAGTCTGATGTAGATATTAACCTCTTTCCTCCTTGTCACCATTGTTTTTCCTGACCTAGAAATTTCTTGGCCAGTTTTCCTGCAAGCCATTAACAGCTCAAGAATACAATGGCTGCTAAATGGTCACTTAATGTGGGAATGCAGACATGCAGTAGCCTGGTCAATTGTAGTTATACTTCAGTGTTCATATTATTTTTATTTTATTTATTTATTTATTTTTTGTTTTAAGAAAGTTTTATTGATTTATTGAGGGAGGTGTATGACTTTGTTTGCACTGCACTTTCCAGAATCAATGTGTATTTGTAACCAAAATCTTTATCAAGCTTGTGAAACAGAAGAGAGTGGAAAATGTGTAGACTGAAGATGAGGATGTGTCTGAAACAAGATATGTTGCCGTCTGTTCATCAGTGTTGTGTTGATGCATCACATCCGCATAATAGAGCACATATTGTCATGAGTAGTTTCCATTAAGAGCTCAGCGGCTGAAAGCTGTCTGTTGTGTCAGTGGGTCAACCATGAGCTGTGTGTGGTCTGGACTCTAGATGTCTCATTGTTCACTATCCTGTCACCAAATACTCAGTTGCTGTAGTAGCCTAATTAAAGGACACCTAATGATAATACTGTGATGAAGAGTCTGTGAAAACAAGAGAGATACTTAAAGTCTAATCCAGGTGGATTTGCTTTATCTCCCAGGGTTGCTACATTAGAGCCATAAGATCATCATATTATACTTAAATTTCCTTTATGCAGGTTCAAAAATAGATTTTTTTTTAAATCTCAGTATCACATATTCTGTATATGCATGTTTCAGTGGTATCACATAAGTGAAATATTCAGTGGCCAAAGAATTTTATGAGACAGACAAAAAATTCATGTCACTAGCCTTAAACAGGGGTACTGTTTCAGGTTTATACAGGTGATTAATTCATTCTCTTATCAATTTTAATACCCAGCCTCAGTCCTGATGGGGACAAGATGTGGATGTATCAAAATAAAAAAGTCATACAATTAAAAATTTAAGCTTATATTACTCCCTCTAGACTTAGAAAATAAACACAAGCTTCTCCAATCTCTCTTGGCATGACTGTGGTCAAATGCACACTTTAAAGCCTTCTGGACATCAATTGTTCTCTTTGCCCTTTTGTATCCTTGCCAGGGTCTAGGATTGCACATTTTCCAAACAAAGGTGCTGTAAAATATCAGCTTTGTTCTTCTTGGCTGCAAACAATGATATATAATGAAAGATATATAATCCTTTTGGATTTGGGATCAAGTGAGGAGTTTATTTTCAACATTATTGGTACTAAAATTATATTTGTACTGTCTTTTTGTGGACATTCTGTTTATCATGCGTAGACCGTATTGTTATCCAGAGCCATGCACAGACATTTTGAGGGGCAGTGGCTTAACTCATGTAAAAATAAGTAAATAATGATATATTGCATTAAAAAAAGTTCATAAATTATATTTGGCACTTTATTAAAAATGAAAATAAAGTCAAATTACAGTAAATTTTGACCTGTAAGCCTTTGTATAAATTAAAATAAAAATTACACCTTTGAATAAAATCACAAATACAACAGGTCAACATAAAATGCAGACTATAGTGTAAAACATCAATGTGCTCTTAATAGTGATATACTGTATCTGTGATAAATAATTTATTTGTTTCAACATGAAAAAACATGTTGAAACATGTAAAACAACATGTTCAACATGTAAAAGCTGCACTGACGTCCCATTCTGTATAGGAGTGTTTTTAAAAATCAAGATTTTATTGAAATAAATTATTCCTTCGTGGGATGTTTTTTGCTTCAGTTGCACCTTAGTAACACTGTGTTTCTGAAGTAACACTTCAGAAACACTGAAAATTTATTGCATTTCAATTATGTTTTCAACCAAATCTGTCAGGAACATTGGCAATGCACCTAAACTAACCAATTCCACATTTTCTGCTGCTAATATTAAACAGAATAAATGGGATTAAAAAATAGACTTGCACTGACTAAAAACAAGTCAAGGATGCTATGGCTAATTGATAGAGGTTGGAAGTTATCATGAGAAAGGTGTTTACAGAGCTCTGTTTCCAGAGCTCTAATGAATGCTGATATTTCCACATATAAAATTTTATACAATGCTATGGTGTAAATGATTCCTTGTTTAAATATTCCTCCTCAGACTGCCTTGGTCCTACCGTCTTTGCTCCATTCAAAGCTGACATAGCTGGGAACATTACAGTAAGTAAGAAATTGCCTTCATGTGACCATGAGTGAAAGTTGTTATTCTGCTCTTACATTTCTCCTTCACAATATAATGCATTAAGTGGCATTATTCTAACCTTTTAGAAAATCAAGGAAGTTTATGACAGCAGCCCTGGCAGGTACCAGACACTCAATAAAATTTTGGAGGCAGAGAAGGAAATGCACAGTGCAGAATGGCCCAAAGTTGGAGCAACCTTGGCACTTATGTGGCTTAAAAGGTGAGGCTTCACATTTGTGGTTTTATTGTTATTTCGCATGAATATGTATGCTCATTAACATTTATCCTCATTAATCAGGGGTCTACGATTTATCCAAGTCTTCCTTCAGAGCTTGGTGGATGGCGAAAGGGATGAGCAAAATCCAAACCTTATCCGGGTCAATGCCATCAAAGCCTATGACATAGCCCTGAAGAAGTATCATGGTTGGCTGGTACAACAGCTGTTCAAGGTGATGTCAGGGTGTGATGAAATGTTCCACTACGCACATTAAATGCATAGAGCTGTGTGCAAATGTTTGTTTTCCATTTCAGGCAGCTCTTTTCGCTGCTCCGTATAAGTCAGATTTCCTGAAGGCTCTATCCAAGGGTCGGGATGTCAAAGAAGAGGAATGCTTAGAGAAAATCCGAAAATTTCTAATCAACTTCACTCCTACTGTTGATGTTATTTATGAGATGTACAGTAAGATGAATGCTGATCTTGACTATTCAGCGTGACCTCAGGAAGTCCCACAATCCTCCACTGATGCACTTCATTTTCAAGATCTCTTACATTCAGTCTACTTTTTGACTTATAGTTACTTTAAAGTCATCTGTCAGATTACTACAGTGCTGCAGATTGCATGTCAAATGTGTGTATTTTTACTCATCTGTGGGCCGTTCCATGGCTCTTTATTCCTTTACTCTGTACATTGATCTTGGTCCAGTATAAATGTTGAATTTCTTTGTTCTTCATTTTAAGAATCATGTCTCTTTACAGATATATATATATATTTCCTGGTGCTTACTCTCATGATCATTTGTACCTCTGACAGTCATTCCAAGTACAACTCAGTCAACAAATGTTTTGGGAAAGCAGCAGCAGGACTTTTTGGTAAATAAGATTCAGAGAATGAGATTTTAATTACAAGCTGCATCACTGATATTGAATATATTGCAATTACAATTTTATTGTGGGCTTGATTATTAGAATTGGTTTTGTCATTTATGGCATTAAAAGAAACTTATTAAATGATAATTTTTTAAAGCTTTAGACTGCTTCTCTGACATGTTTACAATGTTATGTATCAGGTGTGACATAAAACTGTATTTACTTGTGATACTACCAAGAGTTGGAAAATAACATGAAAATTTGATTGCTGTTTACGTTCTTAATTTAATGGAAAGCAAAATTTAAAAAATATATGTGTGTATATATATATATATAAAATGTTAAAAACATGGTGAGGGAAAACAGGTATGGAGCACAAAAGTATATTAAGTGGAAGTTTAAAATAATAAAATGTTTGTTGAAAAAACCAAACTATAGTAGATAAGTAAGAAGAAGCCAAATTCATCTCATAACAAAAATAGTTGTAAATGTTATTTTCTGAATACTGAATTTTTTTTTTTTTTTTTTGCATATTTTAACTAAATTTCTAAAAGCCACTTTATGCATTGTCCTGACTTGTTTGTTTCTTCTGCCATCTGATAGAACTTCTAGATTTGCAAAAATTGTTGATGACACACCTTGAAGCTGTACACTGTTGTTAATGTCTTTTAATACTGCCCAACTATTTGTGCCTTAAGCTGGAGGTACAGAATATTGCAAGGTATGGCCTGTCTAATGAGTTCTTTTGTTTCCATGTTACATTTTTAATATATTTGATTTCCAAAGCAATTCTTCATCAGCAGTCCACTCCCCTCTCAGGTGCTTATGTATCACTCAGTGTTATTTCCTTAAAAACTCACTGTCATAAAATGTTTATTAGTCCCTTTTTTTGCCTCATACAAGGTCATGGTATGTTAGGATGAATGTCAAAAAAGAATATTTTGACAAAATAGTGAGCTTTATAGTCATTATGATTACATTTGGTCAGTTAATACAGTTTTGAGTACATGCATTGAAATTAAAATTCTCTGAATGTTTCTTGTGGCTGAATTTATCTTGCAGTGTTAGTGTGTATGGTGCAATAGCAAATGTTGTATTGTCAACATATATGAATCAGTATTTGCAATAAAACAAGTTGAACTCGTTAAACAACAAAAATGTCTTTCTTTCTTTGACTGAACATTGAAATACACCAATTAATCCACTAGGGGGGGCTCGTCTTCCGCCTTTCTTTAATTCAGTATACTGTATTAAAACTTCAAAAAACTTCGGAGATCTAATTGTGTCCTAATTAAGAGCTTTATTTAACAGCATGTTTATGCCTTTAATTTCCACTCTGTCACATTTTAAGTTGTGCGCCTAACCGATGTACATGATCACACCTCCACACTGCTTTCTTGCGTGGGTGTACAGCAGTCCCACCCAAAGTGCGTGTGAAAGTATCTGTTGTGCGCTGAGCAGTGGAGCAGACAGAGCTGGAGTTTTGGCTGAAATCACATCTAACCTGAGGAGGTGCAGAACAACTGGAGCCGCTTCAAATGAAACTTTAAGGCCTTTTTAAACTATCAGCCTCTGGAATAATCCGACAGATAGAAATCTACTCAGATCTAAGTAAGTAACACCTATGTTTCTTCTGTTACTTTCTTAACCACTTTGTTTTTGGGAAAACCTTATTGTTTGATGATAAAAACGTAGTTTCAGTTGTGGAGGATATGAGAAAACCAGTTTACTAAATAACTTTATAAATTCCGTATGATTCACAGTTTTGCTGTAGTGTGACACTGTTATCACAGTTTGATATATTACCCAGATGTTGTTAGTGCTCATACTCATTTATGTCTTGTGGAAACCATCACGATTTATATTCAGAAGTCTAAATGATGTTTCTGTTTTCTACTTCCAGCCAAGTCAAGTCACTTTTTTTTTTTTTTTTTTTTTNTTTTTTTTTTTTTTTTTTGTACAGCCTAATATCATGAACAATGTCTCAGTGCCAATCCATGCTCCCTAAGAATGCAAAGGGAAAACTCCCTAAAATGGACTAAGTGAGCCGACAACACCTCTTATTAACTTATTCCAGGTCGTTTGCTTCCTAAGCCGTAAAAAAAAAAAAAAAAAATNAAAAAAAAAAAAAAAAAATTCAAACGTAACTATAATTGCATTGCTGTAGCTGAATCTCAAGGACAAACTAAATCTTACGTATAATTTTTAATAAGCTAAAATCTACTATAGATATCACTCTGGTTTACTTGTGTTTCCAGTAGCTGGATGATTTAAGGAAGTGCCTCCAGTCTGTCTGTTCCTGGAAAATATCACATCCTGCAGGATAGATAAAGAAGTCCTCAGTCACATTCAGGAAGCTTTCTGACCCAATGAGTGGATGATGGCTGATTTACTTGATATTCCATAATCCTTTCTATCAATTACAATAGGTTTCATGCACACTATGATTACCACACTCCCATACATGACTCATTCATTTGTTCTGAGTCTGTTCTAATAGTTCATCAAAGCAGCCTGTCATTGTTCTGTTGTGTTTTTACGATCAAATGCCCAGTGAAGTGTAAAGGCATGATAATCCCGTGTGTCAGACAGGGTTGTGAGTCATCCTCTCCTCCATTAACAGGACCCCAGTTCTCCTGTTTGTGTTGCTCCTTTACAGCACAGCCTGACTTAGCTAAGTTGTCAATTTAATCAACAAACTCAGGAAAGCATAACATCCCAACATCCCACAGGGTAGGAAGGGCACATTTGAGGATGGCATGTTGTACAGTTACTGCACATATGATTTCACTGAATTCTAGTGTGTGTGTGTGTGTGTGTGTGTGTGTGTGTGTCCTGTGCTGAACATAGAGGCGGTGTGATTCTCCGCTCAAGAAAATGTGGCTTTCTGTTCAATGAGTGGTGAGACTCAGAGCCACATTATTGGTTTTGGCATCAGTCCTTTGCTAAACTTTCCATAGATCCCAACCCCTAAATGATAGAACCCATTTTGTCTTGTTCAGAACTTCATGAATGTATATCTGTGTCAGCTATTTGTGCCTTTTTGTGTTCTTATAGGACACCCACATGCTTCGGCATCATTTCCAGTTTCCCCTGAAGTGGAATTTGGCACATCATTGTGATAAAAGGGATGAATGAGGTACAGAGGGTTACATTTTAAATGTGTATTTTACTACCTTTTACTTCTGTTTTGAACATCTTGTGTAAAAATCCTGCTAACATTGAATGTGGATAAACAACACACTGTGTTATTATTATTATTATTTCATGCTTTCCTATGGGTCCTAATCCCTCAGTAAGTCATTTAGCCACTGGGAGATCAATATAATTTAATTTTTCTTATTTCATATCTCCTACATCCTCCTTAATCACATGACCAGGAAATCGATCTGGTCTGCCATCAGTAAGAAGAATAACTTAATTCTCTTAATGCTGCCTAGAGGAGTGAGGAAGGAAAAGTTGCAAGGAAAGGAAACAAGGATACAAATGACAGACATTAGTTGAATCTATTAAATGCAGAAACAAAAGCCACAATGCTGGTGGCGACAGGAGATTCTCAACTCTAACGTAGGACAATTTCAGAGTTATGAATTATTAAGTCAATATCTGATTAAATTTAACTTCACTAATCGTACAAAGCTAATGTTGCTCACTCCCTCTGTTTTGTAATGATTTTTTTTTTTCAGGGCCGTTTTGCTGCCACTCTTCTGAGAAGGTGCCACGCTGCCTTGTCCAAGGCAGACACTCTTAACTCTGTTCCTGCCAGAGCTGCTCTCTCTGTAGACACTGGTGATGCAGTCTCTCAGCCTGAGACTGATGCACCATTTATCCTGTCTGAGATCTCAGACCTGTTTGAGAGTGAAGATGGCTCCCCGTCAGCAGAGCATGTAAATCATGACCAAAACCAAAACCAGGAGCTGGTTCAGCCCAGCCAGCCTGCAGACAGCAGACAGAACCTGCGGATGAAGTTCCAGGGTGCGTTCAAAAAGGGCATTTCCAATCCTATGGATCTACTGGAATCTACCATATATGAATCGCCTGTGGTTCAAGGACCCAAGAAAGCACCCATGGACTCCCTCTTTGACTATGGCACCTACAGGCACAATAACAACCAGAAACGGCACAGGAAGAAGCTGCCAAGAGGGTGAGAAGAAAAGGAGCGTCACTGTCTCTGAGCTACACTCACCAGGCAGTGTGAGACCAATTGATGTGTGTTTCCAGCATTTAGCAACTGTGTTTTCCTTTAAGCTTCTTGGTTTAGAGGTTTACTTTCCTGCAGTAACAGTAGTGAATCTATGCTGGAATTCTGCCTTGGATAAAAGGTTTGGTGTGGAAAAATGTAGTCACAAAACCAAAACCCACCTACAACTGTCACTGTGTAGACAGAGGTGTGCCCCATATGGAAGTATCTACACACATAAAAAAAAAACACACACACACACATACATACATGCACACACTGTGGCACAAGCTGTCCCTCATTCAGCCCCTTCACTGATCTAACAGAGAGCATGTTGTTGATTCCTTCACAGCCGTTGAGGTAATGTTTAGGCTGCTGCCTGTTCCTGGCTGCTCTACCTGTCCCAAACACAGAGAAGTCTATTTATTAGAGCGCTCAGGATGAGGGTGTGGGACATCACTTCACTTTAAGATGGTTTTTGTCTCCACACACCCACTCAGTTCTGTGGTGTTTTTCTGTTCTCACTTTGTCTATTACTGAAAGATTTCATAGATTTACTAGGAACCACAGTATGTGCAATAATTAGCCTGCACTTACATGGTGTGACATAATATCATGTCATGTTTCTGTGTCTATTAGAAAGGCTGAAATGTCCTGTGATGAAGATCCAAATTCAGATCCACCAAAAGTGCTGAAAATATTCAACCGTTCTCTCCTCTTTGATGCCGTGTCACGTGGAGACCCTGAGGCCCTGGAGGGCCTGTTGGAGTACCTGCAAAGTCAAGAAAAGAGGTTAACTGATGAAGAGTTCAGAGGTGAGACCTGAAACATGTATGTTTGGGCCAGTATCCTCTCTCAGCCAATTATTGTAAAGTCAGAGTACAAATAACAAAAAGATTTGGGCTCTCAAGAAATAGAGAATGTAAATAAAAATCACAGTTCAAATGTCCTTTTAAATTTCATTCAATTAGCCATTCATTTCTCACTCTTCCACACACTCAACTTTCTAACTATTTATTCTTGATTTTGCCTTTTCCTCTAAAGCAGAAACTCTGCTCTGTCTACTGCTGGCTTTCCCTTTGACCTTGAAGAATTCCCCTGCTTCTCTATCTGCTGGTTTTGGCTCGGAGGATGTGAGAGTTGTAGTGATGTCAGAGTTTTTGTCCTTCAGGGGCGGGCCCAAGTAAAGCTTCCTGTGTGTTTTGCTTTTATCCCGTGTGCCTGCTTTTTCAGGCTTATAACAGGGAGCAGAGAGAAATCACAGCAAACTGTTGTCTCTAGGGTAGAGTTCAGCAGGGTCTGACAGACTGAAAATACTACAGAATGGAATTACTTGACCTCTGTCTTTTACAGTTTGTTCTTATGAATGCTGAATACATAATTATTTGCCTGCAAAAACTTCCTGTCTTTTCTAAACATAACAAGAACCCAACTTGAAGTGGTATAAAGTAGGACAAAGAAGTAGTAGGAATGAATGCATTGATCAACAATTAATAATGATGAATTCTGCTGCTAAATCCAGTAAGTGTTGATTTTATTTTTCTACCAGAGCCTTCCACGGGTAAGACGTGTCTGCCTAAAGCCCTGTTGAACCTTTACAGTGGTCAGAATGACACCATCCCGTTGCTGCTCAACATAGCAGAGAATACAGGAAACCTCAGAGAGTTCATCAATATGCCTTTCAGGGATGTCTACTACAGAGGTACAGAAATAATCCAATAATGATGACATTTAAACATGCAGAGAATTATTTCAGTAAATGAGGCTCTAATTTAAATTTTTCAGTTTAATACAGATTTTGATCACTTCATCTGTCACTGAGTTGAAGCTGACAGACAGGTTTTTGTTCAGGGTTATGGTACATTGGCAGGCTGCTGGCTGGGGCCTCGTTATGGGGAAAACGATAGTATTTATGTATGTGCATATTGACTATTTACAGATTTCTACTTGAGAAAATCCAGGCCTATTTTGTTTGGCTTTTATTCCTTCACCTGTTAATTGTGAGATAACAGTGAAGGCAACATTTTCACCTACTCAAAAAGTCTGATCACACCTTAGAATACAAAGCAAACCAGTATCTTTAATGGTTAATCCAGTATCCAGTGAATTGCCAATTTGTTCACCTCTCCTATTCTTTGCACTTTTCAAAAAGAACATGCCATAGTAGTCAGTGTGAAAATAAGTCAGCCTTTTTGCTCCATGTAGGTTTTATGTGACAACATAAAGACAGTTTATGGGCACTGTTTCTATGAGTTTAAACCCCACAAAATGAAACTTTTACTTCTCAGAGGTTTTAGTCAATGTCACAAGGTTTTTATGACCTCCACCCTCAAGCTCATAATTGAACATTTGTGCAAAGACAAATTCCTGCAGACAAAAGGCCAAAAACGCGACATTCATTTTGCTTTAAGAATGTCTGTCAACATTATGTAACTCCTTACACCTCATTGAAGTTATTTCCTCCTGGCAAACACAACCAACCTTGCAAAAATATATTTTATGAACGCTATTTCTTTTCAACTGACCTTTAAACATACGGGTTTTTTTTTTACTAATGCATTTTGTTGCGTTGTCAGGCCAGATGGCGCTCCACATTGCAATAGAGCGGCGCTGTAAGCAGTATGTGGAGCTGCTAGTAGAGAAGGGGGCTGATGTTCACGCCCAGGCGAGGGGACGCTTCTTCCAGCCCAAAGACGAGGGTGGCTACTTCTACTTTGGTAATGGCCTTTGGAAGCACATAAACATAATTTACAAACAATAGAGTTTATTGTATTCCTGCATTTCTATTTTAGCAAATTTTATACCATAAACTTAGGTGACAAAACACTGCAGACAGACATACAGTTCAGGAAAAGCTCTCTGCCCCACAAGTCTATAATGATGTGAGTGGCTGCGGTTTTCCCATTGGCTCTGACTGTCTTTATCACTGCTCTGACTTCAAAATTTTGTGACTTTATTGCAGCAGTCTATTATTTATTATAGAAGTCTTTATTACAGTAGCTGCCCAGCTGCCAAGATTAAATAGGCAGGTTTACATCATGCATGTTACATTTTCCTGGCAAACAAACCTCTGTTGCCATGGAGAAATGATGTGACATTTGGATCCCGCCCCTTTCCCTTTTAACATGGCAGGTTTGGACTAGATAAATACAGTCAGGATACTGCAGAGGTCCAATGCTGAGCACCTTTAAAGTTACACCCTTAAATTTTTTTTTTTTTTTTTTTTTTTTGACATATCATACAAGAAACTGTAATTAGTTTGCCAGAAACTTTTGAAAAGAAAAGCATTATGTCTTATGTGCAGGAGGGGCATCTAGTCAAAAGTGTGAGTGTTCTGCAGTTAAGAAAAGTAAACATCCTCTCCCCTGGACGGAAAGGAGCTCACTGACCTCTCAGACCAAGGGAAGAAAAAAAAAAAAAAAAAAAANAAAAAAAAAAAAAAAAAAACAGAGCCTGTAAATTTGACTCTACACTGCCCTCTGCTGATCCGTTAAGTTCTTACATCCACCATTCTGTGATACCCAGAAAAGCTAACAACAGACTGACCTTTTAACCTTCAGATGATAAATAATAGCTGATGTAATTTTACTCCAATATTACTCTCCACAAACTTTGAAAAAAAGCTAGATATGGGATGTTTTACATTTACCAAACCCAATTTTAAGAATTGTTATTATTTGATTACATTTATGTATGATATTCTTCACCCATCAAGGAGATGATTTCCATTTGCACTTAGCATGGTTGTCATTTTGAAATCCCAGCGTGTCTGGGCACACTGTGAGTAATTTGCTGCGGAGCTTTGCAGTGAGGTGAACAGGAACCTGGCAGGGCTGGTGGCTAATGGGATTTAGGCTCACGCTAACGCTCTGCATGCATCCGTGCAAATCCATGAAGAGGAGCATTTCTATGTGAGGTGACAAAGTAATCTGTCACCCATGGCAACGGCTCATTTTCAGCAGCTGTTTTTGGCACTCTGGCCCCATTGGTCCCCTCCCTCAAACAACTGCTAATTGTGCTGTTTTCATAGCAGGGATTTAAGGCAAATGTTTGATCCTTTGCAAAAAAACATACTGAAGCCAGTTAACATTCTTAATTAACCCTGCTGCTCATTTGCTTAATTTTTTTCTAATTGAAATACATTTCTTCCATTCTCTTTAATATGAAGTAAATGCTTTCTCTTTATTTGCCCAGGTGAACTGCCTCTTTCACTGGCTGCGTGCACTAATCAGCCTGACATTGTGCACTACCTGACTGAGAATCCAAACAAGAAGGCAGATCTGCGGCGTCAGGATTCCCGGGGAAACACAGTGCTACATGCCCTTGTGCACATTGCAGACAACACCAGGGACAACACCCGCTTCCTCACCAAGATGTATGACTTACTGCTGATTAAGAGCGCCAAGCTTTACCCAGACTGCAACTTGGAAATGGTGCTCAACAATGATGGCATGTCACCTCTCATGATGGCAGCCAAGCTGGGCAAGATAGGGGTAGGGATGCTCATCAGTGTGCCACACAGCATGGCGGTAATAGGCCAAAAGACATTTACACCAATACAATAAAACAAGTTTACATCAAAAGATTTCTACATGCCATAATGCATCTCAGTCAAAGGTCAATTTGCTTCTCTGTATAACTTTAGGTTTTTCAGCACATTATCCGACGTGAGATCAAAGATGATGAAGTCCGCCATCTGTCTCGTAAGTTTAAGGACTGGGCATATGGCCCGGTGTACTCCTCCCTCTATGATCTGTCCTCCCTGGATACCTGTGGAGAGGAGCCGTCTGTGTTAGAAATCCTGGTCTATAATAGTCGCAATGAGGTGAATCAGAGGAAGAAATTTTGTGCTTACCAAACTCAGAATTTTAAAAATTTGTACTTACGTATTTTAAAAATATTTTTTAACAACGTCATGTTTCTGGTCCTTTTGTTAGAATCGGCATGAGATGCTGGCTGTGGAGCCCATCAATGAGCTGCTGAGGGCCAAATGGCAGAAGTTTGGTGCTGTCACCTTTTACATCAGTGTGGTGTCCTACCTCATCACCATGATCCTCTTCACTCTTGTGGCATATTACCACCCAACTCAAGGAACGGTGGGTGCACAGCTACTGAAAATATAAACTTCTCACAGAGGGGCCAGATTACATGATGTGAAATTGTTTTAGCTGTATAACACTACATGACCAAGGCAGCAAAGATAATTTGTAGTAAAGCACATATTTGTATGTGTAAGTGTAAGATGAATGTGTTTCTCAGTTGAAATTATAAAATTATAAAATGCTTAATGTAGATTTTAGACTTCTCTCATCATTCATGCATGCCATCTGGTTTATATATTCTGGGTCATGATCAGATCATGTGTTATGTACATTAGGTAGCTTAATGTGTACATGAAATGATGTAGCATTTTTTAACCAAGCAAGAACAAACAACAACAAATTTCCATTTTGCACCAATCAGTGATGACTTGCTGCAGTTTATTAAGCTGCTACCTTGCTGTCAATTGATTTTTCTCTACATGCTGCATGCTGTGCACATTTGATGTTTGCTGCTAAATCAAAAGTACACTTTGCTTTGAACTGAACTAAACTGAACTGAATATCACCATAAAATTTACTCTGGTCTTCCTTGTAGCCTCCATATCCCTACACCACTTCCACAGATTACCTGCGTATGGGGGGAGAGATTGTCACCCTGGCATCAGGAATCTTCTTCTTCCTCACCAATGTGAGTCAATAGGCTCTGTCACCTTGTTGCTTGCCTTCTCTTGGCCTCTAGTATTAAACTCATATCTATAATGACAATCTTGCCATTATGGAAATGTTTCTCCTGCTCTTTGCAGATTAAGGACCTCTTCCTGAAGAAGTGCCCCGGGGTGAACTCTTTATTTATTGATGGATCCTTTCAGCTGCTCTAGTAAGGCTTCATCCTCCATCCTTAACCCCCCTCCCCCCCACCTCTGCTGCCTTTTTGCTGACTTTTACCCGAGGCAAATTTTGCATCCACTTAATTGAGTCATCTAATTAATTCCACAGCCTCCTCCCTGGCATGTTTTATAGTTTATATCTTTAATTAAACTCATGATCCAAACAAAAAGCAGACACTGTCGAGCATCATATTTATTTAAATCATTAGCATCTACATTCAGTTAAAATGCCACATAAAGTGTCAAATGCCAACATCACATCCCTCCTGTCGTTAAGTATTTCCTCACTATAATGGCCAAGATTTTTAACTGTGTCATATCAAGATTTTTAACTGTGTCTGTGTCATATCTAGCTTCATCTACTCTGTGCTCGTGATAGTCACAGCTGCTCTCTACCTGTCTGGCGTTGAGGCCTATGTGTCTGTGATGGTGTTTGCACTTGTGCTGGGGTGGATGAATACACTTTACTTCACCAGAGGCCTGAAGCTCACTGGCACCTACAGCATCATGATACAGAAGGTTAGAAAATGATGATAGTAACAAAATGGAAAAAAAAAAAAAAAAAAACAATAATCTCACTGAGCAACATAACACTTTTTCTGTTCTCAGATTCTTTTCAAAGACCTTTTCCGATTCCTCCTGGTGTATGTGCTCTTCATGATTGGATATGCATCAGGTAGGTTTATAGTCCTGGCTTTACAGATGTAAAAAAAAAAAAAAAAAAAAAAAAAGAAAGAAAGAAAGAAAGAAAAATAATAATGTCACTGAGTAAAAAAGTATTTCATTCTGCAATGTAGTAGAGAAAAAGTTGAGAATATCACAAAATAGGAGTACTCAAAGTGTCATTATCTTAAATTTGTACTTAAATACAGTACTTCAGTAAGTTTAGTTTGTTACTTTCCACGTCTGATCTCAGCATTAATTAGCTGCTCATTGACACATAACCCAGCCTCTTATGTTCCCCTCTCCTCCAGCCCTGGTGTCCCTGCTAACAGCATGTCCTGCACCGGGCACAGAGTGTGAAGGGGGCTGCCCTACCTACCCCCAGTGCAGGGACACCAACACCTTTAGCACCTTCTTACTGGACCTGTTCAAACTCACTATTGGAATGGGAGAACTGGACATAATCCACAGCGCCCAGTATCCAGTTGTTTTCCTCATCCTGTTGGTTACTTACATCATCCTCACTTTTGTGCTGTTGCTCAACATGTTGATCGCGTTGATGGGGGAGACAGTGGGACAGGTATCAAAGGAGAGCAAGAAGATCTGGAAGCTACAGGTGAGCTTGTGAGAGGTATTTGTACTGGCCAGTGATTAGTGAGTTAGATGTCACTTGTAGTGATGAATTCACAGAGAATTATCAAACTCTGCAGAGCTTTTAGCTGCCATTTCTTTGGGTTTATGGAGAGCAGATATGCTCTATAGTTGTGTTTCCATTGTTTCTGTTTCCATTAAAAAAGTTGCAAAGCGCCAAACAGTAGGTAGACAGACAAAGTAAACATCTGGCAGGTCAAGAATGTTGAGCATTGAACAAGATAAAGACCCAGCTATTTTTCTCAAGAGTTGGTGTAGACTAACTCAGAGTAAAAGGGAGCAAGATGAACACACATCAGGTAGACAGAAACATGACTCCAGTGGGTTATTGCTCAGTGTCTGCTGAATGTCTAACAAGCTAATTTCTATGGTCAGGACAGTTTGTCAATCATCTTGTTTTGGAGATCTTCTGTCATCCAGTGGTCAAAAATGATTTTTGCAGCTGAAAAAATGACTGAATGCTTTAAAATACTCTTGTTAAACTTGTTAAATGGTACCTGATCGAAGTGGGCAACGACCATCTTGGACATCGAGCGTTCATTCCCAGTCTGCCTCCGTAAGTCTTTTCGAGCTGGAGAGATGGTGACTGTGGGGAAGAACTGGGATGGCACTCCCGACCGACGCTGGTGCTTCAGGTATGTTGCAAACTCATAATGACTAAAAATCAGCAGCATCAGAGAAAACTGTGAATCATAAAACTGACAAGTTATGTCAGGGTGGATGAGGTGAACTGGTGTCACTGGAATCAAAACCTGGGGATCATCAATGAGGATCCAGGCAAGAATGAGACCTGCCAAGCCAATGGAGTACAACAGTCTGTGAGAGGCCTGAGAAGGGGTGAGACTCACTATGCTCTCATGAATAAATGCAGACACAGCTAAATGTTAATGTGCACCACACACACATATGTGTTCTTACTTCTTTTTATCCCCTTCCAGATCGCTGGTCCACAGTGGTCCCACGGGTGGTGGAGTTAAGTAAGGGTCCGCGGTCTCGTGATCTAGTGATCGAAATGGAGCCGTTGACACCCAGGCACTGATGTATGCATAGGAATAGTGGTGTCCTTCTTGGAGGAGACAGCAGAGAGCCATCAGCATCAGCGAGATCACACTGCTGGGGACAATTTGGCCATTAAGTGTGCCAATTTGCACATATCTCATTTGCCTTTTGTTCAGAGGAAGTGTAGTAAATGTTACTGAAGAGAGTCAGTATAACAGGAGAAGCGCACACAGACCACCAGATGTACATTCAAACCACACTGAAAAATACTAAAGTGTCGAAAAAAGAAAAAGAGAGACCAAAAAAAGCCCCCAAAAACCAGCACGACCGACATATTGAACTAATATGTTCATTTGTTTTTTACTTAATAAACTGTTTTGTACTGTAGGTCTGCATTTTGTAATTTGATCACTCAGGGATTTTATGAGAGTCACAATATTTCAACAAAAGCATTTCTAGTCTCATTACATATTACAGAATGCAGAACCGTTGGTGCTCTAATAGCCAGCAGAAGCATAATTATCATTACATTAGCAGTGTAAACAAAAGCTTTGATGGAAGTGCCACAGTTGCAATGGGATGTAGTTCTTCAAGAAAGCCTTGCAAGTAATACTTATAGCTTCATTTAAAATTCAGCAAATATGAGCTTGCTTTGTATTAAGAGGTCTCTGTATGGTGTGTCCATTAAATTTAGATTATATGATACTTATTTGAATATTTAAACTATTGTGATTCAGTATTAAGGCCACAAGAGCTCAGTGTGTAGAAACAGTAATATGTATTTTCTAAAATATATTTCCATTTTCCATATACTAAGAATGAAATTGTTTAATAACTATAAAAGCCTTAAATTTGGGCTTAACTGCAGGCACAGGCAGCACAGCTTTATTTAAACCGAAACAATGTATTGTGCCAATTTTTGATGTGTGCATTGTATGAATACAAGGACATTGTTGTAAATAAGATGGGCCTGATGAGCAGGTTACGGTGGTCAAGCAGATATGCAAATACAACACAATAGCCCTCCTTATTGTTGTTTGTGAGTTTACTGTGTTATTCTTCCTTTGCAGCTGGGATATTTGCATAATCAACTCTCAGGCCTTGACATTATGTACCTCCCCCTGTTTGCTGCAGTGTTTTCATTGTATTTGGCTCTTTGCCCTATACAACATCTCGTTTATGCACATCTACTGTATGTACAGATGTATTTGTGTTATTGTGTTATTGTACTACATGACACAGATGAAAAGAGCAAATTATCCTGCAGTTCACTTTCACCAATTTAGTGCTGTTGAAGGTCAGAGGTGATTATTTACCATGTTTATATGGCTTTTATAAAGAGACATGCCTTTGCATTTTTATATTGTATGGACTCCATACAACTGCAGCACAATAAACACTGATGAATTCATTTTAGGACGAATGCAATATTTTTTCTTTCAATATCTGCATAGAGGTGAGATCCTCAGTTTCTGAAGATGTTTTCCAATTATTACTTGAATAATTGTTACAATATCCATTGTGTTGAGGTGCAGTTCTTTGACTGGCCTGCTGATGGCTGCAGAGCTCTAATTTGCTATGCTATGCTGCTTGTTATTTGTCATGTCTTTCTTTAAATTGCTGTAGGGCACTATTCATTTTTTTAATTACAGTTGAAAATATGGCATTGTCAGTGATAATTGCTATTAGTATGATATGTTCTAGATTTTAAAATGCAATACACTCATGGATTTTTTTTTTCCTTTGGACCTCAGAACTCATTGACCTTACTGTTAACGCCTGGCTAGTAATTATGGGCTGTTGCTTTCCTAATGAAGCCACAACCTGGCAACAATTTATGAAATACTTATATACTGCCTTTCACCTTTTATCATTACACCTCACATTTCCTCTTCCTCTTTAACACATTTCAGTTGTGGTTCTAACTTGTGATAACCAGGGTCGTAGCCCTTACGTCTCTTCCCCCCCTCTTCCTCCCCTCTCTCTCCTCTGAGGCCAGCAGCGCTGAAGGACACAGGGAATCTCTCGCCACCTCAGAGAAGAGGCTAATCCTCTTTGCCCCAACTTTAACTGGGCCACTAATCCTCCAGGTTTATCTTAGCAGTGAGCACCTAGTGCTGCTGACAACTTTGCCTGCCCTCCTCCCTGCAGCCTGTTAAGTAGGCCAGGGCTCGGGCCTGCCAGTGTGACTGTCAGCAACTCTGGAACCGCACACTTGCACAGGAAGTGTGAGCTGTTAGCAAAATGGCTCTTTTGCTTGCAGCATGTATGTGCTCACCGCCACAAATGCGTTTCAACACAGTGACAGCCGAGAAGGGATTGTGTTGTAAGGGCCCTTATTTGGTAACATAAGGGAAAGTTTGCTGTCTTAACCACAGGTTTTAAGTGAACTAACTAGCTTGGATATTGGCAGCACAAATTGTTCAGCTGTTGTCCAGCCAGTTAAGCTTTAAGGTGTTTAGCCTGATGAGTCTCAAAAGGATACCCGGCTGGACTTGGGCCAGCTCATTCTTTATTCACTAAACAACACTCTGGACTGTCTGATTGCTTTGGTAAGATACTCACTGTGGCTGCCAGAGGCCACAGTAAAAGAAATCTTTCTGCATGCTGGTAGCACTTTGACTCATCATTTCACTTACTCATATTGCAATCGAAGTGGAGTGGGAAATTTTGCTTTAGCATCATCACTGACCCATTCCCCTCCAACAAAATTATAAGGGGGAGGCTAAAAGGCAACTATTGGAGCAGTTCTAACTCACTGGCTGCTGCCTCCTCAAGTCAGTGCTAATTTTTCTTCCCTGAAATAATTCCTTGAAATTCATTCCGTGATCACCAGTGAAATATTTCACCAAGGTGCGGTATTTCTAAATGGAATGAACAATCACTGGAAGCACTGGGAGATGAGGAGTCAGAGACATATTGGTTAGGTGGCTTGTGAGATGACCTTTCAGTTCATCTAAGATGAAATGAGGTTGCTGAACCCGAAATGATTCAGAGTGTCTAAACTGACAGACGAGGGCATGGCCACGGCAGAGCATGAGCCGGCTGCCCGCCTTCCATAGGCATCGCTCATGATTTATCGTGAAATTGCCAGGGACTCAATGTGGCGTGCAGGTGAATGAGTTTTGCTAATAAGAGAAGCATTTCTGCTCCAAAGAGCCCTTTTTCTGTCTGAGCGAGCGTGTATGAAATCAATGTGCAGTCTCCCAGTACCACACGCTCTGGTGGAGGCAGCTGCCTCATCAGTCTGAGGCTTATCTGATGTTTTAGGTGGGTNCCACACGCTCTGGTGGAGGCAGCTGCCTCATCAGTCTGAGGCTTATCTGATGTTTTAGGTGGGTGGAGAGGTTGGGAGTAAGGTAAGGAAGAAGGAAAAGGCTTTGGCGTTTTCAGTGTACCTACTGTATATTGTTAAACATTTTGATTGGGTGTATGTTGTGTTCCTATTTTCAGTACCCTGTGTAATTGTAGCTGAACACATACACTGTGCTGATAATAGTCCAGTTTCTAAAATAACACTTTTTCCATATAGATACTTTTTTTTTTTTTTTTTTNTTTTTTTTTTTTTTTTTGTGACAGAAATATAGAATATACTTTTAATTTATTTTAACAGAGTAGGTGTAATAAATGGCACTTGAGACAGCTTAGCTTCCCTCATTGTATGGATTAAGTTTCCTGCTCATCAGTGGACACATGGACATCTGGACACTTTTCTAGGTTTCCATGGAGAAGACACTTAGCTTGCCTTTTTTCTGCCCATGAGCAGTTTCTCAACATCCTCATCCAGGCAAAACATCAATCATAAATGCAGTACTGAGGGTACTGTCCACTTGTTAAATAATTCAAACTTCTGTGTCTTTTTATTTTTTTCCCTTGTTACCCCTGCCAAGGAGGTTATGTTTTCACGTGTCCACAGTTGGTTGGTTTGTTTGATTTTTAGGAGGATTACTCAAAAAGATTTAAATTAATTTTGATGAAAGTTGTGGCATGGCCCAGAGAAGAAACCGTGAAATTTAGGTGGGAGGTGGGAACAGGAATGTTTACATAATTCATTAACATTTTTTTCAAATTCTTCAAAACACCTCCAATCTCGATGAAAAAAAAATTAGGCATAGTTATCCCATGATAGACAAGCAATTAAGTCCTAAGCTGGAAAGATAGAAAGCAATTAAGTCCTATTATTATTACAGTCATGTCTTCTCTTCCTCTCTTTAGGGAAACATAGTCCTTTCTGTGTGGAGTTTCCATGTTATTCTCATCCCAGTAGTTAGGGCAGGTCAAATGCAGAGGAAGAGTTTCACCAATGAAGTTTTAGATCAATTAAAAAAAAAACATACTAGAACAAGACAAATTTTGTGTAGGTTTGTTCGGCCTTGGCAGAGTTAAGAGCTCTAATGAGCACTCTTCTAGATATAATTTCAATTGGTTGATCAGATAAAGTTGCAGCCTTAGTGATGACACAACTTAGCTCCACAAAGGTGAAAAAGGTCAAATTTAAAACAGGATTGAAGAGGCAAGCATATGGCGCTGATGTGCAAAGCGAAGCCTGACTAATATGCTTATCTTCATTACAGTAGAGTCTACTGTACAATAGTTTAAGAAGGTGTTTGCATGTATTAACAGTGGGGGCTGGGTNTCCACCTATGGAGGAGTATAGCAACATACTGTAGCACAGGCATAGAAGTCATCTGCTTTATTTACTTTTTTGAAACACTTTTACATAAGAGGAAAGGTCAAATTAAACCCAAACATCTACATTAAAATAAAGAAATTTCAGTCCTGAGATTGACAGAAAACAGAGAACAGACAAGGTATTTACCGAGGTGGATGGGATGGGGAAGGGAGGGGGTCATGGCAGTTTCAGCAAATTGAAGATGATGGTTGTTGGGAGATTAGGGAGAGACTGCAGAACTGGAGAGAGGTTGAAGGTAAGCAATCACCGGGATGCTTGACTGTAGGCACATTCAAAAGTTGAAAACCCCACCACTAAAGGATTTTACAGCTTTTTTTTTTTTTTTTTAANAAAAAAAAAAAAAAGCAAGATAATCTTTACATTTTTTCATCCTGAGGAGACAAAATCATTTTTTAAACATAAATACAACACACTGCAGGGAGAACAATAAGAAAGATGCTTTATAGATTTCCCATTTCCATATATATTATTTTCTCAAGGTTGCAGCACCCTCAGACTTTGGCAGCATTGGTGCATTTGAGATCATTTGGGAAAAAAACAGCCCTGTTTGTCCACAGGAACATTCTGAGAGCCACACAAACAGTAAAAGGAAACAGGAAGAAAGAGCAAAATCCCCAGACTTTTGTGTTTAGATTGGATACAGCAATATACCCACCATATAAACCAGATGAATATTTGGCAGCCATAAGCTTTCTCAGCTGAACATACATAGTTGTCTGTAAGCTCTTGGAATTATGACCTGCTGCACTGTATTTTGGCTCAGAGACTGTGCCTTTGGAAAAAGATCCTAAACACACCTGATATATTTTTGATCTGTGCTGATATTTACCTTGTGTTGTATTTAATTAACGCTAAAGCACCATTTAAAGTGTTTGGTGCTCACATGCCACTCACCCTGTTGTATACAGCACCACTAAAGATGCAGCAGTGTGCTTTCTTTGTGGCAAAACATAACAAATCTTTTAACGATATTGTGCAATACAACTATAAGGCTGGTCGGTTAACTATACAAGCCTCCTCAGGATCATCTGAATTATTGATTAAAGTATTTTCTTGCTAGGTAGGAGCCAAATGGAGAGGAAGTACTGCCCTCATGACTTTATCTTCTCCAGTCAGTGGTAGACATTAAAGAGGGATGCTGGGAAGGACTCTGAGATGAGAGCCCCAGGGGCCCAAGGGCAGCCAGGGGACATGACTGTGGACATCTCCACCCCCCAGGCCCCTCTGTCATCTGTAGGTTAGAGAAGCAGCGCCAAGAATCCACAGAGCGAGCAGCTGCCTTTATTTTTTCTATCCCTCTCTCCCCTCCCATCCCTCTGTTTTGAGAGGAAGAGAGCTGACCCTGCCCTCCCTCCTCTTCAGCACTATTTAAGGTGTGTAATATGGGACTAGACCTTTGCACTTGGTAAAGGTCTTCCTGGACTTATTGGGATTTACTAGGGGATTTTTACAACCAGCATAAGTCAATTTCCTTCCACTTTGCCCTCAGGCCACCCTCATGTGAGCGTTTCATTGCCCTTGAAAAAAAGGTTAACAGTCAATAGTCTGTAGCCATAGAGATAAAATGTCCTCATTCATGGATGTTGTAACATACCATGGATAGAAAAATCCAAAGGTATTAAAAAAATGGATCATAAATGAAGAATTTGCTCACTAACATGAGGCACAATAATTCATGTGATGAGAGAGCTGATTTCTTCAGAGCTTTAGATTGAATCTGAACATGAGGCCACAGAGCCAAAGAGGTGGAGACTGAAACCAACACCAGGAACACGCAATTATCCTGATTACTGATGCTTCGAGGCTTCTCTGACCCCAAAATCCCTCCCTGTATCTCTCTGCCTCTCTTTTTTTTTTTTTTTTTTTTTTTTTAGATCTGTCACATTGCACTGGGCCCCTCAGCCAGGCAGGGCGCAGCCATGCATAATCCAACAGAAAACAAATCCCCTCGATCAAACACAGCCCAGCTTTTCAAGCAGACCTCCAAGTCCAGGCGCTGTAGTGCGGTGCTGAAGCCCTCTGAGATGCTGGGGAGGTTGTGATTTAGCCACCCTACAAACCCCTCTATCCTCCCCTTCAACACCAGCCAGCCAGTCCTAACCTTCAGTTTGTTTAAGCGCTGCTGAACCATGTTGGCCTTGGACAGGGGGAGGGTGGGNCTAACCTTCAGTTTGTTTAAGCGCTGCTGAACCATGTTGGCCTTGGACAGGGGGAGGGTGGGCTTAGATAATGACATGCCATATGCCACTCTGCTTCTGCAGCTGAGCGAGCCTTGCATGGATCGACTCAGGCACAAATCTATTTGAAATTTAATTCTATTATCCTAATATAGGCTAAGCGTCCATTGTCCAAATCAGGAATTGTAGAATGGAAGAGAGTTACAGGACTAAGATGCAGCCCATCAATAGGAGCTCATTAACGTGTGTAAAGAAGCAGGGGGTACAGACAGTTTGGAGCCTCTACAGTGAAAAGTGACCACACAATAAAGAAGCTAACACATATATATATATATAAACAACATACTACATTTAACTGTATGAAAATTTATTTGAACACAACTGACATAAAAATTTAAAAAATCTTTCTTTAACGAAACCTGTTTCCTACCTAATAGGAAATCTCTTGCTATTTGAAACGGGGTTGATTTCGACCTTTTGGGTGAATGAATACTGTGTCCACCAGTCAGGCGTCACCCAATATTCCCATTAGCAGAGAAGCCTGGTGCCTCAGACCTCCACTGGTGGGAAAGGCCAGACACGAGAAACTCCACTGCCTCAAGTGTCTCCTCTTCACTTCCACACCATGTGACAGGGTTACAGGGTTTAATGCTTGGATGCAGAAGCCAAACGGAGGGGATTTAGAGACTGGATGTATCTGTAAATCTGTCAAAATATTTCTACAAGACAGAAAGTATGCTGGAATCAGACTTTGTCTGGGGTATTAAGCTGTTGAAACAACATGAAAATTTCTCACTGGAATGTTAAGGAGGCTTACTGTGCAAATTTAAGTTGAGGGACTTGGTAGATTTTAGATTGAAATCTGTCAGCCTTCAAAGACAGAAGCACGTCCACCAACACCATCAGCTCAAAATTTAAGGCTCATAGTTAAGATTAAGGTTAAAAACAAGCCTATTTATGGAGTGAGAATGATCAAAGAAACATTATTTTCTGCTCCTCAAAAATGAATCACATCAAACATTACAATTTTCAGTATTCATGGCTAAATAAAGATTTTTTTTTTGCTGATGTCCTTTGTCTTTGGATGGCCAAAGCAAACGCTTAAAAATAGGATCAATTACATATAGTTTTCTTGGTGGCAGAGGTTTAATGGTAAAAGATCTGCTTCACACTCCGTGGTAGATCTGACAGAGCTGCTGAAACACAGGCCTCATTTCCCACTGACAAGGACATGCGTATGATTAAAATAATGACAGACTTCAAAGCCAAAATGTGGCTTCTGAATATATTCTTAAAGAAATTTATTTTACACCTCAAAACAAAAAAGGATAGGGATTAGGGATGTGGTACATTGGGAATGTATTGACAACTGTAGTTTACATTTTTGGTGTAAGCTCAGAGAAAAATGTTAATACAGTCATAATAATTGCACTTCATAAATCTAGACTGATGCCAGTATTTCCCCACAACAAAGCTCTGGCTCTCTCCAGTTAATAAAATCAATTTTCCATTGAAATTTGACTGACAAAAGAAATGCTAATTTAAGACCAGAGGACTGCTGCACTGATCCAATTTTTCTCTTTCACTTGAGTCCCACAAGGCATTAAACATCGCAGTAATTTAAGTGCAGTACATTCAAGGGAATCTCACAGTCATAATAAATATTTCACTGCTATGAGTCATGGAGTTAAGACTGGCCCTGGCTGGATGCATCTGAGCCACAGGCTGAAATGGTCAAAGAAAAGTAGTAAACCTCATCTCATCTCATATCATGAGAGGACAGGGCTTGATTGTTTTCATTTTTGTTTAGGGGTGTATCGTGCCCCACAACAGGACTTCCATTTGATCCCAACTCTTGCCATCATTATGATAACACCTGACAGCAGAAGAGCACTGCAATTACAGTTATAAAAGGAGTCATGTGAGAACTAGATCTCTACACCAGCTCCAGATAATATCTAAAGCCTCCAATAAAAGAAATTGAGTATAAGTTTGAGATTTCGAGACAAGATTTCCTGTACATTAGGCAGATATGATGATTATGGGACTGATGAATCAGGTCTTGGTGGTAGAAATCTTGGTAATGACACAATTTTAAAAAAAAAGTCTGAGGATTTTGAAGAACACAAACTAAAATGCACTCACACGCAGCCACATACACTCATAAACATACACGTAAGGTTATGCAGATAACCCCCAAACACATTCTTCATTGTAACATTTCTTGTCTTGTTTTTTGTGACATTTTCTTTTAAATAAGTTTTTTAAGATATTGTAGATTCCAGTGTTGTTAGGAAAAAGAGCTCTCTGATCAGGTTCTTACAGAACCAAAGCAGCGACTATGCCTTACACCAGGACATAAGAAACTGCACATCAGCTTGAGGAGGAATAATTAAATCATAAAACAAAAAGAGAAAAATTTAAAAAGCATTAGAGACACTTTTCCCCAGAGCAGCCAATGCATATAATATACCTACAAATATATAAAACAACAAAAAATAGGTTCAAGTTTTTCAAGTTTCTTAAATATATCCAAACTACCCAATTCCAAACTTCAAAGTTACAAGATTCCAAGCAGTGCAATTTATGTATCAATTATAACAGCAATAATAACTAATATTGTACTAACCTCTTTAATTCAATCTTATGATCCTTGTACATAACACCCAAGTACTGCCTATAATTTTCTCGTGTATCAGTACATTTGTGGACATGCATTTTGTGTGTGTGTGTGTGTGTGTGTGTGTGTGTGTGTGTGTCTGCGTACTGTTACAGAGTTTTGGATTTTGAGAGCAGCCCTAAACTTCTGGCCCTTTAAGACCATTTCAGTGACAACCTACACAGTAGCTTCATCCTTAGTATTTGGAAGGGGAATACAAGTGGCATATGCACTTCATGTCAAGCTATGATTCGCATCAAAAAAGTTCAGGCAAGAAAAAAACAAAAAAAACAAAAAACAAAAAACAAAAAACAAACAAAAAAAAAAAAAAANAAAAAAAAAAAAAAAACAGAAGAAAAATAAACCAATCCAAAATTCCTATTGGCAAACCACATAATGGAACATCTGGATAATCTTGAATCCCTTTTCTCTCTCACTACCAATCACTCCCACCTTCCATATTTTGGATTCCAAAATCCCTCCAAAAACCACCAAATCTAGGGTCACACAGCACAATAACTGCTCCCACTCTAGTTAAAGCAGTACCAATCTCAGCAATTTTGTACCCCCCAAAAAACACCTCTGTTCTTGAACTTTGATTTTCTTCACAAATTCACAACTCTTTATTCTTATCGTTCTTTTCCTTCCTCTCTATCTGTAAACAGGGAGGCGGATGTGTGCATGCTGGTGGTCTAACAGACGTGGCACAGACACAGTCTCGTAGCCTTTGCCAAGCATCTGCTCCTTGATGCAGGGTGGGTGGATGTCGTTGATCAGGTACTCCAGAGACTGCAAGCTGCTGCTCAGCACAGATGTGTTGCACAAGCTCTTGCTGGGAAGGCTGCAGCACAGGCCTCCCCCGCTGTCTATGGCAGGGTGTTGATGATGATGATGGTGGTGGTAATGATGATGGTGGTGAGGATAGCCCATCTCTCTGTGCGCTGTGGCCGGCCCTCCTGTGGAGGTCCCCAAAAGCTCCTGGGGGTTGTAGCAGTCACTGTCAGGTGTCACCAGCACACTGTTCCAGGGAGGGGCAAAGTATTGACCCACTGAGAAATTTCCATGCATACCCACACAGTTCAAAGGAGAAGAGCTGACTTTGTCCAGGCCACCTCCTCCACTAGCACTCGCTGTCAGGTGGTAAGGTCTGGAAGAAGAGGAGGACATTTGGGTACCCATAATCCCTCCCCCTGGAACGCAGGTTTCAGGGGACTTGCTAATGGCTCCTCCTCCTCCACTGCCTCCACTGTACATGCGGAGCACAGCCTGTTGCTGTTGCTGCTGCTGTTGTTGTTGTTGCTGTTGCTGTTTCTGCCACAGGATATAGTCTGTACTGTCTGCATATAACCCAGTCTTCATTGTTTCTGCATTTTGCGCTGCTAGCCCTGCTCCTGTGTATACCACATTAGCCTGGGGACCCATTCCTACCACATAGCCTCCACCTGAGGAGCTAGAAGAGACCCCCATGACTGTTGTGACCTGCTTGGAGGGGCTGGGATTTGAAGTTGCAGTGGCAGCCCCCTGGCACACCTGCTGCAGAGCTTGAGCCTGGCAATGCTGGTTGATCTGGTAAATGATGCTCTGAATAGAGGGGAGGTTGGACTGTGCAGGCAGAGCCAGGCCTCGGCCCCCTGTCACAGGAATCACTGAGCCAGCTACAGTGACATTAGGGGGGACCGACAGTCCAGGGCCTTCTTGAGGCTTCGATGGCCCAGTGTGGTATACCATTTGGCCATGACCATTGGCTAAAGTGCTACTACTAGGGGGTGGGTATGGGGCAACAGCTATGTGGGCTGGAGAAAGCTTAGTCCGTCTGCCTTCAGCATTCTTGAGAACACCTTTTGCGGGGACAAAGGTGGAGGTTGATGACGATGAGGAAGAGGTCTTGACAATAGCTAGCNCCTTTTGCGGGGACAAAGGTGGAGGTTGATGACGATGAGGAAGAGGTCTTGACAATAGCTAGCAAGCCCTGGTAGCTCCCTGTGTGGAGATGTGGGTAGGGGCTGTAGCGCTGGCCTGTGGTGTCATATCCATTCACAGTCCGGTTAAGGTGCTTGTGCTGGGGAACCCTAATGTTGGTGGGGAAGATCTTGATGGACAGGGGGTTGTTGGCCGTCTTCTGAGCATAGGCATCAAGTTCTGCTGCAGTGGGGTAGCGGGGGGAATGTGTGGGCACCACCAGCTCACCTGCAAAACAAAGAGAAAGCACAGTGTGAGTGAAGTGAATGATTCAACTAAATCCACAGGTGACTGCACGTGTAGAAGAACAAAACACCAGACCGGAGTGTAACTACTAGAAATAGCTAAGGGGCCAACAGCACTGGCAGCCACTAAGTCCAATCAATCAATCAATTGTAATAACTTCTCAATCTGCTGAAACAATAAACACTGTGAGTGTGAAAAATATTGTGTTTCACCTTCATCAAATGAATACAAGGTTGTACAACAGAATGTGAATAAAACAAGGTGTAAACAGCTCATAGATTGCAGAACAACCCAGCGGTTTCAAACGGTAAATCAGGACTGACATTCATTTCTGTTCCCATCACTCCTCTCCTTCATTTGAGCTTTCTTTTCATCATTTTTACACTCTCCTGTGGAAGCTCATCCCTAGACAAATGGATCTTTTTAAAAACTCATTCTGTCAAAGCCTTGTACCTTAGGCGCTGTTAAATCAGTGCATTGTGAAATTAATTCAGACTCTCTTTAGCATTGAATTGGGTTAGCCTTGGATACCAGGCTATGAGGGACAAGGGGGAGGGGATAAAAGCTTGTTTAATTGCAGTGGCACATTTGAGATTTATAAGTGGTATCACTTACTGGGTCTTACCCTTGGCCACAGAATTTCCACATTTATTCAAACCAGGAATACATGGAGAAGCCCTTACAAAAACCAATTAAACTTCTACAGGGAATTACTAGCCTGGTTAGGGTGAACTATATAAGCACAGAGACTTGTCAAGATTGCTGGAGTGTTACTGTGAGCAAACTTAGTCATGATATAACTGAAAATTGGATTAGATATTCACATACTGAAAAACGTTTTTATCAAGATTAGATCATTCAAATATAGGACATATCAATGTTTACTTGAAGACAAAAGACAGGTAGAGGTTCCTGTCCCAAAACAGATATGAACAAGCTTTTTTTTTTAATATGTAAAAATGTTTAGTTTAAATGAAAAGTTAGTTTGCTATTTCAAAATCACAACAATTCCAAAATTCAATCCAACATTGAAAGCAGACCAGCAATGACTCTCATTCAATGAGCCAAGGATTGGCATTGTGAATTGAGGTGGCAAACAGGAAAATGGCAATTTCTAAAAACCTTACCATGTGTCATTGTTTGGGGGTAGGGTATGGAGGTGAGGGGCCGCGGTGAGATTGGATTTAAATGACGTTATTCAGGCAATTTCATGGCTACTTAGCTCAGTGCAACAAAAAGCGTGGGGGGTTGGTGAGAGAACTCAATTTACAAGCAATATATCAACTGCCACAAATGACTTGCAACCCCTTCAAAAATGACATTTTTATGCAAAAGCTAACAAAACGCACAAAATTAACTGCCATAACCATGCCGTCAGCAAATGTCCGGCGACCTAAAGAGTCTGCTGGGTGCAGGCTGTGACTAGGACTCACTCCATTTCCTTCCCGATTGCAAAGTCATTTTAAAGAGACTCCACAGCCAAGTAGTCACAATTCTCATTTCTGTGCTCCCATTACAGATAGCAGGGGGAGTTCATTTCAACAATCCTATGGGTCTCCAACTGTGAAAATGATTAAATCTACAAGATCCATATCATAAAAGATATAAATTGGGAATTTAAAAGCAGAGGGGAGAGACTTCACATCCGTGTCTCTGAATTTCCAGATCACATTCAACGCAAGACCGCTTCCAAGAACAGTCAGTTTGACTCATCCTGCTTCAACATGCTTTTCACATAAAACACTATGAAAATATAGAAAAATCTCTTTGATGCAAAAAAATAGCCTTGCAATAATTAATTCTGTTAATTGGGGGAATGAACCTGGTGCCATTCTAATGGGCTTGGCTGAGAGTGCTAGACCAGCTTATTTCACATCTAACCAACCTTACTGAGGCACAGCTTCCCTGGTGACAGCGCTGCCATTTGCTTTGATGTTCTGACTAGCTGTGGAAAACTGACAGAAGACTTATTTCATTTGCTCAGAAGAGAAAAACATGCTCATTTCAAAGCAGATTGCTGGTCCACATGCAAATGGACTGGCAGCATTTTTTTCTGATCTTCTTTACATGAGGGTAAAAAAACATCTTTGATCATCACATGGTCTAAATGAGGAGAGATACTTTGGTTTTCAGGCATATCAGAGCCTATGCTCTGCCACCTCTACAAGCCCCCAGCTGCAATATGCCCATCATTCCACCTAATTAGTGCCATGTAAGGAAAAAAAACTACAAAAACAGCCAAGAAATTCATTAAAGGGTGGCTAATTCTATTCCTTCTCACTGACTGAGTCCATATTTTCCATGCAGGAGCCCACATTTCTTCTGAGAGAGAGGAGAAAGCTCTTTCCCTCCGTCTTTTCCCAGCTTGGTCCTTGTTTGTCAATAGGCAGAGCCTTTGGCACACCAACCTGGCATCAAAGGGTTTCACACTTCACAGGCCACAGGGATTAGAGGCCTTTCAGGCCTACAAAACCCATCTCAGCTCCACAAAGGCTTCCAGTTATTAGAACCCACAGGCATAAAGGAAGAAGAGGAGGCGGAGGAGGCAAATGAGCATCTGGATGCTTCTGATTCCAGTTTCCTCTTTTAAAAGTTCCATGGTATAAATTTTATGGCAAAGTTGATTACAGTAAGTATGGCCACAAACTGGGGAGTAATTTCATACGCACACACACACACGCACGCATGCATGCATGCATGCATGCATGCACACACATAGAGTTATACACACCGCTGTGTATTTGATGTGCAGGGTCTTCCCATCTCTTTCCTCCAGAGCAGTAAGTCTATAAGTGAGGACATGCAGGTTAAAGGAGAGACTCTTTTTTTTTTTTTTTNTTTTTTTTTTTTTTAGGCTAGCACTCTGTGACTTATTGGTTTAGGCTGCAGTAGATCATAGCTCTGAGCAGCAGCATACAGATGGTGCTTCCTGATAAACACCCAATACTGCCTCCTTTGTGTGAGCTCTCACCTCCTCATAAGATTGGGGGTTTCCTGCACCTGTACCCACTCTCTAGTGTGGCCCATGCATGCAAACACATACATGAAAAAAAAACAGATGAAAGGCAAACACATGCTTGCGCACACATACACACACACACACACACACACAAACATACACACAGGCCTGCATCTGCAGTTGTGCGTCTCATTTGCCATCAGTGGAGCATGTTGTTATCCTCTGCTCAGCGGTCTCTCATGAAATGTAGGGCAGGGACAACAACAGGTGCCTGTGCAGGCGACAGCCTGCAATGCCTCCTGGGCTAAATGCTTCACACTTGCTTCATTTCGACATGCGACAGCCTTGTAAGGATTAATTATTTCCCCTGGGGATGGAAGAATATGCTTTTTCCCTTCCCGAGAGCGCTAGGCTATGTGCATTACAAGCGCATGAAACAGCTTACAGAAAATGAATGGTGAAACCTGGACTAACACAGCTTTTACAATGAGTAAAAACTTTCACATGAAAGAAATGTAAACAAATCGCGAAAAGCGCATGACTGAATTGCATAGGACATGAGATAAAAGCTAAGGCCAACACATGCATTAGCTCCGAGAGATCACGCGCCAGGGAGCGGAGATGGCAGGGAGGCAATTAATGGGCTGACCTTCGTCCTTAATCACCCAGTGCCTGGCACACAATGCCCATGTGTCAGAGCAGCACATCTCTAAATGCCACCCCTCATTAGCACGGTGCACACAGTGAGAGAGGCTATCTGTGCTGTGTTACACTCTCCAGTGGTCAGACAGAGATAGCAAAGCTGAGAAAGGATAACATGGCAGCAGAGAGCTGGTCTGAGCTGCAGAAGGCCATGATATGATCTAGAAATCCCATTTCACTTGGAGGATGGGCACTCTCTTTTCTCTCCATTTTTGATTGGCATGAAACTCCCCAAGCGCAACGTCCTTGGTGTACCCGGTGCTGTCATTGTGATTGCATGTGTGTATGTGTGTGTAAGCTTGTGTGTATGTAAGAGTGTGTATCCACATGTGTGTGTTTGGTGAAAGGGGGTACCAAATTCTGAACACTCAATTAACACTCCTTTAATTAGCCAGCAGTACATTTTGAATTCTGATGAACTAATTTTCTTGGTGTGAGGGTGGAAGAGGCGGGGGGAGGCCTGTAAAGACGAGGTCCACTGGGTACAAAACAGCAATAAAGAGGGAACTGGTTAGATTAGACTGTAAAAAATCCATTAAATTCTGTGCGCTTCTTCCAAGTGAGAGGTCAAATTGTGTTGATCACAAGAAGCAAAGGCAGACAGTGTAAGTATGAGAGCAGGGGGCTAGGTGAGGTGGAGGGGGTGGAGGGGCAGCGGGGGAGCAGAGGAAAAGGGGAAAGGAGATAGGGAGTCAGAGGCTGTGAGAGTGCAGCACCAAATCCACAAGTCCACGAGAATGCTTTGCATTTTAATTAGAGTTTTAAATGAATAAGCAGAGGAAAAAGTCAGAGAACTGCCTGCAATGCTCTTACTCCCATTTATGAGCAGGTTGGAGAATTTTCCTCTTATTAGTGAAGCAAATTCTCCAACACATCAAAAATCCCTCAGCATTTTCTCACTGCTGCAGGCCTATATCACCACTTACCACATGCTTTGATCCATTCTGGCTACATACTGTATATACTGGTAAGCAGGAGAAACAGTACTTATTTAGCTGAGGACAGAGTAACAATTGGCTGAACTGCTTGAGTTTTAATTTAGTTTTCACAAGTGCATAATACATGTTAACTTTAGTCAAAAAAATTCAGGTGTTTATAATGAGGTTAGGACCAAGAATAGCAGCAGAGATCACCAAAAAGATGAAAGAAAACAGGGGGGCAGCTTCCATGACATCAGCCCCATTCCTCCGAGACAGTCCTGTTAAATGTTCATGAGCTGTCACCAGTCAGAAAGCAGAGGAGGACAGACAGTGTGTCCTTTCAGCCTACAGAGCACTAAGAATGTTGGGTCTCTAGCTCAAGCTTTGCTAATCTGTGTTTTTTTTGTACAGAATCCTGTGGTAATGCCATCTATACACCAATGACAATGATTGCAATCCATGTCACTATAATGAAGATACTCCAATTAAAATTTTATGGCGAAAACAGTCCTCAAATCCTCCATGTTAGAATCACCCAGCTCAGAAAAAGTTTGACCTGTCACATGTACTGCAGTGTAGAATAGGCAGATTTGACCGCATTTTTCCACAGACAAACCCTTGACCTGTGACTATTGTTTAGCTCTTTGCAGATAGGATCAGGGTATATGACATCCTCTCCCCACCTCTGTTAGCATGCCGGACAAAAGAGCGGCTGTAAAAGGACGAGCAGGCGGTGGGAAGCCATAGGCAGCTTCACGTCCTGAACAATACCTGCCTTGTGCTAATGGAGGTGTCATCTGGCACAGGGCTGATTAGTCAGCGATTACAGCCAGGCCTCAATTGCCGTGACAACTGCTGCAAACACAATGGGCCCTGATAGAGCCAGCTGTTTGGTCCTCTGCAATTAACCCTGCATCCCACTCGTCTCTGGTAGTGCGTTGCCTCTAATTGACTATCGGGCTCACAAAGCAGGGGCTGTCGGCCGGACCCCCTGGACATAGCCCCCCGCCCCTCTGCCAAGGTAGAGATGATAATAATAGAGGAGTCCTGTGGACTTGGCCGGCAGTCAATCAAAGCCTCAGTGCCCCACAGGGGCTTCCTGAGGAGAGAGAGCAGAGGAAGCACATGTATGAGCCAGTGATCAACAGGGTAGAGCAGCCTTGCAGGGGGCAGACATGTTGAATATGTCCTCAGCCAGAGTACTAATCAATTCAAGTGCACGTGAGGGGAAGGGGAACCCTGCTGCATGCTTGATAACAGAAAAGCAATTTTTAGGAACACTTGTTCCCCTCTGCTCATCTCAAGGTTGATTTTCTGGGCAAAAACACAGAAGAAATTGAGGCAATTCCATGTCAGGCCTTTGCTATCTATAATTGAAAAGATAAAAATCAAACGGCAACGATTTCTCAGAGGATAGGCCAGTCCGAATCAAGTGTGTCATTATAATCATCAAACAAATGCATAATGGAAGACAGTTGAATTGTGTTCATCAAACTCTGCTCTGTCTTCTCTAAAGGCATTTAAGTTTTCATATGTATTATGGAGGAAGATAAATTTGGGATTTAAACAGATTTTTAATACATGATTACTAAAATTCAACAAATATTTATTTTACACAATAAACAGCCATTTGGCATGTCACAGACTGCCACATATGTTAATATTCAACTTGAGAAGACTGATTTTAAATAACATGGAAAATTATGCATTTAATCAAATGAATCACTATGTAAATAAAGTCAGCAGTTGGACAACATTTTTCAACGGGGGCACCATACTGCATTCAAATACTGGGCTTTTAACCTGCCAACATGTTTTGCAAATAGCAAAGAGGATAATGAGAATGTTAAAGCAATCTGCACACTGATCCTTCACAGACATATGGACATGGCACCATGTCAAAAATGAATTTAGTCATTAAGGGATAAAAAAAAAAAAAAAAAAACTTGGACAAAACTTCCAAATCTAATCTTTCATTTCATTAAATCCAATCTCATCTAAGATTTAATCAATCTATTTCCTGCACAAGCAGATGGAAGAAATACACAATCAAGAGCCTAATTTAGACTCCTCACATCGACTGCAGCACGAGGTCATTTAGCTCGCCTACAGTGGAACAGTCCATGTGTGCAGTTAATTCAGAATAGACACAGAGATAAGCTCCACAGGTACAGATAAGGAGTGAGATGAAGCAGAACAAAAACAAGATCAATTTCCACAGATTTTCCATTTCTGGATGGGTTTGGCTATTAACATTTTAATTCCATCCTTTTACCTTTGATATATATTTACCACATGATAGAGGTTAACATATCTGAACAACCTGCAAATTAAATTTCTATTATAAAAGGTTCTTCCTTAGAAATGTGAAGGATTATAGCACCAGGACACTGTCATGTTTACACTTTCTTGTTAGAATTTATCTCTAAAGCCAGATGTTACTGGATCAGCCATGAAAATTAATTAGCTGGTTTGATGTGGCAACCTCATGCTCTTCCAGACAGACCTGGTTTTTATGGGCTGTAGGGGAAATTACTGAGAATTGATTGATCCTGAAGGACTCCTCTGTACACATGGCCAGGCAGACAGAACACACAGGCACCGACACACATACATACACACACACACACACACACACACACACACACGCAGATCCTGCTCACAACAGCTGATCCAAACATTCTACACCTCAGCCTGACATTCTTCCTCTTTCGTCACTACAAAATAGATAACCAATAATGACAATTGATAAGTATACAGTATTTTATGTATGTTGTATTCTACGACAAGCATGTGGAGTTTCCTTCACACCCTCTTCTCTCTCTTTACGTCCTTTGTGTATTTTCTCTCTGCTCCTCTGTTGCTTCACCCCCTTCTCTGTCTCTTCCGTCTCCCTCTCTGAGTAAGTGAGTTTCATCTGGGGTGCTTGCTGGGCGAAATTACCTCAGGGCGAACACTTTATTATCTGTAGTCAAAGCGTCACCACAAATACCATTCTACACACACAAGTGTCACTTTCCATTTGTCTGCACTCTGGCTGCATTAGCGGAGCCAGCCCCGAGCCTCATCTCAAACGCGCCCAGCAGAAGAAAACTAACAGCGTGGGAAAGCACTCGTCCTGCATTCCTGCCCTATTAACACCACAGCAGACCTGCTGCCTCTCTGAAGCGTTAAACATTGTTATCAGAGCTAGCATTAGAATTATTTGAAAGAAGATTATTTGCTAGTGATGAAACACAAAAACATGCAGACATCTTCATCTCTTGGTCTGTTCTGTTCATTGTATCTCATGAAGGCATATGCGTGGTCCTCCAAAAGAAGATCTACAAGGATTCAAAGGAGATCACATGTTAATTACCAAAGATCTAGCTAAATGTCCCTATTTAGCCAGCAAACACAACACCAATATTGATGCAGTTATGTTCTCTTTGTGCCATGAAGGAATTCAAGCTGGCAGTAGCCATTTCAGGCCTTCTGTGGGACACTTGTGTACCAAACAAACACAGAAACTGGGGCAACATGTTTACTTCACACAACACGCTGTACTCCATAAACAAAACATCCAAACAAAAAAAATCTGGCTGCATGTTTGTACCCATGACAGCCAAATATGGCGTATCAATGAAAAAAATACAAACCCTGAAAATGTCTTACTGTGAACAGAGCTCAAGGCCACAACCTCATTTCAAGCATGAGCTTCAGCAGGCTCTTTCCATTTGCAATGGGGCTGGATGGGCAACATAATAGATTAGAAATGGAAAAAAATAACTAAATTCATCACAAACTGCTCTATGTTTAATAATCAAGTCTGGCCAAAGGGCTTTCCAGCCATATATGGCAGTGAATGGCTCTTTATACATGGGGGGACCTGGTTTGTGGAGTGCCTGTGATGAGCCAGCCTCAGGCCTGCCTGGGCCACCCTCATTGTGCATACAGCGTGGTCTAGAAAGCAGAGCTTTATCAGCAAATACCCCGAGTCAGCACAAGCAGCCGGGTGGTTTATGCATTGCGACTGGCACACCAGCCGATATTGTCATGTGCAATTAGGCCTGTGCTCATGAGCCTGTGAACTCATTCCTATGGCATCAAAGTCAACACTACCCCCCTCTGCTCCATGTTTGTTTCTGCCTCTCTGCTGCCCTATCTTCCTTCTCAAGCCTCTTCCATTGTGCATTCAAACCTGTCACTTGACAATATACCCTCATTGAACTTTATGAAAAGCTGTGGCCCAATGCAAAAAGAGTCAAAATACAACACCAAGTCAAACTGGTTTGATTTCCAAAATAAGCCTTTAGAGCCTAATTTAATCCTGGCCCTATCCAGAGGGCTGAGACACATGTTAGAGCTAGCCATGCACTATCAACAGCCAGAGCCAGTTGTTTTGTCTCAGTACACCTCTCCAGATGAGAAGGCTGATAGAGAGGAACAAAGGGAGGCTCAATGAAGAAAGAAACACAAACTGTGAGGCCAGCTATGGGGAAGCATTAGGAAGAGGAAACAGAGATTAAGCCATTAGATGATGAGAGAGGGTACAGAGGCAAAACACATATAGTGACAAAAATACAACAAATTCAAATCCTGTCCTGAAAGATTTATAGCTGATCTTTGCTATAGAGAATATGCCACACAGCAACACAGTTTCCTCTGAGGAAGACACATTCAGCCAAGAGCCAGCAGCAGCTACACTCATGCACAAATGGACACAGTATCAACACAAACACACACACACACACACACACACACACACACACACACACACACAGGTTTGGAGTAAAAGACCCCAGAGGTAGAAATTGTAAGGGCATGCAGAGATAAAAAAGGAACCAGAGCAGTGAGCCCAGAAGATGGGAAAGAGGGAGGGAGAGAGAGAGAGAGAGAGAGAGAGGAGGGGAGGCTGGAGGCGCCTGGGCAGGCCTGTCAGACTGGAAGAAGTGCTAGTGTGCAGGCCTGCAGGTAAATGGAAGAAGAAAGGCGCCTGCAGGCTGCCTGAGGCAAGCCTAGGCCCTTCTGTTCTATCATTTAGGAGACAAGTCCTCCACTGATTCCCAATTAATATTTAACACTGCGCAGACAACAAGGCACTCTGCTGAAGTGTATATGCCAACGAGAGGTGAGGAGANGAGGAGAGGAGAGGAGAGGAGAGGAGAGGAGAAGAGAGGAGAGATTCTCAGACTGGCAACAAAAAGGAAATGCTTAGTTGTAACATTTCCCTGGAATGTGAGGAAACACTAAAATTTCAGCATTTAGTGTGGTTACTGGTTACTGGGTTTATCAGGTTGCACCGTTCTGGTCGACAATGTGTGTGAAGGAGTTTGTCTGTCTCTGTGTGTGTTAACCCTGTGACAGACGTCCCACAGGAGGCTTGATTTTAATATCATGCTGTGGTCAGTTTGCAAACTGCACTGCTGGTGGGCTTTTAATTTTAATTCTAATTTGCACTTTATATGAGACTCCTAGAAATTACATATTGATCAACATTTACCCTGTTCTTTTCAATAATTCTTGGGAGGGTTAAAAGTGTGGTGATTAAAAAAAATGGATGGACTAGATTGCCAGAAATAGAATAGAAAATTGTCTAAAATCTCAGAGTTAAAACAATTCAATCTTTCCTTCTACTTGCACAACACTCTGTAAGACCAGTGTAAGCTACACTACAATCCTGCAAGCAGCATTCACCTCCTGAATGCCTGTGACCACGAGCTGGCGGTGGGCTCAGCTCTGAGATGGAACACAGAGTGTGTCATTTCCTGTGGGACAGCAAGGGACCGCAGGCAATCCCTGTACCCTCAATCATATCCCCCCACTCTCCGACAGGCAAAGGCAGAGGGTGTCAATGCCTTGCACCTGGGATGTCCAAATGCCAGCTCAGAGGCTTTGGAACCAAGAACCTGTTTCTCAACCCAAGTCCCGCTGTGACCAAAACTAAAGCAGAGCCCCTTTTCCTCAAGCTCACCACCCACAGCAATAAGATTGCTTCGCCCCCTGTGTTCACAGCAGAAGGCAGAGGGCAGAGGGAAGGCATGGCTCTGTGGGACGCCACCAGCCGGAAATGATCCTCTGTGTGCCAGCGCTGAGATGCCAGCATGACAGAATAGGCTGCAGTATGCATGAGCTAATACTAATACAACAATATCATATGGCTGTCTCTCTGAAATTTGCTGTACACTGGATTTTTCAATATACCAGTATAATGAAAGTGTGAATGACACATTTCAGGTGGCAAATGGAAAAACTGGCGGTTCCCAAAATGAGGTTGTATAAGTAAGCATCCAGGATGAGGCAGACCCTGGATAGCTGTCAATCACCTTTTACCATGAAAAATACCTTGCGACCTCGGCTTCCCTGCGACAGACTGTGGAATAATGACAGTCTCTGTGGGCACTCTGTGGAATTCCAAATGGGAGTTAGAAATGAGTTAGTTCAATCAGTGGGAAAAGGTCAAGTGCATGCAGATTCTCTCTGCTTCTCTCTCCCTCCCACAGTCTCCAATCCTTTTCCCCCAGTTCCACTTTATGCACCCCTCACCTACTCCCCTCCACCTCCAGGGCTCTGAGGCAATCAGGGTAAATGTTGTTATTTCTGCTGCTACTCATGACCACATTTAAATATTCTACTGAAATTGCTCCCCCCC
>VXCM01001125.1:183688-293705 GCA_014773175.1 Lucifuga dentata
TGGCTGGGAATCAAGTCAGAATGATGCCCCCCCTTCAGATCCGTCCCCCCCCACATAACAGACATTGGAGTGCCATACTGCAATTTGATAAAGCAAGGTAATTCTATTGTTATATTTCACACGGTTTCAGACAATAGCGTATGGATGAGGCAGCTAGAGGTCATTACCTGAGCATATTTCCTCTCAGTGGAGGTGCGNCAATAGCGTATGGATGAGGCAGCTAGAGGTCATTACCTGAGCATATTTCCTCTCAGTGGAGGTGCGGCTTAGGAAAAGAAGCCGCTAAAAGCAAAGCAAACTAATGGCTCCAGCAGCTCTGTCTGCAGAGGCACAGGGCTATTAGGAAAACTACAATCCCCAGGTGAACCTGCATGTAATGTCCTGAGGCTGTGTGTGACAAGGCCAGGTTGTCTCTGTCGATCAAACTGGAAGAGGGCTGAACTTGGCCTGAGATAGCATGAACCTGGGATATCAGGTCTTCTGGGACCTTCTCATCTACACCTGGCTGATTGGCACCTCAGGCCTCCTGAGTAGTGTCACACAGGCTTAAGGCTGCATATGTGTGTGTGTGTGTGTGTGTGTGTGTGTGTGTGTAAATTCTGCACTTTACATCTGTTAAGTTAAATGTTGGCAAAAACCAAAATGGATTTTTGCAAAATCGATTTCTGTAGTTGCATTCAGTATGTTGTGAAAAGGTTTATATCTTAATTGGGAGTTATATAAGTCAATGTAATGTAACCAAAATTATGACAAAACTCTGTGTGTGTGTGTGTGTGTGTGTGTGTGTGCGTGCGTGCGTGCGTGCAAGTGTGTAACCTGCTGAGGTTAGATGCATGAGGGAACACCCAGGTTGGGCCAAAAGTCTGATCCAAACACAGGACAAATATGGGAGTGGCAGTGAGTTATGCGGTTAACGAGGGCAGAACCCTCAGCAAGACGGGATAAAGAATTCAAATGTGCACACCCAGTGTAACAATGGCATTCCCATTCTCAAACAATATCATGGCTGGCACAAATGTAGCCAGTAAGTAATGAATAAACAAACGATAACCTGCTGAAATCTGTAAATGTATTATTCTGGAAAATAGCCAGACAGAAATATCCCCATCAACCACTCAATTGAGGGATTCTGGACCTGTTATTCTTTAGTTGACATGTGGCAGAGTAATTGCTCTCTGGGTCAGGGAGGAGGCAGTGCAGTGGGGGTGCCGCTGGGCCTCCTGTCCAGCCATCTCAGCGTAAATCATCACTGACACACCTCTCTCTCTCTCTCCAACAGGAGCAGGGCTATGATACTCACTCCTGCTCCCTTCAGCTCTGCTGTAGAGGAAGGCGATCAAGGAGAGGGATGGGTGATGAGGGAGGTCGCCATTGGCTGATGGTGGCCAGGGTCAGTGGCATCCATTCACCCCTCTCCTCCTGCAGGGTTTCTCTCTCTCATCTGTCTGGATGGGCGCCCTCTCTCTCTGGGGCATAACACGATGAGAAGCCCTGGCTCCGCTGCCGTCTCGGCCTTTCATGTCTCCATCTAGGGCAGTGGTAGAGAGATGTGGAGGAGAGGACGAAGGAGGGGCCAAGCTACAAATGTCACCCATAAGGGGGATTTAATTAAAAATGACAGAGGCTGGCGCTGGAGAGTGCAGCCACATATGTATGGAATTTGGGCGCAGTGAAAGCTGGTGCCTATGATTTATAATTCAAGTAATGCTCTACACTCCTTTTAATTCCACGGCCACAGAAAAAAAATATCAAAAGGCTGCCCCTGTGAGGTTAATCCAATATGATATTTTTAAGGGCAGGCGGTCAATGGGTTTTTGAAAAGCCAGCTTCTCTGTCTCCCTTTCTGCCTCTCTCTCTTCTCCACTTGTCTGTCTTTCCCCATCTCCCTCTGTCGCTCCCTCGTTTCTCTTCCAAACACACCCNAAGCCCAGACAGAGCGCGGGCTGTGATAATGGAAACATCCCGCTCCCCGCCTCCCGTTTCTCTCGCTAAGCTCTGTGCGCTTGGGGGAAATTGATTGTCTGGTGAGCCGATCTGAACGCTTCCAGCTGATGGTAGAGCCAGTTAAGTCCTTTTTTTATTGAGGGTATGAGGGANCGATCTGAACGCTTCCAGCTGATGGTAGAGCCAGTTAAGTCCTTTTTTTATTGAGGGTATGAGGGATTTTTAATGGGAGTCGCATCAATGAACTGTGCAGCCTCTCAGCATCTGCATGCTTGGGCTTTTTTGTAAAGCTCTCCTCAGTTTTGCCACCCCACTCCCTCACATCCATGTACACACATTACTTTTATGTAAAGGAGAGCAGATGCAAATGACACAGCTCACCTCCACTGCACAGGTAATCCCACTCCTGTGATCCTGCTCGCTGTGTGTCTTTGAGGGGTGTATTCTGGTGTTCAGCCTCCTGTTGAGAGCCCAGGTCACCTTACCCACTGCCCCCTTCCATCTTGGCACAAATTGGGCCATGAACAATCAGTCATGGGGACCTGCTCAGCATGGTGACCTGAGTGTGCCCACTTCAGCAGCCAGACCCACTGTCTGCCTTCCTGTACCCCTTCTGGGCCTGGACAAACAATCGCCTTATTGAGGCCAAGAGCTGCACAGTGGTGGAAATCCAACACTTGCTCCCTCCCCCCCTTCAAGGACAGAAAGGAAGCTATTATGTTCAAACATCCTCATTATGAACCTCAAGTCACTCGCTGCGGTAGTCTTTCAATCAAAGGGCTTAACAGGTTGAGGGAGAGAGAGTGAGAGGGAGACAGTGAGACAGAGAGAGAGAGAGAGACAGACAGACAGACAGACAGAAAGAGAGACAGAGAGGGTCAGCAAAGGGGAGGGCAAGGGGAGACTGGAGACTGTTCTTTTTCTCTATTGATTTCAGTCCTGACTCCCACTGGCTGCTCCTCAGCAAAGGACCCTGAGAGGAAGTGGGCTAATCCTGCGAAATTGGAAGGAGAGAATCGATTAAGACGACTGTTGAGGACTCCCTCCATTTCGCTCTCTCCTCCATCTTTACCTTCTCTAATTCTGTTTTCCATAGTTTCCTCGTCTTCTCTTTCACTTCACCTCTCTCTGAAACCTCATTAGTGAGCCTGGCTGGACCCCACTCAGCTGAAGAGCTGCCCCTTCCAAATGCGCCCTGAGCGCTCTCTCTCTCTCTCTCTCTCTCTCTCTCTCTCTCTCTCTCTGTCTCTGTCACATACACAAGGAAATATGCAGCTCCCTATGAAGTGTCCATACAGACTAGCAAAAACAACAGCAGATCTAAACTCAGAGGCAGCAGCCAGTAACCTTGCTGTTTGTGACTCTGCTCTTCTCTGTGGGAGGCTACGGCAGTGTGATGTTGAGTTGAGAAGGAGCTAATTGGCCAGTGAGGAACTGGGAAAGATGACCGCAGGCAGTGCTTCATTTCCTCCCCCCAGAGCCAATCAGAGCCTCTTTAAAGCCTTTCTCTGTGCTGGTTACAGGACTGATACAATGTCCCACTGAAGAAGAAGCACACAACCTGCTATTCTCACTAAGCCTCTCAAAGCTGAGGTAAAAACTGCTGGGTTAGTGCTCCCCTGTTCTCCATCCACCAGTCCTTTTAATCGGCTTGAGGCATTTTGTTGGCCTCCCATGTAAACAAAGAGCACTATAAAGACTCGTAAAAGAAACAGCTTTCTTTCCCTCATCAGAAAAGAGACACACTGTAAAAGTCTTATCCAAAAGCTTCAACCAAATTAGAGGGAAATTCACCTTTCAGCTCCCTTTTATCCCAAACTGGTTAGAACTAGTTTTGCCAGCCTGATAACAGGTTTCAGCCCCCAGCTCATCCCTGTCCCTTTACACCATTTTGTGAGTGGACAGAGGGTGGTGCTCTGGGAGCAAACAGAGCAGCTGTCATGCTTTACAGGCGGCCGGTGCAGCCAGGGCCAGACACTGTAAATGTTTACAGACCCTCAGGGTCACCCAGGGCCAGCGAGGCACGTTAAACACTGTCTGTTCAGCCCTGTTGCCACGACTGCACAATCAGCACAGCTAAACAGACCCCTTCACAATAAGTAGCCAAACAACATAGCAATCCAAGGTCTAAGTGCACAACGAATGAAACTGTTTAGAATTCCTCAGAGTAGCGAGGGAACACTGTGACAAACAACAGAAACCGGAAAGTCTATTTTCCTTCACTTATTCACACTCAGGGTTAACTACCCGTTTCCATCATTCACCATGATCGAGAGATTAAATACAACCGACAAACACAAGCCTCTCTCATTCCTCAGTTTTCAGCAAGTTGAACTCCTGACCTCCATTGCTCCCCCTCACTTTGTTAACTCACATTTCCGTCCAAGGGCTTGCGGTGGTTCCAGGGTCTTGCTGGCACACACTGGGTGCTGGGGTGGAGGATTTTGCCTCCTCTGCAGACAGGCCAGCATGGCGAGGTGGGCACAGTACTACTGCCGGCGGACTTCTGCGGCCAACCTACAAGAGGAAAAGAGCAAGGCAGGGAGAGAAAGAGAAAAGTTTAGAGTGAGTTAAGCTGGATGTGCGAGGTCAAAGCTCCATGGCTGTGTCCAGTAAGCTGGCAGGAGCTGGCTCTGGGCTAGATGAGCTAAGTTTCTCACCCAGGATTTAATTGGGAAAGCATGCCTACAGCTGCCTGCCTCTCAGCTCTGTGTGCTGAATGATAAACGCACACCTGCGCTGGGGCAGCATGGTTGACATGGGTTCAGAGCACAGTCCAGGCCACTCTGCACAATCAAACAGCATATCCACGTGGCCATTCAACCACTCCTCCTGTCTACGAAACCATCCTCAAAACAAACACACAGAAAGTGCACTCAGGCACATTCCTTCCAGGGTAGTGTGTATGTGGTGATTGATGGTGTTATCTATGGACAGCAAAAAATGGTAATGCTGAGAAAACAGCAGTCTGTCTGCTACAACTTAACATGCAACAGCTCTGGGGGACTGTCAGGAAGGGCCTGAGGGACTGAGTGGTGTCTGGATATATGTGTGACTATGTTCTGTACCGTATGGCACACACGTGTATGTGTGTGTGTGTGTGTGTGTGTGTGTGTGTGTGTTTGAACAAATGTGGATGGGTTGGGAGGGGGAGACTGCCAACCGTACATCAGGGCTAGTGACGGTACTAATCAATCTCCCTCTAGGCCATAAATCTCCAGTTCTACACCCTCTCCCTTTCCTCCCCCTTTTCCCCACAGCCACTTTCACTCAGGAACAGGGATGCATCTGCTGCCATTTTCCTCTCAAAAAGCCCATCTCAGCCCCAGTGGAAACACTGTACACAGTTATATAAAAAAGAAAAGCCTCACTAAGAACTCTGAACAATCTATCAAGTATCATCCAAAGTCGTGTCTCAATTCAATTACAGCTGGTAGGAAAGAAGATATCATACATCAGCAAAATACCAGTGTCATATAGCACAATGATGACTGATTACAAAGTCTTGTGGTTAGATTATGTGGCAGATCAAAGCAGGTAAGGCAAACCATTTAGGCCCAGAATTTGTTTTTATGTGATAAGGATCGAGATTCACTCCTCTATAGTTCACTTTCAGATACGGTTTGGTTTCCAGGAAATAAATGCACTTATTGTGCTGAGTATAGCCCATGCTCACCTAAAAACATCGCTGTGCCTGTATAAAACGTTACAGCATTAATCCAAGATCTGCGTGTGTTTGAGTCTCTTGTCCAAAATGCATCAATATGAAACACTATCCTTTCCATCTGGGCCAGTCTCCTCTCATATTTAAACAAAGAAGAGAAGCAAATATTTCATCTATGCTGTCAGCGCCGGCGTCTCCTGCCATGATGATGCGTGGCAGATTATTGAAAAATGATTTCTCATGTGCCTGTCACAGGCTTGTCCCCTGTTATTTATTTTCTCGGTGAATCACTAAATGAACATTTAGCCACCTGCCATCAGTCCATTACTTAGTTTTATAGATTATCATTTTAATATGAAGGAAAGCAATTACAATGATTATGAGATAAATGAATGGCGGTTCATAAAGCACTGGCTCCTATTCTCACTCATATAAAGGATATGAAACAAAGACTACAAATGAGGAACAATTAAAAATGTAAAACACTGATAGAAGCATTCAATCAGCTGAGGTATTAGTAATGACACAATGATCCAGCAATACTTCATCAAGGTGGAAAACAAAGACTTAATATGGACCAAGTTTAACAAATAAAGCTACCATACAATGTGTATTTTATATGAAGTCGAGTGTCAGTAGTGAAAGTGTTAAACAGGATCAAAGAAATCACATCTATTCAAGTAGTTCATCATTTTAATTCAATAAATCACATGCATTGTGCTTTTCAGAACACTTTGATCTTTAATAACATCTGCAAGAAGAGAAGGAAAACAGTCTTTTGTTTGAGAAGAAAGGTTTGATTGTTGACAATTTTATTTCATTTTCAGCAGCCTGCAGATCCTGCTGAACAAGTTGATTTATGACAGTGTGAATCCTATTTTAAACATCAGTAATGCCTTGACTTTTATTAATATATTTGCATTTGTATTCACTATAACATTAATATTGTACATGTCACACAGATAACCCCACCTTCAAGAGTAGGCACTATATCACAAGTTGATTATTTTGCCATTCTTTTAGCTGCACTGTATGGGTGTACTTTTCCCTCCTGCATCCAGTAAAAATTGATTAAACTAAGCAGCATGATGATTGTGCTTCCAAAAATGAAAGCTGAAATTAAACAGTTATTTAAATATCAAAGCAGATCTAACTGAACAGTGAAATGTCCCTGCCAAGAACTCCATCTTTTTCCCATTAAAACATTTTTTTTATCCTTAAACATTTTTCAAACACTAAATTTGACCTCGGAATAGAGGCTTATATCACATAATTAACAAGAGAAGTCAAATATATATTTTTGAAATGTGCCAGAAGTAGCACAAAACAACGCTTTTAATATGAACCTGACAGGGTGAAAATGGTGTTTACTTAAGTCTTAGAATTTCTTGTTAATTCCACAGTTCACACACACACACAAACACACACTGCAGATGGAAGAGAGGGGCACTCTATATCTCGCCAGGTGCTTGAGGAAAAAAAGGTCGCTTGCAGTGCCATTTCCTCTCACACACAGGCGGGCCTGGCCCAAACACACTGGGACTTTGAGCTCATTACTGGCTATTCACATAATCCTTTCACTGTGTCCTCTCTGTGAGGATACTAATTTCATGACGAGGCCTCCCTCACAGCCCATTTGTTAAAAGATAGTGGTTTAGAGAGAGGAAGGGGACACATGGTGTAGACAGAGACTAAAAGCTAGTCTTATGGGGGATGCCTCCACAGTTTTACCCTCTCTGAAATGAAAGACAATCATGTAACTACCCTCCATTTTTCTCCATTTGCTGCTCACCAAATGTATTCCGAGGCATTATACTTCACTGAAAGAGACCCACTTTTTTCAATTCAATTTCAAGAACCAATTTTCTCCTATTATTGCCTTTAAGAGCGAGGAGAAGGAGCAAGTCTTTGGCTTGTTTTTCATGTCTTTCTTTTCTCTCATCTCCTCCTATTACGTTATTGTATTCTTTAACAGATGTCTATCAGTGGCAGGAAATTATCTCCAAACCAAAACCCTGTGCAGCCTTAGTGACCTATCATCCAGCTGCCCCCAAACAGCCTGTCATGCCTAGGTCAATGTGAATGTGCTAGAAAATGTGAGTACACACACATACACACACACACACACACACACACTCTGTCCTACGCGCTGCTCTAAAAACCACCTGCACTTCTCTCACTCATCAAATCCACTCAGGTCTCCTATTACACCAGCATGGGGATCTCAAAAGCCAGGATGTCTGTCGGCTCTTTCCCATTCTGCTAACTCTGCTGCAGGGTTGGGAATGGGGGTGGAAGATCAGTCCCAGGAGATGAGGGAATAAGCTGGAATCAAGAGGCGGTGGGCTTGCCAGAGGGCTATTTCTTAGTTAAAAGGTTCTTAAACTGCAGAGAAGATCAGAGGAGATGGCTCCCCACACCCAAAACTGTCTGCCGCCTAGTGCGGGGTGTAAGAGGGTGGTCATGGGTGAATAAACAGAGTGTATGTGTGTGTTTTCAGGTAACATGGTCAGACGCAGGTGTGTGCATGAGAAAGAAAACAACTGAAGCAGCTGATAGAGTCACTTAGAGGTTTTTATAGCATGAGGTTTCTAGGAGGATGGACAGTAACATTTACTCAAGTACAGTATTTTTTTTTCTACTACTTTGTACTTCTATTCCCCTCTATTTCAGAGAAACATATTGTACTTTTTACTTTTACATTTATCTCATGGTTGTAGTTACCAGTTAGTTTAAATGCAACATGAAGTTAGGTTATAAAACATTGCTGTTGCCAGGTAAAAACCCTGCATCTCAGCTTGATGTAGACTGTTCTAAAAGAGTAGCAAGAGTTTAAGAAAGGAAAAAAAGTTGGTAAAGGAACATCCTTCAACTGACTGAAAGCACAAAACACCCCAGAGTGGAAAATTTGTATTATTTCATACCAAGATTTTCATTATACCACTTCAAAATCTCACAAAAACAAAAACAAAAAAACAAACAAACAAAACAAAAAAAAAAAACCAGGAGATAATATGAGGTTTTCCCACAATACTGGGTGAACCATATATCAACAATTTGGTTTTTCTCACAAGTTAACACTGACAGGAACCAGGAACTACAATTTAAGCCAAGACTTTTACTTGTAATGGAGTGGTTTTACTTGTGGTATTATTCCTTTTACTTAAAGGACCATACCTGTGATTTTGCATGTTTAAGCCTAATAAATACTACCCGCTTTCACTTTACGCCTGCCTACCGTTACTGCCTACCATTTTCAAAAACCATATTCTAACTTTTGTGTTATTTTGCCAAATTCCTTAATCTTTCATAACCAAATGTGTAGCTGATACACCCATCTTAAAATTCCATGTTTGCATAGCCAATTTAATTTCTCTGTAAATAGTGTTTTCTCCTGGGACTATAGTCCCTGGTGGTGGAGATATACATATCTTCTGCATAGCTCCGTGATAGAATGGTCAAATTAAGTAGCTTTGACAAAAAAAATTAAAACTATGTGTTCGCTGTGATGGATTACATATCTCAAGCATGTTTCAAGTCTCTCGTTTCAAGTTGATTTTTTTTATACTGTACTGGAATATACTGAAACCAATGGCAGGCTGGAAAGTAGGAAAAAGAATTATAATATTTACTGCTCAAGTAGTATGTTTTGGGACATTTTTGGCATTAATGTAATGTATATGCAGGTTGTGTTTATAGGGCTCAAACATGCAAATGACTGATACAGTCCTTTAAGGAAAGGATTTTTGAGTATTTCTTAAAGTTAAAGTACCTCCAGTGGACTACCAGGGTCCTCCTCCTCAGTCTTGTCAGGGAGCCTGGCAGACTGCCTGCACAATGAACGGGGGTGGAGCTTCAGCCTAATTGAATGCTGACCCTGCCATCTCACTGTGGGATGCCCCATGCAGTGCCTTTAACAAGCTGCTGTGTCTCCCCTCTTAATAAGCCCAAACAAGTTAATCCAATCGACACACTCAAACCCTTTCTTTTTCTTTAACAAGGCACTGCCTGTACCCCCTTAATCCTTGGCCCCCCCCTTCCGTCACCATACCGTCACATGAATGGAGGGACAGTNCCCCCTTAATCCTTGGCCCCCCCCTTCCGTCACCATACCGTCACATGAATGGAGGGACAGTGAAAGGCTCCATTAAAAAGGACAGGCTGAAAAACCCTTGAGCTCGGCCCTTTCCACACATCCACAGTAAATAATTTGCACTCTTACTGTATGTACAGAACACACACACACACACACACAGTCACATATGCCTGGTAGAAAACTGGCCTATTTGGATATTTGGACATTGCGCACAATGACAGTGTTATGCACATCGACCCTGATCCACTAACACACAAACAAAAATTCTGAGGGGACATTTGTCGACAGGCACGCACTCTGGGACATAAAAAAGGTATTGTTAACAAACCCTCCCAGCTCCACAAACAAGAGCCACTGATTCCCTAACAATACAAGCCCCTGGACGCACTCACCCACCAGCTCTGCACAACCTCACAGCAGCACAATAAATAACCTGCACAACAAAAGGCCATTGTGTGTAAAAGGCTACAGTTTAAGCATTATGGCCATGATATACAGTGCTGAAATAACATATTGACAGCACAGTCTTATATATACTTTGTAGCTTGTCACCGTTATTGGGGTTTATACAGCCTAGTATGTTCGCTGCAGTTGTATTTATAAGAGGTTTCTCTGCAGATGAAGGCTTGCTGGCAAAAAAAACACTCAGCTGTTAGGTTTCCATATTCCAGTCAACTTCAATAGCTTCACCCATGGGATGAAGGGTGAGGAATGTCTGGCAGTCCTATAGCAGTGAGTCGTCTGTCATCTCTAATCAAAACACGCCTGCCTCAACTAATGTCAACTCTGTAATAGCAATGAGGACTAATTGACTTCACAGCCAACTGCTGCATCTTTGTGCTGGGCTAGGTTTCATTAATGGTAAATAAAGGGCACAGACGACAGTGAGCTATTGTATATGTTGCAACCACATTTAAAATGTACAAAATGTTATTAAAGATCTTCAGTCCAGAAAATACATAGACTTTAATTCCTACATTGCATGATTGTGAATTTTAATCAACTCAATTAAGCTGGATGTGTTAGAGATAGTGGATAGAGGAGCGCAAAACCCCTGGGAATAACTAAGAATATTATACTGTGTTTTATACTTTTAATTATTCCCAGGACATTATTCTGTGAGTAAAATTCAGGGAAAAGTTTAAGAATTGGGTTTGTAGACTTTTATTTTTTCCTCCTGAACTAGGTCTATGAATTAACAGTTATTTACAGGTGAAGATCCACCTTAGATTAGCTCCTAAGTGGTTAAGGTTAGGACTGGAGCAGGGTCTGCCAATCTTGGGGAGAGTGAGGTGCATTGCAAAAGTTTGTTTTCCTTTAAGGGAAGAGGGAAGCAGGACACTGCTAGCCTTTGTGCTTAGCCTAAAGCCACCCCTGACCACCCTAGGGGGTGGGGGAAAAAAAATCAATGCTCATGTGGTTTCTTCCACCCTTAGTACCAGTGATAATTATAACATAATCCACTTCCTGCAAGATTCTGAAATGAAGGAATTTTGAGAAAGCTGAGCAGGGGTGGATGTGCAGCCTGCAAGGTGTAACCCAGAGCAACAATTGTCAGCAAACCAAAAACCAAGGAATTCAGCGTTACTTCAGTGCTAAGACAGAAAGTAATGATGGATCACCAACTAATAATATTACTTTTTAGCTTCTATTCCCTTTGGTCCTCTTTTCACTTTGTTTTCAACAAATCTAACTTAGAGGCTACTAACATTAGCTCACTTTTTTCTTTCTTGCGAGATTGTGTAGCCTAATCACATTGTAACAGTATGTGACACTTCCATTTGACACTTTTGAGAAGTGTGAAAGGTCAGGGAGGTAAGGAAGAACTAGGATATGGTAACTGGTGGAAATGTTGTTTTTCCTGAGTTATATTTAACAGCAGCAAGGAACTTGAAAATTTAGCATAAAAAATAACAATGTTTCTTTGAAAAGCACCAGCTCATTAACACCATAGTTTACTGTCAAAGCATGTAAAGTCCAAATGAATAATGCAATTTTCATCAAAGAAAACAATACATTTCACATAGAGCATTAAAATGTGGTAACTATTTTCATCATCATCTGATCAATCAAAAACAGAACAAAAAACAACCAATTATAATTGCAAATTATTTGTAATTCAAATTAAACTAGCTGTATATCCTGTGCATTAAACAGCATCCCATGCTTGTGATCCCACAGTGGGAGCATCCTTCAGTAAATTCTGGCTCTTTCAGCACTGTGTGTTGGCACAGTGCTCCTGCTGGTGCCAGTGAGAGACTTTGAGCAATGAGACCATGACTAGAGCCTGTCAGTCAGCCCACAGGGGAAACCCAGCCTCTTCTCCTCTTTACTGTTTTGGCCTTTATTGTATTGCCTTGCTAGGTATCAGCATCCGTTGTCATCTAATACCACTTTCACATTAAAACTGAACAAACCTAACGACTGACCACTGCCATTCACCAAGATGTGTCTGTTCACACAACAGACAAATTGGGCTGCATTAGACACAAGTAAAAAAATCACTCTGAAAGCAGGTAAACTCTCCAGGCAAGACTTCCACACATAATCTCACAACAACACACCAGGCTTCAGCCAAATGTGAAAAATGAGCTGTGCTTTCTCAGTTTTCATGGTAGGATTTATATATCTTCAGTAAACAGTATTACATGCCATTTGTAAAGCATTGTTGATATAGCAAAATTTCTTATCCCAATGTGACACAATCCTTTATTGTCACAGACAGGTCCATTCATGGCTTAACACAACAACAATAAAACAAGGGTTCTTTTTTCCCTCTACCCATCCTAGAGTAGCTCACTTGAATATTCAAACAGCGTTCATTGTCTTTTTGTGTTTTGTTCATTGTTTGTTGTGCTGTCATTCCTTAGCTTGGCTCCTGATCTTCAAAGAAAGGCTTATGTCAATTTATGATGAAATGGAGGGAGCGAGCAAGAGAAAGGGGAAGAGAGAAAGAGAAAACCTTCACGCAAAATGGCCTTGCCTGAAAATGTATGCTTATTAATGGGTGATCAATAAATCAATGGAATATAATTAAATTCAAACAATGTGATTTATTCTCTCACTTGCTGAAGCCTGACTCTAAACATCATTCTCTGCAGGGCCTAAGGTGACCCTAATTCCCATGGTCCAAAGGACAACTCAGGCATCTTTCACTGGAGGGTGTCACAGAGCCAGTATTCAGTCATGCATAACATTTGTGTGTTGTGGAGCCTAAAAGGCAATCAAACAGCACACCGTCAAAATGTTGACACTGATCTCATCTGATATATTTAAAGTGTGACAAAGCCATTTTTGCTCTGCCGGACTTTAAATGAGAGGATGAAACAAGTGCTAAAAGCTAAGCAGGCTAGCTACATTTTCTGTGTGTGAGCCTCAGCAGCCTCCCCTTCATAATGCGTGCGATCCAGCTGTTGTCCTCCTGCTCCCTCCCAAAGCTTCCCTCTGCTGACCATGCCAGCAGAGGGAATCCAACTGGACAGAGTGGGAGGTGAGACTGCAGTTTTAATCACCTGCTGGCTAAAGACACAGATGGCACAAACACCACCAAGCTGTGCATGCAGCAACCATCCAAAGAAGTCTTCCTGACAGGCAAACTGACAAACACAGACCTGAGAAACATATAGTCAGCAGAGGAACTGCTGCCTGCAGCTGTGAAGCAGAAACATACAGAAACAATAGTGAGTACGTTTACATGCATGCTGTAGTGTTTTTTTTTTTTTTTTTTNTTTTTTTTTTTTTTTTGTTGTTGTTTTTTTTTGTACTGTGCTTATGGCAAAAAATGCAGAGTAAGTTGTATCCATGGTCAGAATTAATAGGATTCCATTCTTTGCCAGATATACATAATTTGTTGCTTAATCGACTTAGAACAGAAAGCACATGAGATGAGATATGCATGCATGGAATTCCTACATGGACTGTACGCCGACGGACAGTAATGTGATAGATCAACCTTCAACTGCATAATATAAGTCTGTTATTTAGAGTGTGCCAAAGCTGATTTATGCTGAGTTCAATCTGATTGTATTGTTTACATTACGTGTTTGCAAAAAACCAGAAGCCTCAATCGGATTATAATCAAAGTTTTAACGTGCATGTAAACATACTGAGTTAATGGCTGTTACAGATCTAACTGAAGTGCAAAGAGTTAATGCATCGATCTCTTGTTTTTATCTGCAAGAGCTATTGTCACTGCTCAATGATTGGGGAAAGCGAAGACGTGGGCAGGTTGCAATGATTTAAAATGGTAGGCGTTTTCCATGACAAAAGCAACCTGATAAGGGCTCCTGTTATCAGCGAGTTTGACCAGCCGAGGAGTGAATTGAGAAACGAGGTCATCGAAGAGATAACGGCATATGCACAGACTGATTATCTCTTCCTTCTCAAGGATTTTTGATATAATTCATTCCTGGCATGATTTATTTGTTCGAACATCAGATTTAAACTGTTGTTCCACTTGCTTTCTCTGGGCTTGTTTCAGATTTCCGAAGAACACAGATGATGTACACCTGTTTAGACTTATTTCTGTGTTGCCATGACACCAAATCTCCTCTTGAGCTGAAGAGAGTCAGTTTAAGGTTCCACTAGGATTAACAGCAGGTCAGAAAAGAAGATAGTATATACTAATACATTTAACTAGAACTGCCTCAGTTTGAGTGCAAAGCAGCCTGTTCGCTCTTCTCCGAGTAATAGTTGAAAGAAGTTGGATGAAGTCATTTATATATTATTGACGTTGTTAGTAGGTTTTAGGGTACTCTGAACTCCCAACACATCAAACATATCAGATAAAAAATGCTCTGGGGATGTCTATCTTCCTGAAGACCTTGCATCTGATGATCTCCTTCTGCTCTGTGTGTTAGTGCACGGCGCTGAGGTTTGTCCTTCACAAGAGACAGGTAACACTGCCAAGACCCAGTAATTAGTGCAGATGGAGACTGTAATACTCTTTCCCTCCATGCAGAAATGCCAAGGGAGGCAATCTATAAATTCCTGCATATTAATGCAATCTAAAACCACTCCAGACACCTTGCTGGAGGCAGGTGATAAAAAGGTGAAAGGCGGAATATGTGGCACACAGCTTCTGATATACCAGTGACACCAGCCCTGTCTCAGCATTTACCTGACCCCGATACACACACACACACGCATGAACACACGCACGCAAACGCATGCACACACACTCTAAAATAAGTTGATAATCTATCTCCTTTCTCAGAAAACGCTCTCTAAATCCTGACCTTAGGCCTACAACTGGGACTCTTTCAATAATTAAATGGTAATCTAAAAACCCATTTTAGTTGGGTCATCTTTCTGCACCATTGTCCCTGCTTCTCCTCTTCCTTCATCTATTTTTTCCTCTTTCTGTAAAATCTAGTTAGAGATTCCATTAGCATGAGAAAGCAGGCTGGTAATTGTCTTCACCCTACTGAGTGATCCCTGGATAGAGGATTAGGTTGAGAGAAAGCCCTTTTTCAACTCAAAGCACAGATGCTGCCCACAACCACCCACTCCAGATTAGATTAGACCATGGAGGGATGACACTGTTAACTTAGATAAAAAAAAAAAAAAAAAAAAAAAAAGCATGGACGGGAGGCTAAAACCAATAAATTTTTGTTATTCTGTCACCAGCAGCTGTGACTACCTTGTTTTCATATTTATTTATTTTGGAAATTTTAAATTTGAATCTTCTAATATGCCTTTCTGTTGAACTGGGAAGAGAAGGCATTTTCCACTTTTTTTTTTTTTTAAATCTGTCACTTCCATACACAATGTATTTAGAGCTGAATCTCCCTAAATCATCCCCCTGGGCCACCCTGTCCGTCACTAATCCGCCCGCCACCGCCTACTCATATGGAGGTGTCACATTTCTGGCACTCCTCCATGGGATAAGCACTTCAAACACCAGTGCTTCTCCTCTTGACCTTTCCACGGAAATGATCGATTAAACCCACTGGATTTATTCCATAAACAGGCAACCATTCAATGAAAAAGGCAAGGAATGTACCTCAGAGGCAGAATTTAAAATCCATATCAGCTTCACGAGGATTTCAGTTATTAATTGGCTTTTCAATTTAGTATTCACTGCACATTAATACGTATGGAGTCTTTTCTTAGGCTGTTTGATATCATTTGAGTTCTGTACATTGAACTGCAAATGAATACAATTATTGAAGTACAACGGTGAAATACCACAGCTCTCTCTATTCCGCAAAACCTATAATAGAGAAAACCTCACTGTGATAGAGAAAAACCTCACTGTGATAGAGAAAAACCTCACTCCCCTGCCAAAATAGGTTAAAGAACAGTACAAAAGACTGAAGAGCCTAAAAGTAACATTAGTGTAAATATGAATTCTTTGTTTAAAATAGCACGTTTATATTATAGAATCTCAAAGACTTTTTTTTACTCTGCTTTACACATGTCCAGGAAGTTCTGTGGGGTAAACCAAGGAGTACCGAGGCCAGTAACAAGTCTGCTGCTCGCTCGCTGCATGAACCATTAAGTTACAACACTGCAGGCTTCCTGTTTTCATGCTTGAACACCTTCTACATGCTTTCAGCAAGGACAAGACTAAACAATCTCGCATGAAACACCAGGGAGGAGAAACCAAAGAAGACAAAGGGCAGTGTATTTCAAAGCCAGACTGCTTATACCATGATGAATCCCATGTCATTTGAAAGTTAAAACAAGAAACATAAAACCCTGTTTCATTTCATCAGAAAAGGGAGAGTGCTTTCTGAGGAGCCAAACTGAAATCTTCCTGTTCCTGATCAGAGGCCACTGAGTCCTCTTCAGCTCTGAGGGACTCCTGCTCCATGGCAATCATATCATATTTGAATAATGAGGCGATACCACCACTCCTGCTGCCCATTCCCCCTGCATCCTTGACTGGAGTCTTTGATAGACACTAATTCTAGCTCCATCTATAAAGCTCCTCTCATGCATTTTTAATAGAATCTATTACTTTAGGATTAAATTATAAAAGACTGTCCTCCTTAAATTTTTAATAGTTTGCATAATTGGTATCAGGGCCTGAATGCAAACCATAAAAACCCAGTTTGTACAGGACTGAGCTGCGGAACGAGGCAGACAAAACCACCACCATCTGAAAAAAATGCCACACATGAAACGACACTATCGCAGACAACCACACACACACGCACACACGCACGCACGCATGCTTGTGAGCAAAGCCATTATAGCTGTGGGTTCATTGCTGTAGAAAATAAGGTGGTGTGAGCTCAGCGCTGCAAATGAAGGGGACAATAAGGTCAGGGACCGTGAGAGCTGCTTTAGGCTGCTGAGCTGCTGAAGGAGCCTGAGGCAGGAAGCATCACCTGATGGAAACAGGAGACATAAACCAGGTGTCCAAAGAAATCGGTTGTCACTCTGACCATAACACTCACCGGGGCAAACAGCAAAAACTACTTAGCAGGTTTACAGCCTCTTTGTCCCCACAGTCACTGATAACTGTGTTCAGTCAGCTTAAATGGAAATGTATTTCCCCTCTATGTTCCCTGTTTCAGGCAGATCAACCGTGAGTTAAATGTCATCTGCACAGTAACTCTGCCTCTCTCTCTCCTGCTCATCTCTTTCCAGTAACAGAGAATACCAGAGAGCAAATGTGTCTGAGGCATCTCCTCTAAACTAAAGCCCCTTTAGAAATCTATGCACGTCACCATCCCCCAAATTAGCACCACAGGGACACCCCCCCACCTCCCTCACCGCCCCCGCCTGCTGGCAGAGGCTCTTTGGCATATCTGTACTGGGGAAAATATTTCACACTGTATGAATTATTAAGTGCGGGGCCAGTGCTAAGCAGTGTGGAGATAGACCAGTTATTCACAGCTCTATTGGGACGGATGCGTTGGAAACCCGGGCTGCTCACCTATCAGATCGTTTGTCACAAGCGATAGACAATTTACAATGAGAGAATTTTTCAATTTATTCATTCTGCTGTCACTGCAGTTTTCTACCTCCAGTCATTCCATTCAACAACCCTCTCCTTGCTTAACTCTGTCTCGTCTGGAAGGGGGGCTTGAACCAACCTCTGTCTCTTACTGTTTAACATTTCTTGGGGTGGAGATGAGTCACAACACACATGCAGAGGACATGAGGGGATTAGACCATGCCACTTAAATCATCTCAACTGATGCGACGGTGTGTAGGGGACATCCTGTGACAGCTAAGGGGATCAGGCCCTGGTCTGGCCCCGATGGTGAAACTGTAGCTGGCTGTGTCTCTCTGATAAAGGAAAGGGACAGCAAAGTGGACATGGAGGGTCCGAGCATTTGGCTGTTCCTCTTATGGACTCCAGGCAGGACGAGACCAACCAGGAAGATCCCCATAAGATAAAAAAGAGAACTGAATTAGGCTGCAGCTGACTTATTTAGACTGTCAGTAGCTATTAAGGCATGAGAGAGAGAAAGAGGCTCATACAATAGCAAAGGCATAAATATGTGCCGCTACTTTGACCTGCATTTAAATAAGATAATGGAATTCCAAAAACAAACTCATTCCAAATGGAGCTTCTTCTATTTCTGGATGGGAATTTTATTCATAAGGACGAAAGTGCAGGGTCCTGCTTATTTTCACTTTTGAGGAAATTCTATATATCAGCTCCCATGTTGATAGACAAAGACCCTCAGCACAGATTTCTGCTAGATTGTCATTTCAACATTAATTACTGAAGGTGAACCAGCTGTCAAAACAGTCACAGATTTTGTATCTGTTCATAAATATCGCTTGTTAAAAAGAATAAACCAAAGAACAGACCTGCCTAAAAATCCCAAAGTAACGCGATCAACGACATAAATCCAATTTAATGCGAGAGATAAAACAAGAACACCAAACAAGAATAATGTGTTCAAAAGGTTTTCTAAGCTGAATATACAAGCGAAATAGAAAATGACACCAGCAGCTTTGTTAGTCTAAATGCTCACTGAGAGCAGTTTGACCTGTAAAGCAGCTCAGTATTTCTCTATCTGTGATGGGTTTTGAAAGCCTGATGCAGACGGGTTGCACTGAATAGGCCTTGATGTGAAAGGCAGAGATGTTAGATAAATGTCCTCACAGCCAAGGCCTCTACCCTCTTCCTGATGATGCATTCTTATACTCAAATACCCACTCCCCCCTTTACACACACACACATACACACACACACACACACACACACACACACAAACATAGACATGCAGTGCCAACAATCCCACTGAGGGCAGCATTTGTTTGGGGACAAGGTGACCCTGTCGCCTCAGGGCCTGTGAACAGGCACAATGAAGGCCTCTCATCCTGCACACACCCAGCCGGCTGTATTGGGGTGATGTCACGGAGAGGGGAGGGGTGTGAGGGGCATCATAACACCCTACTACTGCAGCTTTAAACCCCTATTCAGGAAACCCCCTGAGATAGTTCCTTTCACACCCTGCACAGACGGAGCAAAAGCCCCGCTTGTAACCCAGAGTCACACAGTCAACAGATGGAGCAGCTATTGAGTGAAGGATCGCGCCGGCAGAGGCGGCTCCCCATCCATCCCTACTGGAAACAATGGGGCAGCAGGTCAAGAGTGCCGTCTCCAAAAGGAGGGGTCAGGGAGGAGGGGCATGCTTCCACACAGTTGAGCTATGCGAATGCTTTGAAACTGGAGAAAGTGAGTATTTTTTGGATAATGGGAGGAGGGGAGGAGACTCGTGGCTTTATGTGAAGAGCTCAGGCTGATTGCTGTACATCAGTCATTAGACATCAGGCTTATGTGTGAATCTGGGACAGACGTGTTTGTATTTAACCTGCAAACACGACCAAAAAGGCAGAGATGCACAGAGATCTGTATGCTAAGAAAGAGCACAGAGATGCAGTTGCAGATAAATTCCAGGGACCGAGTGTTATAGACATTCACTCATCCTTTTGCACAAAGAGCTGGGAATGCACTTAAAGCACAGAGAATGACATTGTTGATAAAAGCCACTGAAATGAGGCTATATATGCAGAAATCAGAGAAAACCCTTTACAACTGAAAAACAGCTGTAGTGCCCTTGGGTCTGTTATTCATAAAATACCATAGTAGGTTGACTTAAGCAGGATGTCAAATATTAAATAGTTAAGCCAAGATTATTACTAGATATTTAAGCACATAATTAAAAACAAATGCTCCACTTCAGTGATTCCTTATGATGATTATTTATTCCTTATTATTCCAACTCTCAATCAGCTCTAAGCAGCATCAAGTGAGATCAGAGCAGTGCCAGATAAACCCTAAATGGTGGAGTTTTATTGTTCTAAACTCTGTGTTTCATTATTAATGGATTGATTTCCACTGTTTTTGAAGAGGAGGGGCAACTGTGAGTCAAAGAAGATGAATAGCTATGAATAGCTACATGCTCAAATGCTCATGCATGCCCATACATGCACAGATGGCCGTGCACACACACACACACACACACACACACACACACGTTTGTGCGTAACCACACGGCTGATCACAAAGCAGTAGTGGCTCACTGTAGGGGGAATATCCAGTTCCATTGACCAGCAGTCTTGCTATCATGTGGCTCTGACCTCAGTGTCAATTAGTGGATCTGCGTTGCCCTGCCTCACTGACTTTTCGTGGTCACGGAGTGTGTGTGTGTGTGTGTGTGTGTGTGGGCGTGGGGGCAGGGTGGGGAGGGGCATATAATGGTATACAATTTACTATTTTCATTTGGCATGGACATCCCGTGTGTGGAGATGGCTGCCACGTCTTTCCCATCCTTGAAAGGTTTGGTTTATTTTCCAGAGAATGTTACTCATTACATAGCAGAAGGTGTCAGAAGCATTGTAGCAATTCTGCATTAACAACCACTTGACAAGAAAGTACACAGTTTCAAAAAAAGAGAGAGAGAGAGAGAGAGAGAGAGACTTCCTTCCACTTGGGAAATGTTCACAAATCACACCTAATTAAACATAAAAGCCTAGTCCATGAAATCAGAGTGCAGAAAGCCTTTTCACGATAGCAGCTTTCATTCAGCGGTAAACAATAGCAGATGTTTCCACAGTTTTTCTCAGTTAAAAGAAACATACTTTTGTGCAAGGACACTGTAATTTCATTCACATTTGTGTTTCCTTCAAATGCATAGCCAGCTAAATACAGAGTGACAAAGGGTTGAGCCATTATTCTTCCTTCCACAGGTCACATCACAATACATCAATGATTTGCCATTTCAGAATACACTGCTGTTATGCTGTTTGAGCCCAGAATTGAAAAAATAAATTCTATTCCTACCTAGCTGAAAGGGATCAATAAGTGCATACAAAAAGAAAATGGCCAGGCTTTTATTCAGCCTGCCACGATGCAGATGAAAGCACAGAATGCAACTAGAAAGCAAGACTGAGAGCAGCAGAAAACAAGCGCGCCCACAGACTTATCAGGTGGGGCCAGGGAGCTTTACCTATATTCAGGCCTTTGCACATCTATCTCCACAGGAGATATTAGATTTCTAATATTGTTGATTTTTAAAGAGGCTCAGCTTTCTTGCCACACTGAGACTGATTCAGCCCGTTGCCCACTTTTCCTTTTCAGTGTGGTCTCACAAGGTCCTCTCGGTTTTCTGCAAACAATACTGCTGGGCTGCGGCCCTTATTTAAAAGATTAATAGGATGCTGTCTTGGCAGAGAAGCAATCAGTGAGGTTTCTGTGACAGCAGAAAAAGTGTGAAAACAAGGCAAAGAGGAGGGACCATTGTCACGGTTACCAACTGGCTGCTACGGCTCAATTGAGATAGCTCTGGCTTTCAAGCCTAGCTGCCAATCACAGAGCTAAGCATCAATGGGGGAATTTGAATGATAAAACGATAAGTCATGAGCAGGCGATTTCCCTGTCATCAGGACTCGGTCTGTTTGAATGTAACTCAGTATGGGTGGAGAGATTTTACTCCAGCCATATGGAATTTGGTTTTGCCTGGAGTTTCTGGCTTCACCTCTCAATCATGACAGAATGTGTAATCACCAAATGTCTTCCTCTCAATCCCTGTTACAACTGGCAGCACAGTGTTGTCACTAGAGATGGGGAACAAAATGGAAAGCTGACTAAAAGACAAGCCTTAAGTGACACTTAATTTGAGATAGCCAGGCATCCTCTCAGCTCCAGTAAACAGGATCCGTCAAACTTTGCCCAGAGCTTATATGAGTCTGCAGCTGTCTCTGTGGAGAGAGAGGCGCAGTATGCCTGAGAGGCCCTCCGTCATCAAGAGGACTGATGAAGAAATCAAGTCAATGAATAATTCCTAAAAACATCCGAGAAGAGTCACAGGACTGATTAAGACACTTTAAAGGACAAATTTTCATCTCATCCTTGTCTACACTAAAACTCCAAGTGTGTTTCCTTCTTTAAAAAAGTGACAGAAGCTAATAACAGCCTCAGAGAAGAGGACAGAGGGGAAAAACACAGTGAAGGAATAACAGAAAAACACGGAACAGCTGCTTTCTCCCTTCTTCCCTTTGCTCTTCCCCGGAGAAAGTCCCATGTGATCTCCCCCCCCCCCNCCCCCCCCCCCGTCGCTCTGCTGCCAGAAGGAAGAAAATGTAGGAGGGGAGTAGGGGGGCTACATCAAGGAGAGACTCTCCCAGTGGGTTCTCGTCAGTTCTAGGCCATTACACCTTGCTCGCTGGGATTTTGTTTATACACACACACACACACACACACACACACACACACACACACACACATGCTCAATATATGTAAGAGACAGATGACTATTAATGGAGACTATAATGTGTCATGTTTTTGGCTTTACAGGCACATGTTCAGTTTTTAAGAACTGTTATGCCGCTATCAATCTTAATATTCTTTGTTTATTCGTCTAGAAACTGATCACTTCGAGATTTGTGATAGAAAAAAACAGTTTGATGCCTCAGAGAGCTTATTAAAGTGGCAAGGGAGCAGATAACATTCAATCAAACCCAGTGATACGCTTGATGTGGTCAGTGGTAATGTGCAGCCAAAAGGCCTGACATACTTCCACGGTCTTTGGGGACGAGTAGAGAACGGCAGGCTGCCCTTGTGCATTCAGTCTCTACAGATGTTGCCTTGGAGAGCGGCTGACTGGCTGGCTGTGGTGACAGCTGGACAGCTGTTCCTATAGACGCAGCCACAGAAGCATACCACAGAGATGGGGGTNGGGGGGGTAGTGTTGTATGTTTAGTTTATCTGTATGAAGTTCCCAGGACGTGCAAAGCTGTCACTTTTACCAGCAGTGCATGAGCCTGGATAAAGAAAGATGGCACTGAACAGGAAATACAGAAGAACACAGATGGGTAAATATCAGACATGGCTGACATTATTTAAAGAAGCTCCACTACAGACAGAACTGATGTTTTTGTAAATGTCTGTCCATGAACTGTATAATGCAGCGCTGACAGGCTACACTGGAATAAGTCAAAACATTTAATATGATCCATGATGTCCGTTTAAGCAACGAAGACTTTTATCATCATAAACAAGTAAAGGTTTAATATGAACTTCACAGGGAATTTTAAATTAATTTTTACTTCTTCATAAAAGTCAGAGGAATATCTATCTTCAAAAGCAGAGAGGATAATTGGCTGGACATTAAAGTGACTCTGGACTTTGGGTCAACATCAATGGCTGCTGGTGATGAAATGCAGTTTAAATTGGGGTCATGTTCAGATGTTATACCTTTATCCTGCCATTTAAAAGCACAGTTACTGAACATCCTTGGGAACAGGGTTGTGACTGAAACCACAGATATGGAGAAAGCAGCTAAAAAAGAATTGAAATGTTAGGAAAAAACACAACTGCATTAAGTGATATCACCTGCTGAATAAAGACACTGTAAATCATGAGTTAAACAGCTTGGATTGGTGCCAGCCACTTCTGCCATAACTCCAATTTTTCCTAAGCAGAGCAGACAATTCATTATGCCACAAAAGGTCAGCAATTTGTTCAACTCAATAAAAATGTTAATAAAACTAAGAGCTCATGAGAAGTAGCACTCATAGCCTCTGGACACACACTACAATGTGTATGTGAAAGCCTGTGTGTGTATTGGCATTTATTTGAATGCTACATCACCAGGTTAAAGGTTGTGCAGTACCAGCTATTGAGAAGCGAATATGGCTTTAGCCCAGACGTAATCCTGGTCAAACTCCACCAACTGCTCAACACAAGCAGATCACGGTAAGTGCATATGCAACAGCAGCTACTCTGAAGAGTACCTATATACATGCTGAGAAACACACACACACACACAAATCTGCATTATTCAACAACCAAGAGTTCATAACCCCTCCACATACACCAAAAATTCTAATTCCAGATCCACTCACACCATCAACCCACTCTGCTAAATAAATGAAAAGACCCATTAGGCAGATTTCAGAGGATGGCAGTGGGCTTATAATTATATATGACATCTTTTAGAGGAAAAAAGTGATTACTCTGGATGCAAGTCTGGAAAGGGGGTGGGGGTGGGTTATTGCTAAGCAACCAGTCATTATCCTCGAGAGTGGAGCGAGGTGACCGGCNCTCTGTCTCTCCCTCCCTCCCCCTGGCTCCCGCCTCCCTCTCCCTCTCTCTCCCGTCTCCCCATCCAAATACAAACAGAGATAAAGAACGCCGCAATCGCTCTTGACACACAAATAGGTTAACACAATAAAGCTGGCTTTGCCTGGCTCACTCGAGGGAGGAAAGCAATTCCAGCAGCAGGCAGGAGGTAATAAAACAGGGCTAGGAGTGTGTGTGTGTGTGTGTGNGTGTGTGTGTGTGTGTGTGTGTGTGTGTGTGTGTGTGTGTGTCCATACATGTCCTCATGTCAGTGTTCCTATGTTTTTGTATGTGAGTGGAGGCAGGCACACAGAAGCTCTTTGGCCTAAGGGTGTAATATCATACAGATTTCCCAGCCTTTCTTGACAAATAATAACACGCACAGGAGAAAATGATGGAAATTCCGGGCTAGTCCTCCATTCAGATTAAGAACATTGCGGCTTTACATTAACAATACAGTTGCCCCACACAAGCCTCATACAAACACATCAACGTTTCCCTGTGGGTGATATGCCTGCATTCCTGTAAATGGTCTCCAGCTTGGTTAAAATTCAACAAGTAAATTGAATGAGTTTTATCTGTGCAAGCCTCAGCTTACTCTCCCTGTCACTGCTGCCAGGCCTGGCAATAAATGATAAAAATCTCCAGAGTTTTATTAAATCGTGTTGCATTCACGCTGAACTCAGAAAAATGGTGAGGTGGCTTCTGCAATTACAATCCAGCCCAGACAACATTGTTTTCTCCAGTCAGTGGAAATTTCATTACCTTACAGCAACCACCTTAGAATTGGGTAATAGCCTCTTTTTGTCACAGACACAAACTGTCTGTGGGAGGTGTGACACTCCATAAGTGTTATCCATTTGCAACAATATGCATCTAGCCAGTCACAATTCGGATGATGGTCAGCACAATAATATGGAGGAAGTGAATGGAGGAAAATAGAAGTCAATAGCTAATTCCTGGATTGACTATAGTGTAATCAAACACGTTGAACCTTGATATGTCCATACAGCTGACTTATCTTTTCTCAGGCTATACAGACAGATGATGCAAGTCACACATGGCCCTATCTCTCACATGAGATTGTCAATAAATAGAAAGAGGGATCGCACGTCTCCCATGGACGGAAGAAAGCCTAATTAAAGCTTCTGGAAAAGTTTCACACATTTAGGTCATACAGCGTAGCCATTTGTAAGTGTCAATCAATCCCCCTGCTTTTAGCCGCTGCTCCTTCAACCAGGTAATCAAACAGCAGAGATGTAAAGTGGTGGCTATTGTCAACAGGGAATAAATTACCAAAGCATGAAGAGAAAACATCTTATCTGTCTGATGTATTTCCTGCAACTGCAGAAAGCTACAAAGCCCGAGGGAGAGCAGTCAACCAAAATGCAATGAGATGGAGATTAGGATGATGTGCTGTTCCTTGTTCCATTAAAGTTTGATCTTCCTCAATAGCCGAGGAGAATCAGATATCTCCCATTCAAGATTAAAGTACAGCAGCATAGAGGGAGAGATTAATCAGAGGCCTGCATGAGATAAAAACAGCCTTGCTTCTGGCATGGAAAACAGTGGCAATAAAGAGTTCAGCAGATAATGTGAAACACGGCAAAGCACAATAGCAAATCAAAGAGCATGTGCGAGCCTCCAAAACAAATCAAAGCGCTGACTAGACTATGATACAGTGGCTGAAGAAGTACAGCAGGGGCTGATCTGATAGCATCCAAGGCCTTCATTTTATTGCTGGTTAAGGTTGAAAGGGCAGTGTGAGGATTTTCCCATGTTGCTCACTGTCGCCAGGCTCTCATTCCCTCTCCTCCTCCTCCTCCTCCTCCTCCTCCTCTACTTGGGATCAATGGTGCTGGGGTNTCTCATTCCCTCTCCTCCTCCTCCTCCTCCTCCTCCTCCTCTACTTGGGATCAATGGTGCTGGGGTGATTTCACAGCAGCCTGCACTGTCACCCAGAACAAATCAATGTGACCATGAGGAAGGCAGGAGCGGCATTGTTTTTAAGGAGAGCAAATTCGCTGCTGGAGAGCTTGTCAGATTTGCTTTATTCTCTTTGTTCCTCCATGAACACTTTAGAAGGAGCATGCCTTCCCTCACTTTCTGCCTGGGTTATGGAGCAAACTATAAACTGCACTGCACCCAGGCTTCCCCTCCCAGTAACTGTATATTCATTAACTAAACATATAAACTCATACTTCCTGCTAACCATATTTCACATGCACAAGCACATCTTCAAACAAAAATGGACTACTTGCCCTAACCTATCAAAAATAACAACTATAGATTAACATTGGGGGCTGTTTAGACGTGACTTTTATTCAGCCTGACAGGATGAGAAGAGAGGGGAGAGGTTGGAGGATCACTGCTGTCCATCGTGCACTAAGTGGCTGCAGATAACCCTGATAAAGAGCTGCCACTGTCTCCCATCACAGCCCATCAAATCAAGTGAGCAGAGCACTGGTCAGGTAAACCTTTACCCCATAGGCAGTAAATCATAGATGGAGAACCGAGAACCACACACACACGCACGCACACACACACACACACACACACACACCAGCTTTTGAAAATACAGGCAGTCATCAGAAACACTGCAGATGTGTGCTTTACATTCCAGTAGTTCCATTTGTTGTCTACTCTATATGAAATGAAACATTTGCTAAGTCTCAAAATCCTGCTTGTAATGAAAACAAGATGTGTGTGATGTATTTGAAGTTGAAAACTAGTAGTATTGCATTTTAAGCCCCTTTCAGACATGGAATCTGTTCAAGTACTAGCATCAGCTATCTGTTAACGTGGTGGTTTCTGGCCATTCAAACATAGGTCTCCTTTACAGCAAAGTTCAATAAAGGCTCTGTTCAAACATGCCTGGACCTTTACAAATAGAGGTCCAATTCTTGTGTGATATTTGGCACCGACCTGGTGGGACTGGATAATGCAGGAAGTTACGTATAATATGCAAGGTGAGAAACTGTTTACAGCAACATGGTCAGTCACACGACACCATCTCTCACGATAAGCTGTCTGCTTATTTTGTCTTCGCTCGTTGGAGAGCAGCTCTTTAATTTCTGCATCAGACCAATTTTAAGCCATTTTATTTTATTTTTTTAAAGATGTGTGATCTAGGCACAAAATTTAAAGCACCATTCCTAGTCTCGCATGATTTGTCTGAACGCTATACACAAAAACATCTAACGTCAGAGCGCCATAATTTAGTATGTGCCTTTGCTGACAATGTGACCATATTTATTCACACTTGTGCTGTGAAGAAAGTGTTATGGAAATGTTATTAAGTCCTACCTAGTGAAATTGCTGATGATACTTTTATGGAAAAGTGTATTGGGGTCTTTTTCAAACTTGAGGTTAAAGTGTTAAAATGCCAGCCAATTAGCCAGAATGTCTGAAAAAGGCTTTAGTCAACTTGTATAAATAAAAATCTTTCAATTCAATAATTTCTAATGATTTTCTTCTGTGTGATATTCAAATTATACAATACAGAACTATAATCTCAAACTGGTCTCGGAAGACTTTTCATAGAACCACCTCTAAAGTGGCTTGATTTCATTTATTTTCACAAGGTCAATAACATTGGGAAAGCAATTTTATAGATGTATCAAATAAAGCTGATAAATGAAATGAAAAACAGTGCTTTGTCAGGAATGAGCCTGAATCAATTAAAAGTATTTGAGTATTTGACCTCCACATTGTGGGAACATCAACAGATCAGAGAGAAACTGAGAACAGCTCACCTGACTTTGACAGTGCAGACACAGACTAAGACTATGTCCACTATAGTCAAATCCTTTGGTGCTAAAATAGATGAAGCATATATCTACTGTATTAATATGCTCTATTAAAAAGTCAACAATGTCAAATGGTGCCCAGTAAGCAGAAAAGACCTTATCAGAATCTAAATACCGAAGGTGAACATGCATAGAACTAATCCTGGTTCTCCTGCCTGCATAGCTACTGTCAAATCTCATCATCATCTATAGTGGATTACACCTTATTTTCACCTGTACTCATCTGGCTTCAAGATATGTTTGTTTCCCCCATGATGACTTGTGTATAGTACTTTTGTTTTATGTTTTATGATCTTTTCTTCATGCTCATTTTCTATATCCTTGGTAATATTGCAAAGTGGTGCAATACAAATCTCCCTACAGGCACAATACAGTTTCTATCAAATATTATAACACTATAAAGTTAAAAACAGGGCACATCTCTTTTGTTTTCATCCATATGAAATATTGACTGTGTAGCACAGATTTCTCCTGATATGAAAGACTTTGATCAAGTAGCTAATGAGCTGCAGTTGACATGGGTTTGAGAGAAAATGTTCATGTGCCTTGCTCCTTAATGTCTATATGTGTGTGTCCAATGATTTTTCCATTTAAGATACTTTGTTCTGTTCTAGGATATCGGTTTGTCTGGGAAGAGTTGTCTTTTCTCTGGACCTTGACAGAAGAGGACATCAACAGTGTTTTTCTAGACACTACTCTATAAATAAATCTGTGGACAGCAAATATGTTATTACAAAGTTGTTCTTTTGTGTGATGAAGAACAAAAAAACATGCACACAAGCAACCTACAACCTCTCAGCAGGGGGTGGGGGCATCTTTGATGATGATAAACACACACATACACAACATACACAATCTATATCTACTACTTAAGTCACTGTAAGTGCCTAAATGAGTTTTGCTGCTTCTGGGTAGGTGTTGAGACAATCTAGCCATGCAGGGATTAAAAAAGATTAATATGCAGTGCAGGAAATTAAACTTCAGCCACTATAACAATATTCATGAGTGGAGCTCACTTATTCACTTCAGGCAGGCACTTTAATAAGCAAAGACTACAGCAAGCACACCCAAATGCTATCAATCAATCAAAGCCTTTCAGAATTTGAGTTGCAAATTAATAAAATGTCAGGGTTGTTTTAGTGTATTACTTTTGATAATATGATGCTAAAATATGTTTTTAACCAGCTTTATATTTAGCAGACCAGGATTTACTTTGGTCTTTTAATCAAGTTTTGTTAAATTTTTGTATAATCACTTACTATAAATTCTTCTAGCTGAAAAAGTCTAATGCATTTTAAATGATTTTTGTGCATTGCATTTATCTTTGTTAGGTCACTGACCATAGAGAATGACAGTAACATGGGGAAGGAGAGGAATGACACGTGACTAAGGGTACTTGGTCTTCACTAGGATTTTTGAAGGCCCAGTGTTGCAGAAAAAAAAAAGATCTAACAGCAAGCCAGAAACTAAAGAGGCAAAACAAGAAGAACAAAATCCAAAAGGCAATTCAGTGACCCAGATATTAAAGCTTTTCTGCCATTCTGTTTCCCCTGCCTTGTCCAACCATCATGTTGAGTTAAGGCAGGCATTATGCTGGGAAGACTATTTGTTTAGGTGAGGAGCAGCCGCAGAGCTAATATGAGCACAATTTGCTCAGCAGGTCATAGGCGCAGAGTGGAGGAAGTAAATGAGGCAGTTCTGCCCCCTCGGGTGCAGCCTCTACCTCATACATCACTGGATGTTTTATTCAATACAGCCAGGAAGGCTCTATGGCAGGTGCCCTGACTATGGGGGCGCCTGCCCTGCTGTAGGGGCCCATATTACATTCAGCAAGCTGCCTGTCTTCAGGGCTGCTGGGGAGAGAATGACTGGAGCCAGTGAGGAAGATAAATTTTGTGAACGCTTGTAGTCTAATGATAAAACATACTGTGTGCAGCTTTTTTCAATGCACAGTCAGCATAATCTGCAGCCTCATTTATGTGCAGTGTGAGCGATGGAGCTAAATATTGCAAAGCAACCTCAGCAATCCATGAGGCTCAAAGTTCACAGGAGGCAAAATAATCTGACCTTTATCAGCCAACATTCACAAATTGAAATCAAACACAAGGCTATCGTTATATTCATTACAATCAGACGTTTCTGTCAGTATTCAAGGCTCACAATTCAAAAGATAATGATTAATTGCCTCTAGAACTAAATGCAGCATGGGTCAACATCCATGTCCAAGCACAAAGTGAAAAGCTTTAGTGTTGTGCACACATCTCTATAAATTTTATGAGTTCCTTGATAAAAGCCTGTCACAATATACCAGCATGCTATAAAAAGAGAGTGTATATCATTAACACTCCAGGGTGAAAAATCACTAATTGCAGCAGACACTATCCACCCTCCCCACACGCAGTGACGCACGGGGGCGTACAGAGGAGAATTTCGCACCTTTTGCTCTGAGCTGCAACTCCTATAGTGCCACATATTCTTGCCTGCGGTGCTCTGCGCTCCACAATAGACTTCATTGCTGCTCATACTTGAAAAGACCGATATAACACATCAAAGCAGTTCCTAAAGCCATTCGGGAGCGGCTGTGTAACGTGTCGATTTTACAACACTTTCTTTATTGTGGGTCATGAGTGGAAACAAAAGGTTTAAATCTCAGAGTCATGTGAGCTACATCCCATCCCTGGTAAAGGACATTTATAAACATTCTTATTTTTCTGCTGCTCGTCCATTTTCCAAGAGATGCAGCGAGGTTCTAACAGAAACTAAATGATTACACAGAATGACCCAAAGATTTCTTAACTGTGACACTTGGAGAACGGGGTCGCTCATATTTACCATAAATTGCTCCGTAGTGCAGACTAGAAATCCATGCAGATTGTGGCAATCATGGAGGAAGCTGCCTCATACTTCTCTGGTTCAAATTAAAAAGGTTTCATTCTGTTCTCCAAACTCCAACAACTGCTTTGTCGATATCAGATGTTAAGTTTGTCCTCCTCTTCCAGCGATATGCAAATATACCGTTAACCCAGCGAATTAGATCCAACACTAATGCTTCTAGCATGTAAAGTTAATAAGCGTTGCTTTTTTTTTTTTTTTTTTTTTTCTCGATTCGGCTACCAACGTCTGTCGAGGGCAAAAGAGCAGGTCGACAATTTCAGGAGCGTCCTCGGATGAATTGCGCACCAAGTGCGCTTCGTTTTTTCAACGTTTAGCCTCCGGAACAAAGTGTAAGGTCCTGACTGTTCGTCCTTTCCACTGAAGGTAACTCCAAATACAAAAAAAACAAAATCGTCGATCGAAAGACTGGATGGCTGAACTACTACGCAGTATTCCAAAATCCACCGCTGTTGCGCATGGGATGGAAGTGGTCCGACTGCTCACTATAAACGACCTTATGTGAAATTTATCATAAAAATGTAAATGTATTAATCTTGAGAAATTAATATCTTGGTACTCTTTAAAAAAATCAAGGCTGGGCAGGAGCCTGAAATATCCTAAAGTGGTCGGTGATGCGACGTAAAATCCCGGTGCCGAGGCTCTGCTCCGTCCGTCACTTTCTCCGGCGGTGTCGGCAGCCTCTCTGAGATCTTGCCTCCTGATTCAGTCTCAGGTTTCCAGTTGAGGCAGTGAAGTAGCTTGATGGCACTGCTCCGGGTGCTCTTCTCGATTTTCGAACCAAATAAGACTTGGTTAAGTCTGAATAAAGAGCTAGCCGCTTCAGGCAGCTCCGGGATGCGGTCCTGCCCTTTTGCCGAGCTGCCGAGACTGACAATAACCCGGAACGCTGCAGACTGTCAGGCTGCACAGACCGCCCACCGACCAATCACTGTACTGAGGGAATAGAAACATTCCCACGGGTTGGCCAATCATCGGTAATTGAGGGCTGTTACCATAGAGATGCTCAGCGTCCAAGCGTCTGAAACCACGTTGTTTATTCGCGGAAAAGGAAAAAGCGTCTGATATAAATTGCCGTGGCAGAATGCAGATTGGGATCTTTAATCGCTCTTTTATCCTTTTAAGTGTTTCAGTCTTTTTCTGCAGTTGCCTCCTCAGGGCGGTTTAGTTAAAGGTTAAAGGGACCATTCCTCAACCTGATGCTGCAGGTTTGAACCTGCAGCATCCACCCTGCTGAAGTGTCTCTGAGCAAGACACTCAAACATTTCAGGATGCAAAGATGCTGCTCAACGTTGATTTCAAAATCCTACCTTAGTAGGTTTAAAACTCCTATATGACTAATACTGTAGTACAGATATGCCTTATTACAATCAATTCATAATATTAGTAGTGGGTGTTGTATGATCATACAGTTACAGCATTTGGTAACAAAGAGGTCATTGTTTGAGGTCAAGTTTGTTAGTTGATTTTTATGTTCACGGGCATGTGTCTATTCTTTGTTGAATTATAATGTGTTTCTGAGGATAAATTGAAGATAAGTCTTTGTAACAACTCTTTAAAGCTGCACAGAGATAAAGAGGATCTCCCACTTCACTCAGACACAGAGATCCACTGACTCCCACAATATATAAAATTTTCTAAATATATTTCTGCAAGAATGGGACAATATAAGAAAGTATGACATATCTGTGACTGTCGACTTAGGTTTGCAGAATTCCATCACTGACACCATCAGCTTATGAGTCACAGGAAACCTTGCAAAACACCTATTTTTTGCAAAATGTCATTACAACAGTGAGAAAGTGGATGGTTTACAGTGACAGAGGCCCTTAGCATTCTTCTTCTTGCCAACAGTGTCCAGTGCAGACAGACCCTGAAACACACAAAGGCAGTACAAGCAATCACACATCATGGACTCTAATAATAAGCTGACGCTGGGAAGTGGGTGATGCAGCACTCAGCTTATGCCAGTGCTGATAAGAGCCTGAAAGTATTACCTCGGTCTGGCAGCCAGCTCCAAGAAATCCATCCTGAGCCAGGTCATCAATTCTGCCCTATCTGATTGCTCACCAATCCCTGGCAGCTCCATGTCGCTGTCCTGGCTTCTGCCTTTGAAATTTTCTCTATGACTTGCACTTTCATGCTAGTTCTTTCACAGAAACAGCTCTTGGGAAAATAGGTACATACTGTATGTGCACACAGTCTTTTGTGGGGTATAAAACCTACACGACAAGAGAGAAAACAGTGAACAAGAGCTTCCAGAGAATTTTAATTCTGTAGAACAATAGAGTGCCTGACATTCACTCCCTTAAATGTATTTGCTTAAGTTACCATGCCTCTCCCTCATTGTTGCAGTGAACCTACATATAGAGCATACATCATAGCCTGTGGAGTTCAATCATATCACCTATGCTGTGTGGCTGCATAGTCAATCAAACAGATGAACTACTAATTGAAAAATACTCAACTAGAGTTGTGTTCTGCTCCAGTGAGGCAGGCAGGCAAATAAGGCATTTGATTAGCTGATAAGCAGATGACTCAACAAACATTCAAGGCATGTTTACCGTGGTTTGATTAGAGTACGCCCAATACGCAGAAGATTGGACACAAATACGTTGTGAAAACACTCAGCTGTTCCAATCCCCAAGGCAGCATGAGGGCACATAAAAACAATGAATTATTTATGCAGGAGACTAGGAAAATATCACAGTGGATAATTTTCTGTGGGCTATATTAAATGCAGTTTTCAAAATAATATGTCTTCGTCTGTGCACTTCCCAGAAATCATCCCCTGTGACAGTGTATCTGTATCTAGAGCTTAGAGATAGGATAGAAAATCACATTAGATATTTTCCTGCCAAGAAACTTATGAACACTATACTAAAACACTATAAAGATAAGCAAAGCTTTGGTTATTCACATGCTAATTAGGCCTTCATCTTTCTTGGTAAATATTATCAAGGGATATTTGCTTTGTTTTTGTTTTAGGTATCTCTTTTTTTTTTTTTTAATGAAAGACTACGCTGCCTCTTGGCTTGTCTCATCTGAAAGAAGGCTCTATGCTTACTAATACCTATAAATCCAGTTTCTGTTTGGATGGGATACCTCATAAATAAAGCTCTTGTATATCTCATCTCAGACTAATATTGTATGTGTCTCAGAGCTGAAAGCCTTGTGCTGTTACAATTCGTTCCTGAAAGTGAACTCAGTTTAATTGAGCGAAGTTCAAGTCTCCACAAACAGCAAAGTAACAGAAAAAAAAAAATCAATGGCAGCAGAGGCATGGAGAAAAGAGATAGCATTGATTTATCTGCCATTGATTTCCAAGGATCGCTGCATCGTGCCCTCTGGGTGAAATGCACGCTGTCTGCCAACTGATGGGGATGAATCTGAAAAGGTGTCAAGTGGTTAGAGGACACAGAGGTGGAGGAAGAGATCGGGGGCAGCAAAAGGTGGCAGGGGAGGAAGAGGAGGAGTGAGAACAAGGGCATGAAAGATCAAACAGAATATGATGGTAGTGGAAAGACTTGATAAGCAAGGATAATGTTGCAAGGATGACACCAGCACTATGCAGGTGACATAGCATTGTATTAAACGTCTTTGACAGAAGTCAGATCAACTTGGAAGCATATGAAGCTGACTGAAAGAGCAACGGGCCTAAAGCCAAACCCATCAGATAAACTGACAAAAAACCATCTAAAATCACTATTACTAGCTATCATGAGTAATAACAAACATGGCCCCAAGTCTAAATGTTATTAAAAAGAAAAATTAAAATAAAAAAAAATAAAAAAAAAACAGCTTTAGGCCAAGTTCAGTGTAAAGTTAGATCACGTAACTTTTAAATGAAGAAGTTACTGCTTCCTATCCTGGTCCGCCAGTGGATAATACTAGCTCCATTTAGTAACATTAGCTTCATATTGCTGTACTACTGAGGTTACACAGTCAGTTCTCTGAATTCTCTGCTTCTGTTTTATCATGTCCCACAATCTCATTTCAAAGGTTCTGTTTGAACAAGTAAGCACACTGTACCTCCTTAGAACACGTTTATGCTTTCCTGGTTTTAGTGGTATCAGTGATGACACTATCAAAGTGGCTGAGTCAAGAGATTCTTAGGTAATTTAGACACATTTAGGCAGTGTCTCAATTCAGGCAGTATGTCTTGCTGATACTGACTTTAAAGTATTTAATTTTATGACTTAACAGCCTAAATGCATCATCAGTTTTGGACTCTCTAGTCCTGATCGTGTCATTTTGTGGGGAACTTGAGATGTAGCCTTCAAGGTCCTCTGGAAGACCCACCTTCCCTCAGTCTGGTCCTCCAGAGGGTCCTGTCCCTGAATTGGAACAGAGCTTCAGTGTGCTATTATCTCTTAACTACCACTATTGGGCCCAGTCACCTGTATCCGCTAAAATTTAGACTGGCTTTTTCTAAATGAGTGTTGTAAAGTGCAGCATCAAAGATTATTGGCAACAATAATATGAATATATATATCAAACTGCTGCTGTTGCATGTGTTTGAAAAGACCAGTATGTTTTGCAATAGTTTTAGTTTCAGTAACTGGCAAACTGATGTCTATTTAGGAGCACGATCAACATCTAAATGCTGTTTAGATAGGATGATGCTCTGACAGAGGTCAGGGGTCAGTTTAGCCACATGGACCCAGACAAAGGAGTGTTGCTTCTGAACTTTGGTATCCTTACATCATCCCTCTGTCCCTTTGGCTTCTGTAGCTCATTGTAATATGTGGGGTAAGTGTGTATGTGTTTGGTATCACAGCTTCCAGTCTGTGGAGCAACATTCCCAAATGTGGTAAGTTTGCAGAAACCATGTCTATATTCAAAAATTAATTAAAGACAATTTTTTGCTATATATAAGAAAAGGTTGATGTTTTACTATTTTTGTTCTTTAGTCTATTTTGTTGTTTGTCTGATTCTTTCTTGTTCTATATTTGTTCATTTCACCTTGTCGAATGCTTTGTGTCATTGTTTAGTGTTCAAGGTGCAATATAAAGGAAGCGCTGACATGAAGTCTTTATGCTAAAAAGACCATGAACAGTATTTTAGTTGGGTGTAAACATTTGTAAAGTAGTATGTAATTATGGTTTGTTTTCAAGGTGCAGTACAAACGAAGATTAGCTGACTTGACATGAAGATTGTCATTTCTTTATATTTTAGAAGGCTGTTTTCTTGAACAGTGTTTTGGTTGAAGCCTCAGCGTCGTTTGGTTTCCTGCATGTTCAGCCAAGCAGCAGTTTCAGAGAGGCTGGTGCACAGAGAGACACCACCCTGACCTCAATGCATACTCTGGCAGTTGGTTGCAGACCTTCATGTATGGTTCAAATGAAGTCGTGGGTCATGTTGTATACGATTGGGATGGATGTGATCACTATTATTGATATTTACTGCACCAAAATGAACAATAACTAAACTGGAAATAAAAGTAACAATAATCATTGTTAGATTTCAAATAGAGCACAGCACATAATAATAATAATAATACTGTGTGTTTCTGTGTTTCCCTGTGATGGATTATGTACCTCAAGCATGTTTCAAGTCTTTACAAGTTGATTTAAAAGATCTAATGATGTCTGGCTCATACAGTATCTCCATTACACAGAAGCACATAAAATGATATGGGGAGGTCAGGCACAGTGTGACTCCTGTTACATTTGGGCTTTTAAAGGTCATGGCAGCTCATGACAGTTGCACAGGAGGAGATGTGAACCCTCAAACTGTGAGTTTGCTACATCTATTAGCAGACATATTCCAGTAATTGGATTTGCTTTAAAGTGCACATTTACATCTGGCTGTCACGTCCTGTAAGAAAGGAACACTTTCTAACACCTTTTCTGGTGTTTGTAAGCACCTTTGTGCTAGTTATGGCTCCTACTGGACTATTTCAAAAATAAGGCCACATTAGCCACATGCTTTTGTGCATTAAGTAACTTAGAGAAACTATAAGTAATATTTAAAGGGGTTGCCTTAAAATATAAAAAAGATGAAATATCAACATTATGCAAGCAGGACATGAAATATGCAACAACAAATTAATTAATGCTGTAGTTTATTAAGGAAAGAGTCTTAATGTGATGAGACAGAGAGACAGACAGATTGTTCAGTTACATTGTTGTGTTCCTGCTAACAGCAGCTGGTTTGGGCAGGTCTGCCAAGAACACAGGCATTCTTGCTGCTGTTTGAGAGCCTCACATGTTGTATCGCTGCTCTCTCCACACAATGCAGAGCCAGCTACAGCACTGGTGTCTATGACAGATGAGGGCCCACTGCCACATACTGAACACGCTTTGTTTCTGTTAGGTTTTTTTTTCTTCTTTTTTTTAAATGAAATACACCCAAGAGGAATATTTAAGAGAAGCTATCAGATACAGATATTATTTGTGTAAAACTCTCATAAAGCAAATTCCACCGTTTTCTGTCTATACTGTCTGTACATTTCCGTCTGCTTAATGATGAAGATTTTTGATATACATTAGTAGTATTGTCTCAAAGTAAAATCAGTGTGACTATTATTGCAGTTTTAATGTTTAATGATCTCTGTGCTCATTTGCACAGTTGTCTCATCTGAAAATATAAATATAATTTCAAAAGAAGCTAATTAAAGCCACAGATCACCAAAAACCCTTTAAAAATTAAATACCAGCACAGGTACTGTAAACAAGTAGTTAACTATCTTTTATTAGAAACAATAGCCTTGGTTGCAGGGTCATTTAAATGCATTAAACACAATAGAAGATTGAATGGATTTTGTCAAGCCTACCGCTGGTTATTGTATTCTGGATTCCTCATGTTGGATTCTGAATTGCTTAGGCTTGTTCTTTCAAGTTGTGAGGCAGCTGGTTGAACACTTTCTATGTCTCTCAATCTCAGTCAGTCAGGCTCTAGTGGTCAGAGGGACCATCATCCTCTGCTTTGCGCATTGCTCAGCTCTGCCCAATTTTGCACCTCCGTTCGCAAGTGATAGAGCACTATCAGTTCTGACAGCTCCCCAGAGCCACTGGGATTTGAGTGCTCCTTCCTTTCACCCACCCAGCACCCCCAAACACACACACACACACACANACACACACACACACACACCACATTCACCTCTTCTCTACTGTCTGTTTCTTAAAAGGATGAGGGCGAAATGATAGGCGGAACAAAAGCTGTCAAACTAAAGAAAGAAACAGAGAAGTGAGGATATCTGTAGGGATGCCGAGGACAATGGGATACTTTGTCCCTAGTTTCATTATTGGCTTGTGTTTCATTTGAAACAGACAGCTAATCACATTTGCGACAACCTCTCCACAACACTCAAACTTGGCTGTCTCCTGGAAGCAATCGCCATGCTGAAAGTGTCTATTTGGATTCGTGGTCCAATTACTTAAATCCTTACAAATAGTCTTAGATGCAACTAAATTGCGTCATACAGTAATTGACTTTCAGAGTGATTTTTATTTATTCAGATAAAATTGTTCTGTAGGAAACTGGAGCCAAAGAAGCTTTCAGGAATTCAGGTGTTCATTTACATGTCCGTTTGCAGCATCATGTCTGCTGCTGGGTATAAAGTGCACATGCACACATGCATTCGCACATGAACACACAACACACACACACACATGTTAAATGCACAAGCTTGATGCTGGATGCAGGATGGGGATTGTTCTAATACTGTCTAGGACTGCACACTCTTCTTTCTCCAGCTGTTCTGACTTCACTACGCTTGAGTTCCTTCACAGATTTCTCTTCTGCGCCCACCTGACTCACTTCTATCTTCCTCCACAACTGCTTCTAACCTCTGACTCTTTCTACCATTTTTTTTTAAGAAACACTCTCAGCTGTATCATTCAATATTCATATTTCCATCTTCATTATTTCTCTTTGCTCAACTCTGACCTCAAAAAAATCTGCCTTTCTTTTGCTTGGTGAATTATTATCCCATCTTCTGTGAGACCTTGCCAATCTATTAATCTAACTTGCCATTTACTGTCTTTTCTCTCCAGCTCTGTTAAAGGTTGGCTGCCTCTCCTCTCACTCTATCTGTCAGTCAGTCTTTGTGTGCAAATCCCACGTCTTTCTCCCCCAGACTGAATTATTCAATTTAGATGCCATTTGTTTCACAGTTGGCAATAGGGCCTGTGTGCACTCTCCTCTATATAAACTGCGGCTCTAATCGCCAACTGCACACACCCCCTCACCCCCTCTGCTGTTAATATTCCCTCACCATGCAACCCCATTTCTATTTCACATTAATTTTCTGTCCTTTCCTCTGAATTAGCAGCGTATATGTGTGAAGAGGGTTTTAGGAGCTGTTGTCTCAGGGGACAACTCTGTGTTTCGCACCTGGAAATCAATTTGTCAAGACGAGCGTTTCACTGAAAGGTGCCATTATGATTTGCTAATATCAGCATGGAAGGGGTTGCAGTGTCTGCGCCCACGACCTTACTCTTTTTAAATGGATCCTCCAAAGGCAACATGTTTCACTGACTACAAAAAAGTTTAATGTTTTCAGTGTAGTGCCAGAAAAATGTAAATTCACGATTGCTCTTGATTTAAGACAAATACTGCTGCATATAGAATAACACTAAAAGAAACATATTTGGGCTATCATTTCAGAGATTCTGAAAAAAAAAATACATCAGTTTAATTTCATTTAAATTTAAAAATGGTTAGAGTCTAGATATCCTGTCCTGATCCCTGTATGACAAAATGATCAACAATTGACCTAATGTACAAGAAATACTTTAAATATTTCCTTCATCAAAGCTATACTGAAAAGGTCAACAGAATTCAGTGGTTGTTTCAGGTGCCATTAAAGCATTCTACTACCTCAGCTCTCACAAACATGTACCCTTTGGGTCCATCTAATCTCTGATGCTATGGTTTCCAACTCCTCTAGTAACACCTCTGCTCCAACTGCAAATGGAAGCAATCCGTTGCCCGGGCAACAAACTTCTCTGCTGGCCTCTGTCATGCAAATCCCTCTGAAAAAAGGGCAAAAAGTTAAGGAAGCCGATCCAGCCACTTGGCAGAGTTGTAGGACAGAGACAGGATTCAGGAAGGTNGTTAAGGAAGCCGATCCAGCCACTTGGCAGAGTTGTAGGACAGAGACAGGATTCAGGAAGGTGGAAAGACTATTATCAATAGAGCTGCATGGTTCTCTCTCTCTCTCTCTCTCTCAATTCAATTCAATTCAATGAGCTTTATTGGCATGAAAGTTTAAACAAACAATATTGCCAAAGCATCAGAATATACAATAAACAATAATACACAATATACAGTAAAAAAGAAAAAAACAAAAAAAACAAAGAACAATATTATGGGTTAAGGTTGAGATTGATAGCATGTATTTGATCTCTCTCTCTCTCTCTCTCTCTCTCTCTCTCTCTCTCTCTCTTATGGCTTTATTGGCATGAGAGTTTCAGAAAGGAACAATTTTGCCAAAGCATCAAAGTACAAATTCAAAAAACATTTAAACAATATAATGTTTCTCTCTCTCTCTCTCTCTCTCCTGTTCCTCTTTCTTCTGGAAAGATGGCCAGTATAGCATGGAAATGTCTGCAGATTGTTTCATGGTTCACCCAGACATGTTATACCACCTACCTTCATCTGGAACATTTTAAATTTTCCAAAACCAAAATGCATTGTTCTTTCATCTTGAAAATTACAAAGGAGAGCTAAGATAATAACATTCTGAGCTCTAAATAATACAGAGGGAAAAGAGAATGACTAGACTGGCAAATTAAATCTACAAGAGTCTCTGTGTATCCAGGGACCCTCACAGGGGCATTTTCTCCTCTGTGGCCTTAGAGCACCCTTCCTCCTAATGGAAGGGAAGCAGAACAGATGGGACACAAATTGCACTTTCATACACCTCAAGGTTCAAGGCAATTTCCCCTCTGTGCCTGTGAAGTTCTCGGATTGCCTCTCCATCCTTTGAGCCTTTCACTCTTCAAAGGGGTTTGGGTTTGTTCAGTGCCCTGACTCATACACACGCACACTAAAACATACTCTAACGCTGACATGTTCATGTGCGCACACAGAGACACAACCACACACTGCCCTAAAAGCACGTTTCACATTGGTTATCCTATATGTTTTCATCAGTGGCTCTCATTTTTATGAATACATTGGTACCATCAAAGACATTATGCACATACATAAAAGAGATTACTGATGTTATAAAAGAAAACCATTGTTTGTGTTGTGATAACAGTGGCCTTGTAGATGTGTACTGAGTGTCATATTGCATTTCACTTTTTTTTCTCACTTTCTTAGTTCACTTTTTCAAATCAAAAAATGTCAGAGGGATGTTTCAGTCTGTAATGGCCTCAGTATTGTTAGACTTCAGTGTCTGCTCTCTGCCAGTCTCTGGTTTCTGATCCTGTACAGCCACTGGTTATTGCAAATCTATCAGAGCCAAAACAAGTATAATTAATGCGAGCGGGTAGATTTCCTCTCTTTGATTTGATGTCAGTGCAGTGTGCTGTTGAATGGTCCAGGTGTTAGCAGAGCAGCTGAGGATGTAATAAAAGACTTCCAGCAGTATTGTTTACTGCTCCATTAACAAACAAATATTAGGGCCCATTTGACTAAATACTGCTGACAGAGACTATGGTGATCAATCACTATGGCAACCACCCCCATTAATTGATATTGTGCTAGGAGATTTAGGAATGCACAAATGATGAGGACAGAGCGGGCACAGCGTTTTGTCTTTAGGAAGGGTGTGAATATAAGGACAGGGGTTCCACTGCTCCATCTTTCATTTCTGGCCTTTGTCCAACACTGGAAAAAGTAGCCTTGCTCTGCATACCAACCAAGGGGTTAACTGTGTCCCCAAAGCAATTACAGCCAATTGTGGAGCTAGTTAGCAATTAGTGGATTAAATGTAATGAGTCTGCTGTCGTCATGGCAACTGAATTTTTCAATGATACTTATCAAAATGAAGAGCCCTTTAAAAAAGGCAGTGGTTTTAACAGATGGAGGCAAATAGGTGCAGTCCATTTAGTGCAATCATCACTTTAGTTTGTTATTGAATGTAATTAGTTGTTTTCATGTGGACTTTAAAATAAGCAACAACAACAAAAAAAAAATGCAATTAACCTGCAGAATCAATGCAGCCAATAAAGAAGGCAAACCCTCATCTGTGCATAACAGCCCCTTGTGTGGGTGGCATGAAAGCAGCAAAATTATTTCAAGGTTCCTAACTATTTCATTGTGTTTTGAAGCTTAATTTTTTAAAGACTGTATGTTAAATTACTGCAATTAGGCCAATTTTGATGTATATATGGGAAGGCTAATACCAAAGCAGCCTTGGATTCTGAATAATTTGTTAAAACTCAGCTTGTATGTTGTTCACTCAGCTGTCAACCATAGTTATTAGAATGTTCAGTCATATGCATATTGCACATATATAGTACCATCTGTGCTTTTGTCCCTCCAGGGCCAGAGCTGACATATTACAGTGAGAAGACTCTTATTGAGTAGTATAATGGATTCCAAACTACAGCATTTCATATCCCATGTAATTTGATCGCTATTTAGTCTGGATATCTGATGCCCATTCCTCTCCCTTTATGAAACCGTCTGTGCAAACAGGGCCAGAATCCAAAAATGATTTATGACAGATTCATGAAGAGAGGCCAAGGGGAGAGAAACAGATTAGGTAGAAATCTGGAGAGATAAAGATGAGACGTCTGTCTGCTGTTGAGGGCAGAGAGACAAGCCCTGTCTGTATCAAGCTCAAGGAAATGTGCTCAGGGCTCTGACAGACAGCATCGAACCATCTCAGAGCTGACACAGACATCATCTTTCTTTTCTTTTCCTAGGGCAAGGAGAGGACTGTGACACTGCCAATTATATAGTCCTTAAGTGGCCATCCTGTACTTTATTTAGCTGTTGCTGTGAATGTCTACAACCCCGATGAAGGCCCTTGTAGACTTTTACTTTTCAATAAATGTGTCATCACATCTCCAACAAGGTAGTGACACAAGAGAATGGTATATCATGCCCAGAAGTATGTGCAGTTGAAGTATCTGATCGCAGCTGGAAAGGAGAGGTCTGATCCTCTCAGCAGAGCACATAAAGAGTGGGCAGCATGATTTATCCCATGCACTCCTCTGCTTGTCTCAACTGCTATGCTGTGGCAGTAGCAGGAATCAACAGTAACTCAGATAGCATACAGATGTCCATGACAAGAGTTAAAACAACCAAAAGCTGCCGTCTGGAATTCTAAAGCCTTCTCATTCAGGGATTGTCTGTTCAAGTCATCTTACCATTACATCACCCAGAGCACAGGGCAGGTGGACTTTGACATCTGATCACACTGAATGTGTTGATGTTTTCTTTTTGTGTAAAACCAGCATTGTGCTGACAAATCAACACTAAAACTGGGCTGATTCAGCCCATTTCTCCTGTTTTCAGCTTCCATCTCCTTTTCATTTCTCCCTTCTCTCAGGTATGATGAGTGTCAACCATAATGCTGGTCAGCATGAGCTTGGCTGCAGTTGAGCAGAGTGCTGGAAGGCCTGTGCGATTACCCCTTCCCCCCTGCTGTGAGCACTACAGCGGTGGAGGGACTGAGAGGGAGAGTGGTGAGCTTTTAATACCACGCACAATAGGGCACCTCAACCCCAGACAGGCACCATATTTACACTGAGCTAAGGCTCTCCCTGAGCCTTATGACAGAGCAGAGCGGAATGATCACCCCTCGCCTTGCAGCCAGGGATCCATAATTCATGAGAAGAGGTAGATGGGGTNCGGAATGATCACCCCTCGCCTTGCAGCCAGGGATCCATAATTCATGAGAAGAGGTAGATGGGGTGCAAACAGGGCATGCTTACAGAGGGGGGGCCGCCGCCTGAGGAGTGTGTCCTGAGCCCTGTGTGTCTAAGTAATTAAATGGGATTAGGTATGCGCTGAACCCATTTTCAGAGAGATTGGCTGGCAATGCCATTATTATTGGAAAGGATCAGAGGGGCTTATAGGCATTGGGGAGAAAGGTAAGTGAAGAGAGGTTTGAGGAGATTTATTAAAAGAAAAAAGTACTCTCAAATGTGGATGGTAGTTGGGAGACAGTCATCTTTATGTCTCTTACCCTCTTTAAGGGAGAAAGATTTGACAGAGACTTGATCTGGTGGTCAAGCTTCATGTGGTGGTGTGGAGACGACACCATGTCAAAGAAACCAGGGATAACTATGTCCACAGACTTGACACCACTGCTATGCCCTAAACATCCGTTTCTAATTTGTGTGACAATGCCAGTGCGGATGGCACCTGATTTGCAAGAGGGTGCCCGGAGCAGATCTCATTTGAATAAGCACACATCCGAGTTATTTGGGATCAGGAGGAAGAGCTCAGACAGACAGGGTGCTACCTTTTTCCACAGTAGCTCAACACACTTGGCTAACAATGTGTATCTATGTGCACCTGGACTGTAATCCTAACAATGCAGCTAACAAAAAGGTCCATACAGCATCATGTTTTGTAAGCCACACATCTTATTCCCAATCTGAAAGGATGGTAAATCCCAGCTAGTGTGCCCTACTGAAGGATGATTTCCTCCTCTTGTCAGAAGAGCTGAAGCAAGTTCTTGTTTGTGCCTCCTTTTTCCTTACAGAGAGAACCTTTTGGCGACAGCAACCCTGGGAGAGAAGCAGAAAGCACATCCCCTGGGGAGAAAAGCTGCCTCAGGCTTCAGAAAGCCTATTTACAACAAGCTGTGCTTGTTACTTTCATCAAAATAGAGCAGTGAGCTTTTCTCCTGCCTTGTTTTTTGTGCTTTTGGCAGGAGGTTGTTATTGTAAAGCCCTGACTCCATTGTGCTCAGCAGTGCAGTGAAAGTCTAGCTGTCCATGGCCATGAAGCAGACAAGAGAGAAGAAGTGGTTGGATGGAAGGAAGACACATCGTTTTTCTCTTAGACCCCAGTCTGTTTTATAGACTTTAAAGGAGTGTTTTTGGGAGGAGTAGAGAAACTTGCTATGTCACCAAATTTTTCCAACCTTTGATCCTCAGCTGTAGTCCATCAAGTTCAATTAGAGGATTGGTGGTCTCTGGCGGGCACGTTTGTCATAATCTATTGGGTATGGTGCATTCCAGATATTGAAGGAGAGGACAGAAAATCAATAGGCTGGATTGGGCTGCCAGGCCCAGAGGGAGGTCTCCTTACCCTGACTTGTGTGGCTCAGGCTCAACTCTCCTCCATCAAGGCTCTCTTTTTACTGCTGTTTGGGCCATCAAATTGAATTTCATCAAAAGGTCTCAACAACAACAACAAAAAGCAATGTATACAGCATAAGGCTTTTGTATTCCACTGACTCTTCATTTGCCCTCTAAACAAATATGCAATCACATACATATAGTCAATGTTCAGTAAGGGTTGCTGTTTGCTTTTGATTTTATAAAAAAACAAATAGTATCTGAGTTATCACTTAGCTGTGCACCAGTAGATTTTACTCACCATGGAGGACAGACTCTCTGGGCTCTCCCCTCACTTTTGTTTGTTACCAAAGTATGGGAAATTTTTGAAATATTTGAAGATCTTTATTACATTTCAAATGGATAAAGAGACAAAAGTGTTTATCTGAGAAATCTTTTGATCTGCACATTTTCTGTTAGCTCTTATCAACCCTGAACAGAGGGCAGAAAAGAAGCTGTGGGTGGACTCAAGGTCAATGACACCTTGACAACCATTCCATCTGTGAGGTATTATCATTTCATTACCTGAACCACATCAATAGACACTACTGTTTTCTTTTTGACTCCATTTCCATAGTAACTATTGATTTATTGTTTGTAAGGGGCCAATCATTCTTGGACAATTGCCTCTTAATGTTGCAACATCACTTGCAGCATTCAGTTGTCTGAAAACTGTATGCCTGTGTGTGTGTGTGTGTGTGTGTGTAACAAGGCCAAAGGCAATACTGTATGCTGTTCTCAGAGGTAATAATCATTGAAACTGAATCAGAAAATTACCCACAAGGTGGAGATTTTCACAGTCATGACTGACTGTGTAGTTGATCTGGTTATTGTCACTATCACCATCAGTCGCTGTGCTCACAGCTGCATTCCCTTTCTCTCTCTCTTACTTCAAATATGTAGAACAAAAGAGAAAAGAAATATCACCCAAAGGAGGTGGTCCACCTACAAAATCCATAAAGTCCTCCATCAAAATCAGTTCCTTCGCTTTATGAGGACATTAAATCTGTTGGTGCAGCGCTCTGTTCTTCAAAGCACCTTGACAATGTGATTGTCCTTTTCTTGTGGCTGCTGCTTCTGATGTGCTTTGTTATACAAAATCTCAAAAGTTTATCAAACTGGGGGCAGCTGTGAGAAAGAGAAACTGCCTCACAGAGAAATAAAGGATGGAGATGGAGAGGACAGAGATAGATAGAATGGAAGAGAGGAGGGAGGAAAGAGCATCGCTTCTGAGTAACAGCCCTGCCAAAATAAATTCTCCATGGAAAAAACAAAACATCCTGTGAAATAAAACTCTAGCATCCCCTTCCAAAAATGCTGCAGCCTTCATCTATTACTCTCAAATGTCAGATAAATGTCTGGAGGAGATGGAGAAGTTGTTGTTGCAGTGCTTTCTCCACCTTAACACTGCATGCCCAATCTCACACACCAACACGCTACACATTCATATAGTTACACACCTTCCCTCACAGTCACACATACACCTGCATGGTGGGTCAGTCAAGTGAGAGCTTTCCATCTAGGCTACACTTTACAGTATATTGATTTAATTGGCTGTCTGTGGGTGGGGAATGAGTGATATCTGTCAAATCAGTGAGCTGAGCTATAAGGAGGAAACAAAGCTTAAGACTCATCATTCTCTCGCACAGTATTGTCTTCACATTGGTCACAGTAAATCAGCTCAAGAAAGCTCCCCATCTGTTATTACAATCAGATTCATCCCTGGCTACACTTAGTGGCCCCAGTAAAGTCTGCCATGGAAATTATTTATGACACATGGAAGGCACTGTTCCGTTCTTTAACAGCCCTGCCAGCGTGGAGAGTGTTACCGGGAACATGAGTGGAGCTGAGCCAGTGGCACTGCTCTGTTTAGTAAATAAATTAAGTGGGTAAATGAGGGCAGCAAGCAGCAAGAGTGGAACCCCACTCCTGTTAATTACACCCTTGGCTGCAGCTCTGGGACTGCTATGCTAACAGGTAGGGTCTACGATACTGAAGGCTTCAGACTGACTAAGGAGAATCCTCACTTTCCTAAAGTGAGTGTAAGAATCTCACATCTAGACTATGAGATGTATATGGGGAGGAGGCAAATAAAATGCTTGCACAATCATCTCCACTGAGGAGGTTACACTCCATTTAACAGCCTTAACTCATTTAACAGCCTGTCCTTTTTTTTTTTTTTAAAGCTTCAGTTCGTAATCACAGATGAGAGATGTGCACATCAAACAAGATGAGCGACTTTGGTCTACACAGCTGCCTTATAAAAGGCAAACAAGCTATAAATAAAAGAGAATTTTATAGAGAGGCGTCTGTCAGGCATGTGGGGTTGAAAGTGGGGAAGGAGAGATAGAAAAGGGGACTCTTCCAGAGACTATAGATGAAAATTAGCCTTTGGCTAATTCAGATACATTTGCAGAAATGTTTATTAATGTATATTGTCCCTGTAAGAAATATAGGGGGGAAAAAAAGAAGGAAAGGGAGATCGGGGAGACATCAGAGACCACACTGCATGGTATTGCCTATTGTGAATACATTGTGATGCTATTTAAACGTGACGGTATGACCAGGTTGGCTCAAGGTGGGGCTGGTGTCACAGCTCGTAATGAAATCCTTTGATGTGGTAGATAAAGGGGAAGTGAATAAGGGAGAGGGCCCTCTGGGGAAGAGAGGTAAGAGGACACCAGACCACCACCACTGCAAAGGAAAGGACAAGGAGAAAAGAGAAGTGAGGATTGAGGAATGGAGCAAAGCAACAAGGAGAGTCATCCCAGAGATACAGTAAAGGTCCTTTATTAAATGAATAAGAGTGAAGAAACATCCTTTATTAAAGCTATATGTGTTCTGTTTGCTTGTGTATGTTCTATATACAGTATATACACACATGTTCCCTGACCTAAAGAGCTATATTTTCACTCCAGGTGGCTGAATGGAGCCTGACTAGGCCACTCAGCCATTAACAGAAATCTCCACCTGTGAGTGCAGCTTTGGCTTTTTTTTTTTTTTTTTTNTTTTTTTTTTTTTTTTTTCCCAGAAAAATCAATCATGCCATCAAAAGCCATCACAAGCTTACCATGTCTCTGAGTGCACACCCACTGTGCACATAAAATGCATGCAATCACACACAAGCAAACACACAGTACATCCAAACACACACACACATACAAGCAAACAGAAGCTTGAAAACAACACATGCACCTCTGCATGAGTTTATTTTTTTTAAGGCAAACAAAGACAGAGAGGAATAATTTGACACAAGAGAGATTTTGACAGTGTGCTTTCTGAGGCCTTGTATTTTTGACACCCGCGGGTGAGGCAGTGTTATTGAAGCTTACTTTGAAGGCAAGCGCAGAACAATAATCAAGGCCTTTTCTGAAAACACAAGAGAATCTCAGAACAATATGTTCTTTCTGATTGAAAACAAATTGGTTTTATTACTAGTGTCACCTCACATGATCTTACATACCAAAAAGCATAGGTGGTCTTTGATTTTTGGAATGCAAAAACAAAGATATTGTTGATCCCGAAGAAGATTGTTTTCTCTAACTGTTGAGCTTTAAATGATTTTGAGCCAGGGTATCTTGAGCTGATCGAGGTGCCTTTTGTTTCTATCTCACCATCAAACCAGGTGTGAGGTTATCATGAAGCAAGTTGCCCAACGGTCCCTGTAATCTACTGGAATGCTGCAGACATAGCTCAAATATAGCAATCAATTATCAGTGACTCCAAATAATCAGAGACAATCTCCCCCAGTGCGATCCAGAACAAACCAAACAACGGATAATATCTACTGAGCTGTTGGTCTGTAATGCAATAAATGGGTGGGAAGACTGTGAACAACAAATAAGGTGAAATAACAAGAAAGGGCATGAAGGGAAAGTCAAACCACCAACAACTTTTGTGGTGTAGAAAACAGTAGGATATTTACAGTCAACGTCAGGAACACGGAGCTACGTTTCACCTGGAGACCCATAAGCTCACAAGACCATCAAAGCAACAACTGCCACAACCTGGTGTGTGTGGGCCCGTGTGTCACACCTCATTTCCCCCGAGTGTTCATGTCTGTTGGCAGGCAAATGACTCGGGGCAAACATTCACATTTACACACCAGAGGTTACGTGCTTTACCTTTCTTTCACATGGAGCTGTGCTTCCATCAGAATGATATATGGACATGTCACTCCTACATACAGATGGAAAAAGTGAAAATAATGTTAAAGGACTATACCAGTAATTTTGCATGTTTGAGCCCAATAAATACCTCGTATATTACAAGGAGTCAATAGTAGAAGAGGTTCTAATGGGTCAAATCTCTCTCCTTGACTCCCCTATGTCATGGATCTAGCTGTCAGCCATGTTGTCCTGGGGAGATAATGTCCACAAGTTGACTGCATCCATGGATGTGGGTGCAGCCAGCAACTTCCTAGAGAGGACTTGGGCCAGGGAGCAAGGAGCTCCTATCCATTACTTGGAGAAACCCCTAGAGGTAACAGTGCAACAGTACTGGATGGTCGGCCCCTTGGTGGGGTTGATTAGCAGTTGCACTGAGACAGTCAACGTCAGGAGGTTGAGGTATTTGGAGTATGCCCTCCTCATCAACTAGACTGTTCCCATTTGAATGCCAGCTGGGATACCAACCTCTGTTTTTCCCAGAACAGGAGCCAGAGGTGGAGGTCCCAGCAGCCCAAGACTTCATTCGCAGATGCTGTCATACCTGGATGTAGACTCATACAGCTTTAGTTAAGACGAGGTATCACCAGTCCCAGACGGCCAACCACAAGAGAAGACCAGCCATTGGTCTAAAATCCAGGGGATAAGGTTTGGTTCTCATCCAGGGACCTGCCCCTCAAAGTAGAGAGTCAAAAGCTGGCGCCTCGGTACATTAGGCCTTTTGAAGTGTAGAAGAGGATCAACGAGGTGTTCTACCATCTCCGCCTTCCACGTACAATACGGATCCATCCGGTTTTCCATATCTCTCTTCTTAAACAGTGTCTTCTAGCCCAATGGATGTCATAACATCAGAATGTCCATGCATTTTAAATGTTTTGAGTCACTGCAGAAATTTCTGGAGTAGTCTTGCATACTCACTCCAAGTACCACTAGTGGAACACACACCACAGTTTGAGAACTGTTGATTTAGAACAATGGATAAACTGTTGATGGAAATGAAATACATTTTTATTGGACACCTGCCAGCCAATCAGAAATAAATTTTCCATAGCCACGGCATAGCAGTTGACATTGAGTATTAACGTTGCACACGTCAAATTAAGTATTGTTCCCTTTTCTTCCTTTTTTTAAAATTCTAAATATTTCTGTGATTTAATGTTTTTGTACAATCAAAGACTAAATATACATTAAAAAAATATTCTAGTCCTTGTATAATATTGATCTCTATAAGGCAACCTGTAAATACATCTGTAAAAATTATAAAACAAATTGAAAAAATCTATTCTGTAAAAGGCCTTTGACTTGTCAAAAACAAATCACCTTGTCAACTATGCCATCATAGTTACTGAGAAAGTTAATATGAGAAATCATAGTTACTTCTACTCATTGTAGAAGTACAGATAAGTTTTGCCTTCTAGTCTTTGTGTCCACACTGTTCATGCCTGTGTTTTCTCATGTTTTATCATCCGGCTGTAAACATAACAGCAACCTGCAGCAGGGGCCACTGGAGCACAGCAGGGGAGGGTGGGGGCTCCCCTATGTAAAGCTCAATTTACCCAGAAGCCTCTGCTTGTGAGGCTGCTTTGGTACAAGTTTCACTTCCTGCCTTCCATCCTGACTGCAGGAGAAAGTCTCTAAATCTTCCATTCAACAACACCTCTCCTCCCAGGCCAGGTTTCCACCCTGCCTGCCCTGACAGCCCCCGCACACTGTAGCTGTGACCTCAGAGCACCGTCTGCACCGCATGGTGGGAGGAGGTTACACTGAGACGAGAGCATGGTGTGCAGAATTGGGTTCTGTCATGCAGGCTATTTTTGAATGTACACTTCTGGTATAGGAAGGTACATTCTTCTACATTATTCACAGTTGTGACTGAAACAGCTCTTTTATGGTACTGAAATCTAATGAGGCTTTGAGGTAACTTTTTGAAACTTGTCAATAGCATATTCACTACATAAGTACAATGAATGTAAAGTGATTGTAAAGAAAAGTTGAGCTCCTTGGCTGAAAGCTTGAGCCTGCTGTTTGTAGAAGGATAATAAAATGGCTTTTTTTGTAGTCTCCATGCATTGATAAAGTTTAGAGACCAAAATGATATGTTAACAGAGTTATAACCAAGACTAAAGTTGCCTCCTGAATCTTTTTTTTTTTTTTTTAANAAATGAGAGTTTTTTTTTTTTTTAAACTCATTAAATGATGTTTTTGGAATCAATGTTGAAAGGGTAAAGGGTAAATATAATTTGAAAAGGTTACTGCTAATACAAATCCACCTGAGAATCAACAGTCAGCTTCAGCACATTGTTTTGGATCATTTGGATTACCAGTCCATACTCCTGGTCACCACTTTTCCTTCCATTCACTTGTGTGAAGAAAGTTTGACAGCACACAACTCCAGCAAAAACCTATTTTTCGTGGCTTGTTGTGGTAGATTTTAGAATTTATCTAAATAAAAACAGGCTTTAAAGCTTTAATAGAATCTATTAACAACATACAACGGTTGGTTCACAACTAGGATTGCTAATTGTTTTTTAACATAGGCTGTCAAATATAATTATTAAAAAAAATACACATTAAATTATTCATAAGCATGTGCAGATGTCATTTGTTTCTTAGGCCAAAAAGAAGATATCTGGTTCTTTCACTGTGCCCCATCAGTCAGCCACTCTTTTGGCCAGAGTGTCTCTTGAGCTGCTGACCTCTGCTACTAGATTTACTCTGGCAAGGTGAAAACAAGCTCCTCCAATTCCCACTGATCACTGGAGGGCAGAACACGATTGTCTCTTTGTGGGTGGGGTGGTAGTAACCTATGAATTTTAAAGTTCATTCACAAAAGGGCACAGAAAAGTAAATAATTCATCAAGGTATTGTTTCACAGGATTCTATGGTGAACAAAGGGCTCTGTAAATCATTACTAATCAGACACCAGAAAGCAAATTAAATTGGCTGAGGAATCAATGGTCTCGGATCGATTAGTTTAAAGGACAGCTGATTTGGCCCCAGAGAGCTGTGGAATTTCAGAGACCATATAGAAGGCTGCAGATCTGTTTCCACTTCATAACCACAGCTGTCAGAGATCATTCCCATCAAAATGGACCACCGTGTCTGAAGGTAGCTCAGCTGGGCTTAACTAAAACAACATTTTCGGGGGCAGACCAACATAGGTTAGGAACCAATCTGACAGAATCTCACAGGATAGATACAAAATTAAGCTAAGATTCGCTTTTGTCCTCTCCCTCTCCCTCTCTCTCTCTCTCTCTCTCTCTCTCTCTCTCTCTCTCCTACAGATGTGCAACAGATGGCTTCCACTTCCACTGATGGCTCGCTTCCATATCTCTAAGGTCAAAGACAACGGCTTTACCAACAGTAAGTGCAAATATATATCACCAATAATGAGCCTAAAATGGTAGTCAAACATAATTCAGATGCATTATTATGATGTTTTGGTCACACCATCCATTCATCCATCCATCTGAATGTGAGCTCATACCTAATGTACAAAAAAAAACCAATTACGTTTCCAAAAACAACTAAAGGAATTTTGGAACAGTATTACATGCTGTGTCCCATTTTTAAGTGCTTTAACATCAAAAATACTGCCATAATTAATAAGATACATATAATTTAAAACTTTGGACATGCAGTATTACATTAAATTAAACATATTAACTATATCAGTCACACTCCAAGGACTATCGTATTATTATTAACCACAGGACATGCATGTTTTACCCCTGCATGCTTATCTCTGTCTTTGCATGGTTCATGAAAAATGTAGCTGTGAATTCTGTAAATGTTTTACCTTTTTAGATGCTTACAATTATAGCCCAGACCCCTGAGGCAAAGTTAATCTCAAAGTGAGGGGAAATCTCCTATCATATCAAGTGAAATTACTGTGAGCTTTTCTCAGCCTATTCCGATAAGATACAGATCAGCCAAATAGATTGGCTTTTCCATTATCTGCCAGGAGATCTTGGAAGGCATTGGGTAGATAATTTGTTAATGTTTCCTGTGACCTCCCCAGATTTAAATTATGTCTTTGGCTACATGTCAACTCAATCCTGCTGTTTACCAGGGAGCAAACACTCAAAGAGCCATTAATATTCACTGCAACATAACTGTCTTTTCACATATTTTTCTACAGCATTTATAGACTCATTGGATTGTGGTCCCTATCCTGCTTGAAGGGTATGGATTGAGCTTTCTGAGTGCTCTGTAGACCTTGTTGATGTTTAGAAAATACAATGATAGATCCAGAGAAGAAAACAAAAAAAAAAAAAAAAAAAANAAAAAAAAAAAAAAAAAAAGCAAGATAAGATGAGACAGAATGGGAAATAATAATGAAAATTCACCTTATGCTTTTTCAAATGTGAATAAGTAGGCTACTGAAGTCCAGACATATTTCTGAATTTTGAAGTAAGGTTCAATTATTCCAGGTCTAATTAACAAAATGTAATGAGCAGCTTTGAAGTGAGAATTACAGAAATGAATGTGGTACAATTGTAATAACAGAGAATGTGGACTTTTCTCATTAGCACAGCTGATTAATCCTGTGTGTTTTTATGTGTGTTTTTAAAAACAATCATGAATACACCTCAGTAAACAAGAGAAGTTAGTTGCTTCAGTACTGCTCATAAACAATGTAACATCAATAAAATATGGAAACATGAAGACACAAAGGGCTAAATTTGATTTGTTTTGTTACATTTGATTGCTGTATTCTTCTACCTGAATGTCAAAATGGCTTGAAAATATCATTTACTATGCTGCTATACAGGTTTCCAAACATAAGCATTTTTAAAATCAGATAAGGAGTCTGCTACTGGGCTATGAAAGCAATATGCCCTGGTAATATTGTGGGTTGTAATAGTGTTGGAGCTGCTTAGTATTAGTGAACGTCCTACCCTCAGTAGATCATGTTCTCTACTCCCGTACTGAATCAGACACTACCTCTAAACAAACCAACCTTGATTATAACAAGGCCTTCCTTGTGAAAACTTGTCAAAAACATCAGCTAGTCAGTCTGTTCTTTCAAAGAGAACTTGAATTCCCACTGATCCCAGCAGTCAAAAGGAAAAGCGAGTATCGCACACTGAGCGCATTGTTACAAACCTTATCAAAACTGGCCTGACAATGACTGAATGACAGCTCAAACTCTGAAGACTTGTAGTACACAGCAAGGAAAAGGAACATTAACCAAAGCAAAATGAGGGCAACTGCCATTTCATCCAGCAATCATATATTTTAAAACCTTGCTTAAATTTTCATTTAGCTCAGTGCCACCCCCTCCTTCTGGAGTTATTAAATCAGCTGGAAGCAGCGCAGCTCTGTCACACACAGTATTAGAATGCCATCCCCCCTCCTATTACCAGGTGCAGCCCTGTGATTTAAAGCTTTGATTCTGTTCAAATGACAACAAAGGTGAGCCCAGAGCTGACGCTCCTAATTCATCATTCCCTGCTTGATAAGAGCGGGATTAATGCTTTTAATGTGACGGTCGCAGGCAATCATCCATTTTAATGCTGGCTCCCTGGAGGATGCAGCTAAAAAGGGAAAACACCTGAAACACAGGGTAGGGAGAGGGCACATCACAGGGATATGCTGAGCTTTATAATGTCTCTTTATAGAGCATGAGATGGTGTTGTCCTTCTTCTTGCTACCAAAACCCTGCCCTGTGGCCTTGGCTTGTATCCCAGGAGCAGATGGTTGCGAGACCCGGGGTAAAGTTTGACCTAAATGCTGAAATCCAAAATTCAGAAAGCAGTAGAATTGCCCTCCTTACAAACTCTTTCCCATATCCTCACCCCCGCCAGGACTACCGCAGGGGATGAGGCTGTGAGATAGGGTCCCTTGACCATTTGAGATCTGTGTACAAAATACCACCGTATTTAGGACATGTTTTTCTGCCCTAATAGCTCATTATGTATTCACTCCATGCTTAATTTAACATCTGCTGACTCCTCCACCCTTGCTCCATACCCCCTAACTTGTGCAAACATATGGGAGCTGGAATGAAAATGATCCATTATCTACATGTGTCTGGGCTGGGCAGAGTGAGCTCCATCCCAGCTGTTTCTTTCTATAGCTGTGAACTCTGCTTTAATGTTCTCTGAACTGTCTCTAAATCCACACTGAGAATGAGAAGGCAACTGTTGATTTGAAAGAAATAGTCTTGGTTCAGCCTGCCGTCCTATCTCCCTTGCTCTCCTTTTAACCACTTGCAAACCAAATTCTGGCTGAGTCCAACTCTAGACTCTGTCATTAAATGCCTCTAAGCCTTAAAGTTTGACATCATCTTCCAAAAGGTTTTAGACTGAAGAAACAATATGCCAATATTGAAATATTTGTAATATGCAGATAAATGTTGTAGTCCCCCATTCCTTAGATGTTGGATTCAAACCTCTACCTTGAGTCCCAAGAATTATCCTCTGATGATAAACAAGTGAGGAGGTGCAAAAAGGCAAAAGACAGACTAATGTGAAGTAATGATGCACCACAAAAAAATGATGTCATTGAACAAACAAAAAAAAAAAAAAATNAAAAAAAAAAAAAAATGTCCAAACTTAGACATGCAAATTAAGAACAACCATGTTATTGAATATATAGTTTCATTTTGTAACAAAGGGATTTTCAAAAATTTTACATTTTGGAAAAGAGAAATATTCAAAGAAAGGAGTTGCTGACATGATCTGTACTTGATCATGCTGAAACCAGCCAAAATGAAAACCACACCATCTACAACACATGAATTAATGAATAATTTTCATTTGGACAAACTTTTATCAACATCTTAAATGTTGCTGACATTTAATTTAAAGGCCCTACACACTCACAGAACACCCCCATATGATTTCTATGGAACACACACCCACATAGATGTGTTCTAAGGACTGTGTGCAGAGACTTGAGCTTGATTGAAATTTATCTGACTCCCCACACCTATTAGGATGGGACAACTTACACCCTTTCATTTTGTTTTCAGGCTTTATGCTTTAATATGAGAAAACGCTTAACCAGCTAAAATAAATAAAACACCTATGAGGATGTGCAGGGCATTTAGGCAATCCTATGAATTACTCTAAGATATTTTTGGTTCCTGTGCATTTAGCATTAGCTGTACCAGGGTACAGCCAGATTGTTCTTTTCAAAGACTGTGCTAAACCCACAATGCTGAATTTTGTTTAACATATACAGCATATGATGACACTCAGGTACTCAATGTCCTAGCCATGGGTAAGTGAAGCAAACATTAGCCTCCCACTCTGTTTTCAGTTATACGAGGTCATTTCAGCAGTCAGGTTTCAGATGGTTATCATATTTCGATGGGACCAAGTTGGAATTTTGAATAAAGATTCACAGTTGTTGTGACCCTGTGTAACCTGTGGAAAGGAGACAGAAAAACAGCAGGTGTTTAGACACTGACACTGTAGCTAAGAGGCTGAGCGTTATGTTTAAGTCAGTCATCCATCATATTCCAGGCTGTATCAAAGTTAAAACCGTAGCTATACTTTGCTAAGTCCAGTGAGATGCATTAACATGCAGGCGGTGGCATTTACAGCTTGTCAGATTATCTTAAAGGAAGATAAAAGTCTGGTAATGTTGATAGGTTGCAGACTTTACACTGTTTTGTGTGAGCAAATAATAACCTTAGAGAACTTTGTCTCATTTAATGTTAATTTTGAGGGGCAAATGTTGACAGCTTGCTCTTTTGTCTATCATATCATCTCCACAAAAATGTTAATTTCATGAGACAAAAGCACAAGAAAGGACCCTGTATTTTATACTTGTAACCTTTGTATGCACAAATGTACATAATGTACACAGCATTTGGAAATAGCAGTTATTAAGTTGTTGCATGTTTGAATATAAAGTATAGAGTCTAGGAAAAGCCTATACAGTGACTATGCTCCTAATCAGAGTTTCAGGCTAAAGTTGGGTGCTGCAGGACCAAGATCTATGAGCTGTGATGTTTCATTATTATCCCCCTTTAGCTACATCGACAACACAGTAGGCTGCTTTAATTACTCTCCATCAGTAAGGGAGTCAAAGCCACTTCAGAGACATTCTCTAATCCCTCCCTCCCTTCTTTGTCTCTGCAGGGAACTTATTGTCTCCTAAATATCATTTCCCTGAGCTTTCTGCACACTATTAGATTAAAATATGGAAGTTTTGCTGCAGGGAGTGAAGGGGTGTATGGGTGTGAGAGGTTAGTGTTTGGGTATTTGAGCTTAGCCTGAGGTCCAAGCTGTCTCTGGTAACAACATTTTACTTGCATCTGCTCTGTAGCCAATAGAAGAGATGCTGACATGCATCACTGTTCCTCTGTCAGCCCCACAGACACTAATTATGACTCTTAGTACAGAAACAAATTAATATTTTTAGGCCCTTCACCTTTTAACCCTAATGTTTTTATCACGCAATTTTAGTCTTGAGTAACACACGTTACACTATGTCACACAATATGACCAACATGACTCAATAAGTCTAAGTATTCATACACATATAATTGCACTGGTGCACATATTTGTAAGATAATAAAGGTAAGATAAGGCTATACATGGGGTGTAAGAGGAACATGAAAGAAAAGCCTTTAAGGAGAAACATTGGAAAGCAAGGTTGGTGGGACAGAACATAAAATAAAATAAAAACTACCAAATGCTATGTTCTGTTATCAGTCTGAATAGTTGCCTTTATGATTAAAAAAAAAAAAAAAAAAAAAAATCATATGTGTCTACTGAAGTGATTTCCATAATTACTTAGATGACTTGAAGGGAGTGTTTTATACAGAAGACAGCTGAGTGTTCACTAAACCAGTTCAGGGGCGACAGCTTGTATTGTCTTCTTTTGCTGCCCAAGATAAAGCAGTATTAGAATTCCCCCTTCCTGCTCCTGTATGCTTGCAAAGGCTTTTGTTATACTGAATGCAGAGCCTATTCATCTCAAAGCGTACAACAGAACACAGTAATAACACAGTCATGAGTTTTGACTGATGTCAGTGAAGCGCAGGGCTGTCTCTATAAGCTGGTGCAGAGCTACTATGCAGGCCCCCTCAACTTCTCCCCACATCTCAGTTGACCAACAAGGCCTACTGACCTCTATGTGGCCCACTCTAACTCTAATGCTGCTGGGTCTTTTACAGGCTCAGAACCCCCAACAATAACGGACAGGGACAGGCTATTTAATACCAAACCCAGGTTAACGTCAAGGCCCCACTTGGCCCCTGCCTTCTGTGGCTAAAGGAAGGCAGGGGTTGATGTTTTGTAGAGCCATTTTTCCCCAGCTAATGATGTGGAATAATATTGGTATTACTAGTTGTGTGAAGCATTAGCAAATTCAGAAGTGTTGATTGCCACATAGAAAACAAAGAAATTACAGCTGCCCCAATTCCTCCTCATATAGCCTGCTGTGCATTGTATTTCACTGTTTTGTTGCATAAGTGTGATTGTATGGTACAGCAGATGTTGTGAGCATCAAACAATATAGAATGGGTTAGGAGCTGTCAGTACATGGAAACTAGGTCACTATTCAAGCTCACTCGCTTGCATTGACTGTTTCGAGTGACTATTGATTTTCTGACTAAAGCAATGACTTCATTAATATCACCATTAGTCTGCCATCTGACACAAATGGGTACCTTGGCTGCTGGGCCAGACAATAATTCAAGTGGATATGAATCAGAGAATGGATGAATTAAACATACAGTATATTTCGCAGTTAATGTATATTACACCCCGCAGGATTGGGAAAGGTTGTAGAGTTCCTTTACTCTTTACATCTCTTCAATGCACAGCTGCATTAAAGCGAAATCACTGCATGTCAACTCTACCTCTGCCTTTTCATGCACTAACGAAACAGACATTACATTACCAAATTCTCCTTTCATCGTTCAATTTCAACTTAATCTGTGAAAGATGAGAGAAAAATCAACAGATTGCTTTTCAGCAGGTTTTCCAAACAAAAACAACAATGAAAGAAGGATTATTTTCCCTTTAATCCGGGGGCACCAGCTTAGCTAAAACAAAAGCATGACCATGGGAACACATGGAGGAATGAGAAGGCTCGTTCTATTCACCAAACCCAGCTCTCCAGCAAACCACAAAAGAAAAACAATGATTGTGTGTAAGAGAGGAAGATAGAAAGGGAAAAGGGATTTGAGATCTATATTAAAACTGCAAATAGCTTTTAAAGATTAGTGATGGGCAGACAGCAATGGGATATGTGAAATGTGGATTGCACCTCCCTTCTGTGACTATTTTGATAGCAATAACATTGACAAGCATTGACTTGATTATAAGTATGCAATATGCACTGAAAGCCTTGACAAGTTTCTTTGACGCATGCACAGATCTTTTGGTAACTGAAAGGAACACAAATCAGGATTATGTATTACATAGCCACATTCAAACAGCTGGCAGTAAGAGCTCTGAAGTGTCTGGCAAGATACTGTTCAAGTCTCCCCTCTCTCTCTCTCTCTCTCTCTCTCTCTCTCTCTCTTTCTCTCTCTCTCTTACTCACTCACTCTCACTCGCTCTCGCTCTCCTGTAATTACCCAAATCTGTGCTTTTAGTAAACAAAGGCATGCAAGGCCTGAATATTCTGACTGCACAACCTAAACAATTTGTTTCACTGACCATGCAGTAAACCAAACATTAGTCTACATAATAATAATAATAATAATAAATCTGTTCTATATTTATGCATAAGATTACATAAAGTACCATGCACCTATTTCAACCAATTGCCATGGTCATCACAGCTGTGTCATTATTCTGTTGTCAGAGATGTATCTCTCTCTGCAGCATTTGTCAGGATTAGAAAGGAGTAATCCATAACCAAACTCCACTGGATGTAATTTGGAGATATGTGGAACTGAAAACTGTGTTGGCTTACTCCCACAAACCCCATCTTCCACCCCATCTCAGCCATCTAAATCCTTTTTGCCAGCCCTCAAACATGTCCAATTTTTTTGAAATGATAGAAAATGTAAAATGCTGAAAAAAGACTGGAAGAAGTAGAGCTGCCAAGTGCCATTCAACTCACTTTCTCATCCTGCTCCTGAACAAACTCTTCTTCAAGAAGGTGGGGTGTGCAAAATGTCAAGTCCCATCACTGATATTCATTCTAATACTCCTCAATACTTGGCTGCTGCATCACCACCCACCATTAAGTCATCACTTGTGTCCGACACAGGGCCGATCTGTGTGCTTTGGCCCACTCCCAGCCTGTGCCTTTATCACACCCCAACCTCACTGTGACAGACAGGACTGATCTCCCCCACAGCAACCCTCCATCCTGCCAGTAAAGGACAGCAGTGGAAAAAGCCCCCCAGGGCTCCCACTGAGGATGGACTCATGAATCAAACATGTGCCTGAAGCTTCCTTCTTATCACTGAGGTCAGCCCAGGCATTAATACGCCATGGCTCAAGGGAGCTACCTACTGTGACCTCCCCCAGTTTTCCTGAACAGAAGGGCACAGTCCTCAGGAGCCAGTCCGCTGAGAGAGGGCCTCCCTCCAACACAGTCACTTCACATTACATCCACTACTGATAAAGGGGGCGAGAGAGAAAGATGGATATGAGAGAGAACAAAAAGAGGTACAGAAATGAAGCATGAAAGATCAAATAGACAAAGAGAGAGAAGGAAAGAAAAACAATATTCTTTGGTGCAATGCTGGGCAGGGAGTAACACATGGGTAAAATCGACTGTGTATACAGACCCTTTCAAACACCACCAATCTTCATTGGCCAGACGGGGTGTGATATATGTGACTGTCTGCTAGGGTAAATTAGGCAGTCCAGCCCGCTGTGTGGTAAAGCATGACGGGGCCGGACAGTGCACTAACTCAGGCAGCCTGGTGCCACGCACACCAGCTTCTTGCTGCTTTGCCGTGCCATAAATCACCAGCTGGGGGAAATGAATCGCTGTCCATCCGAGCTGGATGCACCAGCTGGCACCGCCATCACCTGACCAGCAGGAGCCCATGCCGACACTGGAGCGACTGAAATCAAGAAAAATGAGGCATGGAGGCAGACGGAGCCATACCCCTGTGCTCTCTCATTAGTTTCCTCTGGGCTTCCTCTACACTGAGCTCGTCTGAAGTGAAAGGGCACACAAAATATATTTCAGAGTGTCACCTGAGGGGAGAAAAAAGGGAAGAAATGATCACCCTTGCTCTCTTCACAAATCTATGTAGAAGTGAACTGGCAGACAGTATTAGTGTTTCTGAAGCTTGGGCTGTGGCAGACAGCAGGAGGGACAGCAGCTCAAGGAAAAGAAAAGGCTGCATATGGGGGACAGCTTTCTATTCGCTGTTATTTAATGGAGTTATTTCACTGAAAGCAATGACTCAATCCAACTGGGGATTCCACTCTGCATTCAGATGTAGTTAACAGAAAAACATGTTGATGAATAGATTTTCACTTTTCAATAGTGCTGAGTTGCTGGTGGAGAGCCCACTTATATGCTGACCGCTGCGATTATGAGAAGCTGTGTGGGCGTCAGAACTGAGGCACTCATCAGGAAAATGGGTTGAAATTACACCAATGCAGCCAGAGGAAAAGCTGGCTAGATCTAAAATAATATATACTTGGTCATCTGCTATGGACACAGAGCTACTGTTTACCTCTGATTTCTTGAATTGTGAATTCAAAATATTTTCTGCATTATTTTCTACAGCGCAGCAAGGAGAGCAACTTTTCACTGAGAGGACAGTCAAAGTCAAGAAGTTGATAAATCTGCACTATGAAAATAGGGCAGCTTAAATGAACAGATGCATGTTTGATTGACATTAAATTTGACACTTGTGGTACAACACTAGGTTGCTCCATATGATTGGCAAGGCCAATTTCCTGTGATCCCCCACAGCAGTTTTAGCCTAATTTCACTGGTCCTGCAGCAGTCCTGCGGAGCAGCAAGTCTATCACTGTCTCCGATATAGGGGATTAGCTTCTCTTCCCTGCTCAGATGAATTTGCCTGTCATGGCTTGGTGATGAATGGCAGGAAGGCTGAGGAAATGTACTGTGGTCTCATTGGAGGTGGCAAGGTGAAGTCTGGCCTGGCAGCCTGCCTCAGTCTCACCTTGCTATCTATCACCCTACCCAATAGTTGTGTATGCCCCCTAACCNACACACACACACACACACCACCCCACACGTATGTCCAGGTGTACATTCACATACCTGAAGCAAGCTAATCAGTTGACTGCAGACTACAGCATCAAATGGACATCTGTTTTGACAAGGAATCTGATTCTATCACCATGTCTCAAGGTCCCTGGACACAGCAGATAGCATCTACAGTTTCTCCTCCAATCATATGACAAATGTATGCTTAAAGATGAGGCATATCTACTTCAGGCTTAAAAGCTGTCAAATTATAATATCAAGGTTTGATCTATTGAAATTAAGCTCAGTTAAACTCAGTATAATCTATCTGAAACTCTTCTTTGTCTTACTTAGAGAATAAAGTCTGTAAGTAATGAAAATGCAACTTCACCAAGCACAGTTTGATTATCCTGGTGCCCACTTCTTTCTCATCAAAATGTTCCCATCATGCCTTAGGGATGAGATTCACTGGCAACAAAAACAACAGCTCTCCTTTTCCTGTCCCCTTCTCTGCAGCTGTTACTCTCATCGCCTCCCATCTCCACCCTGACCCTCACCCCACTCCTCCATTTCAGCTGTAATCATGTAGCCATACAAATGCTGTGCAGTGAGAGGTTCATGTTGCCCTCTCCGGGACATCATTCCCAGCTGTCTGAGCCCTTGAGTTGACCACCCAGGGGAGGAAGAAGAGGAAGTCATTACTGCTATCACAGTCAGCCACAGTCCCCATACTGCCAGACAGCCCCTCCAACTCATAAAGTCCTTGACGACTTCACTAAAACATCCAGTTTCAGTCAGACCCCATTTATAATGACGAATGGAAATCAATCACTCCAACCACTCCACACACCTCCTGAATCCATCTGCTTATTTGGCTGCCCAAAACGGCACAGAAAAAAAGGGATCTTTTTCCCTAACGCTGGTATCCTATCCACATCTCCGGGATATTCATAATTCATCATCTTCGATTCCTGACATCTGCCACTGATTGTGCCGACGGGTTGGCTGGAATTAGCCACTCCTGGGAGCGGCGTTAATGTGCTGGTGGGCCAGCAATGCGCCCCGGCTGGGGAGGGGTTGTGGTTGGGGTGGAGGATTGAGGCCATATAGCGGCAGGAGCCTTTCACACTCCTAATGTGTAATTAGGAGCCATTCTGGAGCACTGCCTTCCACGGCTGAAATTAGCTGCCTTTTATTAATCAGGCAAACCAGTTCAATGGCACGATGGGTCTCCTTATAATCTAACACAAAATGTTGTTCTTAATTACAGAGGAGAACGACAGCAAAAAGAGAGGCTGTAGCTCTTACATGATCCCTATGTGTTCAATTTCTGAGAAGCAGAACGTAGGCAATTTGAACATCTACTGCACCATGACAGTCCACACGCTGTGCTAAAAATAATAGTCAATATTTTGTCATTCTTCCAACCTGTGCATGACAGCCAGCATTTGGTATGCTTTACATAATAGGCATACACATCACACTACACATTCTGAAAGTAAAACTCTCACAACTATACAGCCCATGAAATCCATTTGCATTTGCCGAATGTCACTCCATTTGAATGAGAGATCATACATAATATGTGATTATAAGTACTGGTCCTCCTTTGGAGAGTAAGTGCTGTGACCCTGGCCATACTCATCAGTGCTAATGCCCTGATGACTAAAGATGAGGACTGAACACTTTAGTGTTCAACCTCAGTGATCGTTCTTTTTTTTCCTTTTCTTCTTGCAGCACATTCAGTGGGAGAGCTCATGAAGTTCACACTTGTAATGCAGGCAGGAAAAAGTAATCATTGTTTTCTTTAGATGTAATGCATAATGGGTTAGAAAAGGTTACTTTATGTATTCATGTATAAATGTATTCACTAAGTGTTGACTCATTTTCTTCTTAATACAGAAATAAGCATGAATTGAACTTTTTAAATTTGATATCATTCCCTTTAAAATTTATAATTTTATATTCAAAACTTGCAGGAGAACAATGGACAATGTATTCCAATTTAGAACATCCATTAGAAACCATTATTGTAAGACTATTGTGGTTAAATTATAATCAAACAACCTTCGTTTTCAGGAACATGCGATCTCTTATTTTGATTTTCAGTCTTATTTTCTATTATTTTTAGGAGCTCAAACAATTTAGCTATAACTTTCTAATCACACTGCCATGTATAATGAGCATGAATTTTGTAAATCTTAAATCTGTGAATTCTTTAAAGTTGCTTCCCACATAATATTATCATCATGTAAGTGAATGTAATCACGCGAAATAGCCACTTTTGTGTTTCTAGTGTTTACTAAGGCCCAATGCATATTTATGAATATTGTTGTAATGCCAGATACCCCTATAATTTTCTAGGAGTCTTGCATGCAATTTAATGTGAAGAAAATCCTTGAATGGCTACTTGACTAAAGTTTTCTTGATGACCAAGGACCCTATGAAGTGATTAACAAACAATCAACAAACAGAAGATACACCACTGATGTGCAGCAAGATGATGAAGACTCCTCCTTGTTTCCTAATGGCACTGCAGCAGGAGCACCACAACATTGATATCATCACAGGGCCATGTCTGCTTTATAACTTGACATACAGGAGAAGCTGCCACTCAAGTCTTATTGATGGAATCCAGAAGATAAATTTGATGTGGGGTCAATAAGAAAAGGTCCTGCTCAGCTTGACACTGTGTCCAGTGGAACAGCAGCTGCCACGGAGCGCTCAGACGAGCATGGAAGGCAATTCCGAGAAATGGGAAAATGTTGAATTTATGGATCTTGAAAAGAAGTATGATTGAAATGTACATTTGTTTTTTCACAAACAAAAAAAAAAAAAAAAAAAAAACTCATGAGGGATCACAATATATCTAATGGCAACACAAGCCAGTTTCATAAATTCATCCTTAAATGATTTTTCCTTATCTTTTATAACCCCTGCTTGTCTTTTCTAATAACCCTGTAATCAATTCCAAATGATTCTGAATAAATTTCAAATCTGTTCATTTGAAACCAAGACCAGACTTTCCAGGACTTCTGCGGGCCATGAGACAAACTTCTTCACCTAAGGCTCTGAAAACGTCCTCTTCACTCTGCAATGTCTTCATCCATCCTCTTCAACATTAGGTGATACCAACCTTGTAACTCCACTCTCACCAAGAAGAATCACAGCATTTAATCATGTGCCCTTCTCTGTTGTTCCTATTGGAAAATAGCAGCAGAAATAGCCATACAGTGGAAGCAAGTAGAATTCCTAATTAGGATTCAGAGTGGATTCAGTGTGGGATCACATGACCATTGGCAGAGTTTCTAAGTTCTGGCCCAATGGACGGAGAGGAAACTCAACAGGGGAGTCCCTAGGGAGTGAGACATACTGGGTTTGAGACGGGTTATTGGACTGTGCTGTCTATCTGACTGTGAGTCACTGGGGGCCAAAGCGGAGGTGTCTGATGGTGCAATGAAGCCTGAGTGTGACACCTGGGCTGTCTGTCACGGCCACAAACACAGACAATGTGACACTTGACAGAATTGGAGTTGAGGCTGCAACACCAGAAGTCAAGACCCGGTTTAGAGTAAGGATGAGAGGCACACAGTTCAATTCAACAAAACACCTGACACACTTAAATCCAAACCTGTTTGTCTCCTTTTCCCCTTCGTTTCTTCTCTTTTCTTGTTCATTCACGGCCCTTTAAATAAGTCAGGGTCCTGAGGAGATTGAACACATCAATTAGTCATCTGATGAGACAGCATGTGTATTAATCAACATTGTGAGGCATGTGACAGGCTGAGATGAAGGCCTGGAGTCCCACAGAGCTCTACATGGAGCTCAGAACTGGCTCCTAAGACGAATTTCCCAGTCTGTTTTGCTAAACTGAACTGATATCCAATTATGTTCCCCACATCGACAAGCTAACGGCGCAGCTGTGAGCAGCATAGGCTTGCAGTGTCAGAAATGGCTAGGCACGAGGCAGAGAAACACACAAGACCTTGAAGGAGATGTCATAAGGAGGCCGGAGTCAGCCGCTTGAGTGAGCGATGGTCCACACGCTTCCCTGAAAGCATGACATTGCCGAAGGGGGAAAAACAGCATTTTATCATTCAGTGCGATTCGCACCCTCTCTCCCTGTCAAACATGCCATATGTCCCCGTCACAGGTCGTCTTGCTGGCTTATCGAGTGTGACAGGGCTATTCACACACTGCTCCCAATCAGACACCATCTCCTGCAGAAAAAAATCACCAGCATAGCGCAGTGACAGGCTGTCAGGCAGAGGGCACCAACCTCCACAGGGCTTTGGCTGAGAGTCTGCCCATCTGGGGGAGGGGGCAAAGGCCAGGGGTTACAATGAGAGACTTGACGCTGGCACCCACACACCTCATGCACACTCACACTCTCCCATACTGCTGACACTTTTCATTCCTCATTCAATCAACAGTAGGTCTAAAATTCAAGTCAATAATTGAGAATATACAAGCATCAAACAAACTCTTTAGCTATGCAGATGAAGGAGTGTGAAAACTGTTACAGTTTGCTGCTCTCAGCAGTATTAAAATAATCAGAGTGAACATTCTCATGCTGTTTATAAAACTGTCTTGAAGTGCACTCTGTGAAACAAATTAAACTTGACATTTTGCTGGTTAATGTAGATCACTGCGAATGTCAAGTCAAACAGGTCATTTGCCTGACAGGAAACAAAAGCAGTATGTAAACCTCACCTGGGAGTTTTACACTGTGACCTTATCACCAGCCTATTTTCCTAACTACCAGACCATATGACCCCTGATGTTTTATATGCCAATGTGAGGCTACAAGCCAGGACAAGCAGAGGTCACTGAAATCCATATGTAGGGAATACAATCTCAAGCTTTGAAGATTTGCTTCTCCGTGCGCTTCTTCAGCCGGAAAATGTTTACTTTGATGCCAGAGAATCTCAGCAGCACTTAGCCACTTGGCTCCAAACACAATAACATTGCAGATGCTGAATATAGTCACTAAGTGAGCAATCAGTTGCAAAGTGGGCAGAAAATTACACTTATCCCCCCTATGATGATATGCATAGAGGAATAAATCAGAGAGCAAAAGAAGGAGCAGAGGGACAAGGGGGAAAAGTGGTATCACCTGATCTGTTTTATGTTAAAAGCGGCAGGATGTGTCACCTCAAGTCTTCAGAAAGAGAGATAGAACCCTCCTGGCACGTTTTTATATGAAAGATTTCTGTGAAATGATTGCTAATCTATGCAAAAAAGCAATCAGTGACTCATTCATAATGCATGAGCAACGAGATACCAATTTTGCAACGCTTTTGGATTATTAGATGTTATCGTGAATGCAGCAGATGAAATATGAACACTCCTACCTGTCCCATTGTAATTAGATGACTGCAGTGGTCTAGAGATACATTAGGAGCGAGAAAATATGAAGAAAGAAACACACACACACACACAGAGAGAGAGAGAGAGAGAGAGAGAGAGAGAGAGAGAGAGAGAGAGAGAGACAGGCAGGCAAATAGACATAACATCCATTACTATCTGTCTGCAGATAGTTCTTGATGGAAATATTTGTTTCTAACAGCTTTATGTATCCATTTGTGCCACGATTTATCAACCTAAAAGCTGTACTTTTAAGTACAGCTGGCTGACATTTTAATGGTCCATCAATCATACAGTGACGTGATAACATTTTGAGATCATCCTCCTCTCTGAGCCTCCCAGAAACACTGAATCCAATAAATTGGCTGCTATCCCGGGGAAATGATGAGACCCTATTTCTAATTCAAAGCAAGTTCAAAGTATGAATGTGAGATAAGCTGCTTCTGAAATTAATGCAAATCAAATTTCACTTAGGATATTTTTGTTCTGCATAGACTTAAATGCATTGACTGCATTTCTATGACAGATTTTAAACTGCTGTTTAAAACCTGACTAAAAATTATCTTTCATATTTGGATTATGAGCTTCCGATTATGAAATGCAATGACTTATGAAAGTATATGTTTCAAGCACAAGAAAAAATACATACAAATCATAAACAATAAGACAAAAATAAATAGTCGAACACCTCTTGTTTGGATCGTACCAAAAAAAAGTATCGGAAAACTTCAGATTGATCCCAACATACATTATATATTGATCCCAACTTACCATTTATTTACTTTACTGGATAATTTATTTCAACATATTTAAACCGGAAGAACTAAAGAAACTTTGAGCATCCTGGTCTGAACAAAAAAATTTCCAAACAATTTTTTGTAAGCTCATCTTGAGCCACTTCACATTCTTCTCCCTTCTTTTGTTCAAAACAGATATTTTATTTATTTTACTTCACTGTTAACATGTCTGGATTGCACCTGGAAGCCTTGTGAAAAGCGCTGACAGATTTCATACTTTTACATTCTAGGCAACTTCGACACAAGGGATTTGCTCCTAAAACGGAGCACAGCAGAGGATGAAGGGTGGTATAAAAATCAATGAGTCTTTTCAAAGGCAACAAGAAAAGCAGGGCCTTAGCCTGCAATTAAACTAGAGAGCTCCCGGCAGTAAGCAATGACATAGTATGTTGCAGGTGCCCTCTACTTCACAAAATCAATTACAGGATCAATACAATGACATGATATAATTCCATGTTGGAAAATAGCATGTGGAGTGGAGTCACCATGTGCGTCTCAAATCTTTACAATAAAGCAGCTCCAGAAGGTCTATACACTAAAGGCTCATTTCACAAAAATGATTTAAACCCAACCCCACCACAAACAGATTCTTCAAGTGATGTACAAGCTCAATCCTGGAACATCAAGACCTGGAAACCTCTATTCCAACTGCACAATTATAGCAAATCTTGTCTGTTACATTAGACAAGCTAAAACTGTATAGGTGCTCAAGGTGATTAACAATTTAATATTTCGACTTAAAACTAAATTGTACCCTGCTATGAACTAGAGACCGACAGATACATCTATTGAGATTTCAGGGTTTAAAAAAAACAAAAACAAAAAAATGATATATATATATATATATATATATATATATATATATACACAATTTTAAAAAATAAATACATAATAAAACATAATAAAAACAGCAAATTCTGAATGGTAAAATTCACAAATTTATTGGAATCTTTTACATATATGCTGATACTAATGTATCTGTGATAAGCAAATATTGGCTAATAATTTCAGCTTGCCAATATATCAGCCAGACTCATCTGCTCACACAGTTTGCACCCCCCCAACACACACACACACACTTACCAAAAGGGCACAAGACCCCCAGGAGGTGATACAGACCATCATGACTCAGAGGCACTTCAGAGACTGATGCAGCTCCTGTCAGTCTGTTTATATGGATGCAGGACCCCCCCCCCNCCCCCCCCCCCAACAAAAAAGTATGCAATATAATAAAATATAAGCACATGGATTTTTCTGCACAGCCCACAAAATATTGAAGCCTGTAACATATGTAGTAAATGTAATCTTGGAATACTGGAGGAAGTCATATATGCACTGACGACCTGTTTGTCAAACCAGTGGCCATCAGCAACATGATAACTTGTCAGTCAGGCCCAATTCTGCATTCAAACTTAATGGCTCCCGACAAGCACTTCTCCAGGGAGCAGAGGAAATGTGTCACAGAGAGCAAACCCACATTAAACATTTCATTCCTCCTGCTTGATCAAAATGAATTATACATCCATTGATCCAGCTGGACAAAACTTCCAAAATATTGACTGCTAAATGATTCACTCCTAAGACAGATTTTTTTTTTTTTAACGCCATCTCTCCTTTTCTGACATACTCTATCTATCCTTGACTCCCTTTCCTCACTCTCTCTGCTATCTGAAATAATCTTTGGGACTCCTTAGATTCTATTCTATTCATCAGAGCAAAAAGAAGCAGGGCACTGACATTGATTAAAAAAAACAAAAAAAAACCATCTGTGCCTTGCAGAGGTAAAAGGAGTGAGAGAGACTGAGACAGAAAAGAAAGCGAGGGGCTGCAAATGAAACAGGCTCTGTTGTCTCCCTCTTGTCCCGCCTCGTCAATACCATTTCAATTGAAAAGCACAGTGGTAATTAAATTCCAGCAGGGGTTAGGGGCAACTGTGTGGTGCCCTGACGGGGGGCTGTCCTGACATAAAGATGACACAATTCAAGAGGACAGAGGGGGCGCCAGGCAGAAAAGAAGGGAGGGTGACAAATGGAGCTTATTCACATACACTGCCAGATTCATACTACTCAATCCTCATGACATTTAAAAAATAGAAAATTAAATGAATATTGAAAATGCATAAATCCCATCACGACCTTTTCCTAAATCAGGGATATTCTGATTACATTCGTCATCTGTATCTGCAGCATGTGCAGGATATTTTGCAATACTTAAGAGGATGAGCAATTTGGTGAAAAAGAATTTGGGAAAGCTGGTGTGTGCATGTGTGTCAGCACAAATGTGTGGCTCACAGAAGGAGGCTGGTTGTTTTACATTATAGTGGCTGTAATCCAGAGGCTCCAGAGAGGCCACACACTCCTCTGCCCCTTCTGCTCATCCTTTATTAGGAAAATAACACAGCCACTTACTCTCTGCTGACAGGAAGGAATACACTGCATGTATAATTCTGAAATAAGACCAGCAAGATATTTCAAAATGCAGATTTTGTGATGCAATTCATCAAATTGTAAGCGATATTTTAGATTGTCTTCGGTTTTATCATAATTTTACATTTGAAACAATACAATAAAAAGAGCTTTGCAGTATTATACAGTAAGGTCTTGCTTAGAAGCAGCATACATTTGTCTTGATAATGATGATTCATGAGAGCGAAGTTTAACACTGCATATGAACAGTCCTCACAATGAATTTGTGAGGTTTTCATTCCCTGGTCTCAGCTTATTTACAGACATTATTCATGAACAGAGAAATATTAAAGCAGTTTTTGCATGACTGTAAAAACTAAAAAAAAAATCTTATTTAATTAACAGTCAAGAGGTTTTGTTGGTGAAGCAAATAACCAATTTAATTGATTAGACTTTTCCTCCAGTATTGTTCTCTATAAATTAAATCCCACAAAATGTCCACTTTCAGTCTAGTTCTTATCCAACATTAGTCCATACTTCAATGTCAGAAGTGAGCAATTAAGTGCCAGTGACTGATGATTATCTAATCCATTAAGCTGGTCCTGTCCCACTGCTTTCAACATTTGAATGAAACTATAAATTAAACTTTGCTGCTATTTACACCATCAATTTATCAGAACCTCTTTCAATTCTGTTTCAAGAAAAGCATTTGTGCAATTCTGATGCCATCTACTGGACAAAGAGCAGAACACATACAATTGTGCTCATGTTAGACAAGCAAACTCTTCAAGAGATGTGTCAGGCCAAATTCCATCCCAAGTATCAGTAATTTCTGCGAGATTCAGATGATGATTGGATAATGGTTAGATGATTTTTAAAAAATCTATAATTAGCAGGTTAAGAAGTTAATTAGTTCTGGCCAGTGTCACGTCACTTAATTTTCTTGGTCCGTGCAGTTGAGTGAGTCTTAAGTCTTGAGGAACCAACAAGAAAAATATCCCATATGTGCATTTGTTCAAACTCAGGAGAGTTTCAGTAGCGGTTTAAAATCTCCCGAACATCCTCCTTAACAGAGAGAGGAGAGTGCTGCTGAACACCTGGACCACCGATACTTGTTTCCCAACAGTCAAAGCCACAGTCTTTCAAGTCTTGCATTGTAGTCTGCACAATGGAGCAGTCTGTTTCTACAAAATAAATAAGTCATGTTCAGATGGGCTGGAAGCAAAAGTTTAAAAGTTTTATAATCTTGACAATCTAATGGGGAGCTGCTACAGAATGCAGAATAGCTTTATTGTCATTATACGAAACATATAATCTGTAATTTCATTACATGTTACGTATAATGACAATAAAGCTATTCTATGCAAAGACTGAAATTGAAGTAGATACAGTATGAAATGTATTTTTATTCTCGACTCCTTACTCTGCTAGCAGGATTCTTCAGTCATTTGAACAGGGTCTTCTTACCATCTCTCAGCTGTTTAAGATGAGGTCTGACCAAGTGTTTGCCAGTGTTGTCCCCCAGACTTTGGAATAGCCTCCCCATGGATTTAATGTCTTAAAACTATTAAGCCTTTAATTAACATGTTTATGTGTTTGTCTCTCACATTTATGACTGCATTACCTGTTTTGTTTTTAGTAATTTGTAAAGTACTTTGTGACATTTGGTCTAGAAAGATGCTGTAGAAATACACTGTACCTTACCTTACCTTACCCAGAGGTGCCACAACCAGAGCCAAACAAAAATTTGATCCTCCAGATACACAATAGCTGTAATCCTACCAAGCATCTGGAACACCACTGCTGTGTGGAGCAGGGAAATGAAAAATGGAAGTGCTAAAATGGAAGGGCTTAGGACTTCAGCTGCCATACAGCAGTACTAATCCTAACACACATCGACATGAAAGTCACCATCTTCACATGAAAGAATAACTTTTAACAGAGAAATAAAATGACTGTCTTTGCTTCCTTAACTCAAAGCTTTAGCACTGAAATTCTTGAGAGCATTGCAGAAGAGGATCTTATTGACAAGAGTTCACAGAGTTATTTCACACAGTTCACAGTTAGAACCACTTGCTAAGAAAAAAATAAAGAACATTTTGAAATAAATGTAACTTATTAATATTCAATCTGGGCTGCAGGCATAAACAACAACTGAGCTCAGGTTCTTTGCTTATTTGTTTTGTCACAGAAGATCATACAAAGTTTCCTCATAATGACTTAAACAGTAGTGTTCACTATAGACACTTTTTGCATCATCATCATATCCTGCCACTCAAACGGCTATTTCAGAAACAAAGAGCGAGGGACTAATTAAGGATAAGAAAACAACAATAGGAGTCTGACTTTATGGCTCAAAGTTGTCCTCATCTTGATTTAAGATGTAATTACAATACAATACACACCATATCTAATATGCTTCTTTCACGAAAGACACAAACCTTTGACTTTATCCTTTATGGGCATTGATATGACATGCACAGTAGGATAAATGATCTGTAATAGAGCTCCAAGTGGAGCTCATCAGAAAAACAAATAGAACTTTATACCTGGTCTCAGAAGGGTGATGCCACAGCCTCCTCCCCCTGCGCCCGTGAGCTTGCTGTGGAGGCCTCGGACCAGAGTGAGCCGGCACAGCGTGTCCAGGGAAGCGTGTCCCACGCCCATCACATTCAGATGGTGCTGGTTGATGTCAATGAGCTCCTATAAATAATGTGACATTCTGTAGTTATTATAAGGCTTTTTGTTGGTAATCAGGCGTTTGGATATGAATTTGTGGATTTAAGACATTATAACAAAAAAGCATTATGATTACAAATACCGCAGTTACACTTTAGCACCACGTTCAAAACAGCTTTATAATGCAGTTTTTTTTTGCATGATCTAGTTGTGTTTTGTACCTCAAGAACACTGTAGTGCTCTCCTCTGATTGGCTCACAGGTCATCTCTGAGAGGACTTTCTCACAAGTGCAGGAAATGGCATCAATTGAGTCGAGCACAGGATTTATGATAGAGGGAAACTACAGGTGGGAAGACAGAAACAAAGGAAATCAACAAGCAGCTCTATGTTCTACACAGCTCATCTCCATAATATCTATAATACTGCAGGCAAACTGAATACATGAAACAACAAATGTCCCTGTATATATGTTCTTAATTTTCTAAAGCTTCATAATGGATGAACTCTGTGTGTGTGTGTGTGTGTTTATGTATTTATATACGTATAATAGGACATGAAATTGCAGGTTTGACTTGAGTTTGGCTCTAATCTGATCACAACATTGCCTCTATGCCATCAAGCCCTATCTATGTCTGAAGCAGTAATCTGCACACCTGCTGGTGTCACCAAGGCAACAGCACACAGGGGTGCTGGCTAAGAGTTTAATTTCAATATTTTATGAAGGCACTCAACGCAGTGCTCTGGAGTATATGCCATGCAAAAGCATCGCCGATTACATTAATTACTGTGTCGAGAAGTAACACACGGGGGAGGAAGAAACCATTTAGTACCTTGTTAATTTTGTCCTTCACCCCGGCAACAAGTACTTTGGTGCTACGTGGTACTTTGGTGTTAGTGAGGAGGATTCTTAACAGTGGCACCCTGGAAACAAAGCAGACAGATAAGAGTGTTCATACTATTATAGTATAGTATTACTTAACTCTACTAATGGAATAATTTCAATCTGAAAAAATTTATATTGTTTTAACTATGAGAAAAATATACAGTAATTTCATCAGAGTGTACTAATCATTTTTAATTGAAATGGAATTTTAAAAAAAAACAAGTTCTGCTCAGACATGGTACCTGTTCAGTGGAATTATCTTTCCAGCCAGAAATCTCAGCATGCCACCTACATAATGGAGAAATCAATATCATTAAAGAGATAATCATCAAATGATAATTAACAGCAGTGTTACAATATTCTGGTGCTTGCCTTAAATTGTGCACCGTGTCCATGGAGACAATGGGAGGTATAATATCATATCTGCTGTGCCATATGGTAGATAATTTATGGCCTCACCCCATGTGCCCACAGCGTTGTCCACCCCTGAAGGGTTACCATGGATGATCATCTCCCCTTGGAAAGCCCAACTGTTGATCAGCTCCAAATCCTCCTGACACCACCTGGAATCACATGAAGATGAAAATGACATAATATACCCTTTCTATAAAACAAATACTTACATATGGGGGAAACATAGTGGAATGTTCAATAAATACAACAGTACAATACAAGAATTTATGATAAAGCAATATGACTGGCCATCAGCTGTGAGTTATTTTTGAAATCATTACAATACAGCACAACAATATTCAACTGATACATCTGAAGATTGATCTGTCTTTGATGTCACTGACCCTCAAAAAATTTTATTGTTGTGTTTATTTCTAAACATAATTATAATTATTTTTAATTTTTATAAAATTCCCTTTTACTGTGCCAAGTAGCAGGTTGAGACATAATAATACAAACATCTACATGATAAAATGTGGCCCATAACCCAAAATGCCATCAACCCCTTGCAATATAATGCATTATAATTTGACATTGACATGACATATGGATTCAAAAATTGCCAAAATGTTTCCAATTTGCACTAATAGGACTCTTTGCTCTTGTGAGAACCAAAAGTATGTACACTGTTTGGTAAAAGAGTTTTAATGTCGCTTCATCTACATGGAATGAGTTCCAAAAAAACTTTTAATTTATGGATAGTAGTCACTTTTAATAATTTTAAAGTCAGTTTTAAATTCTAAGCACTGAAATGGGCCAGTGCAATTATATTGTATATTTTTTCAGTAAAAGGAATATTTTAACTTCTTGCTTTTATCCTCTTTTCTTTATCCTACCTTCTGTCTATGTGGTTTCCACATTATTATGTGTAACATAATTATGTTGCCATTTAGTCAGAACAACTGACTAAGTAAAATAAAAACCAAATAATGACATATTTTCAACAAAAATGAACATTAAAAGTTTCACAAAGTAAGTATTAATACAATGTATGAGATAATGAACATATTAAATCACCTTGGCATTTAGTGAAGAGCGCTTGTAAGAACATATTCATTAGGCTCCTTGAAGCACAGTTCGTGGCATGATGCATATCATTACCTGGCCGTGGGATCCCAGTCTTTCAGAGGAGTGGGAATGGCTCCGCTTGCACAGAGTAGAGCTGCAGCTAAACACACAGAGTAGGCAGCACTTGACCCCAGACCGGCTCCAGTGGGCAGCTCAGACCAAACAGACACCGTCAAGCTGGGCAAATCTCTAAGAAAATAAATATAAAGACTTGACGTTTTATGTATGCATACTTGAATCCTATCTCTTTTATTTATGGTATTCAGAGATTTTGTAGATGAGTACTTAAGTGCACAAGATAAACAGTATATTCCCCTTTCTATAATCACAAACTAAGAGATATATAAATATAATTAAATGGGTGTGTGCTGTCTATTGTATGCAACAGTGTGGATGCAACTTCCTGGCTCTGCTGTCAATGTGTGTCAGGGAAGCTGCTTTTAGGCAGAGAGGAGAAGACTCTAAACTAATTGTCCGGCTCTTTTCCTGAGGAAAAACACATCCAGACTTGTTAAAGGCTGCAGTGTGGCCCAGTGCCAGACTCTCATTAGTAGCCATTCTGTCAGAAACCATCACCTTTCTCAGACACGCTCGCGCCGTGTCAGTCCCGATTAAATCTCCTAACAACCTGCAGCTCTAATTTTCCTGAGCATTATCCCTGTTTGCAGCTGCTGGGGTCTCCATAACTAACATCTTGTCTTTCTGTCTGTCTGTTCCTCTTTGCTGTCTTCATTTCAGGGTGGGTGGATTTTTAAAATTCAGGGAAAAGGGTCCCTAACTCCTTCTACAACAGCAGTGAGTACAGTTTCCCAAAAGCTTGATCAGCTTCTTAGTGTCTCAACTTATCAGCTAGTAAGGAATAATAAAGAAGTGGCTGAGAAGGCCGTGCTGCATGGCAGCATCAACACAGATTAAAATAACCAACTCCCAGGAAAACAGCAGTGAAAACATCCACAGCACCTGGGACCTCACTTGTATTCAGGTACTGTCTCTTACATTTATCTTTGTGGTATTGACACTTTTATAAAGAGAAACCTACAATGACCACAATGGAACAATAACCTTCAGTTCCCAGATAATCTTACAAAGACCCAATGAATGTAAGTGCCCTGACAAAAGATGCAACAAGTATCACTTTGTGCCCTGAGTAGTCTGGTATAATAATTTTCATTAATTTTAGCTTAAAGGTCCCGCACAGGTGTTTTCAATTATCTGGCTGATTAGACCTCTTTTCAGATTAAATTTGGGAGAAGCTATGTTGGGTGTTTGCTGAGGTCATCAAACTTCATATACTTTAAATATAAAGTGGTTCTCAATCCTGGTCCTTGAGTACCTTAGTACTGCATATTTTCCATCTCTCCCTGCTTTACTCACATCTAAATCAGGTGTGCTTAGTAACTTAATAATAAATTAAATAAATAAATACATTCATAAAACAAAGCTAACAGAGAGACTCAGGGAGATGTCAATCAGACACAGTGATTAGACACCCACGCAGTCCTGAGAGATCTAATGAGCCAAAATAGGCAAAAACAAACAGTGTGAGGATCTTTAAATGTCATTTTTCACATGTCATGTTGTCCTTTTTGTTGTTTAATTGCAATATAATTGTTGTTCATTGCTTTTGTTTGAGGTGAAGCTTTCTACTAAGATTTTTGTTTTTTAAGAAAAAAATGGAAGAAACCTCAGAAGAGGCAATTCAAAGATTCAAGATACCCTCTCCTCAGATGGCCAAGTGTGTAATAGGAGGTAGCAGACAAAATACAAAGAAAAAAAAAAAAACATGAAATATTACAGAAGATCTAAAACAGCAAATAAGCCTTGATCCAGAAAGATGTAGTCAATTTGAAATTATAGTCATGTTGGATTCCAAGGATGAGTCGCATGAAATGAATGTCTACAAGTGTGATTTTACCTGAGCAGTTAAATAACTTTCAACTCTTTGGGAAATTGTTGTATGAAATGTTGAAATGGCATTGTAAAATATGCTGGGATATAATTTTTTGTGGTCATATCTGAGCACATTGTCAGAAAAAAGAAAAGGAATAAATAATTAAAGCTATTAGAGGAGCATCAACAAACATTTTTTATGGCTAAAAACAATTATTACATATCAGTCTACTGAATAATCACTCACCCTGATCCAAACAGAGAGAGGTAGATGTAGAGGAATGTTATGGTGGCGCTGTTGCGGGTATCCAAGTCTCCATTCGTTACATCAAGAAATTCACGCAGTCTCCTCACAAGTTCAGCATCCAGACATCTCCCCTCCTCCCTCCTACCTGTCAAATACACAGCTATGATTGATCACACTCAAATCTTTTTTGAGGCATTAGAAAACTCTCTGAAAAGTGATTGGACAGGGTGAATGATTGAAAGTAAATTACAGTGTGTGTATATATAGGCCCAACAGTGCCCAGCTCTGTAGCATCTCTTACCACTGGACTCAGGAATAAGCTGCTTCAGTTCATCCAGTTCCCAATACAGGAACGTATCAACATTTGGAAGGTTGATACAAACTTTACCAGTAGTGCTAGCCTTCAACCATAAATATGTTCTCAGGTTCAAACTCACAGCAAGAGCCACCTAATATGAAAGTACAAAGAAGAGCACATAGTTATTAAACAATTGGTATTTTGCATATTTTTGCATATGTGCAATGAACTGTAGGTAGTTTACATCACTGCCAAGCATTTTCCAAGAATATGAGAGTAAACAAATTAAGAGCAAAATATTCAGGAGCTGCTGAAGGAAAATTAAACCACAATGATGAAAATAAGAAAACATGGGTATGGTAAACATAATGTGAATTTGGTAGCTTCCTGTAATGGAAAAGCCAACTTCCAATAAGGAAAGTCGCTTGTCCATTTCTGCAGGACTAGACCAGACGAGCAGACTGCTAAAGTCACTACTTTATTACTCTATTAACTGTATGACCAAGCTCGAAAACTAATTAAAGAAATTTTCAGTTTTTGCATAAGTTGATTTTCACAAAATAAAATGGATAGAATGCAACTAATCATTTGGAAAACGTTTCAATGAAATGGGATGGACTTGCAAAATATTGGTATATAATATTTATATATAATTATATATATTATTATTATATATTGTATATAATAATCATCTGTCATCATCACAGCCTGACTTTACATTTTGATAACATTAGATATAATGTCAGTACCATTCTTTTACACCGTAACGTTACCTTTCCATGAACAACTGCGTGTTCTCCGTGGAGGATGGCCTTCCCCGGAGCAGACACGATACATTCCTTAACGTGCATCCTGTATGACACAAAGCATCAAGAATAGAAAGTATATCCTGAGTTGGACAGTTCAATGCCAGGTTCAGTAACTTGTCGTTACAGTGTTACCTAGCTTAGTTTAGCTAATGTTAATCCTCGGCAGCAGCACCTAAAGCTATCATAGCACCTCTGCCTGACAGCTCTGCACTCTGTGAGTTCATAAAGTAGAACAGGAATATAAACACTTTAACAAACCATTTTGCGACCACAGAATGTGCTAAGCTAACCTCTCTCTTTCCATGAGCACAAATTCTCCAATGGCGTGAAGTTGTTGATAAAAACCATATTAAACACACGAGAAATACACTAACACGAGTTTGGCTTCTAATATCCAATCAGAGCTGTAGCTCGTGGGTCACGCATTCTTCTGTCCAATCACTGTTCAGCGCTGCCACAGCACCCGGATGAGTCGACCAATCGTGCGATAAAATGGAACGCCCAGTAAACAACGGATAGTGCCGAGGGACAAAAAGCCACGAGCTAGCAACTATCGTCATCCTAGTAGAACCAACATGGCCTCGTTTATTATCAAACCTTCACACATTCGCTGTGTTCTAAGGACAAGCAGGTTTATTAACAGTCATCTAACGAGGAGAACGTTGAACTCAGAAAGAAGGTACATGTACACGCTGTGCTACTACTGGACACACGGCTACATGAATAAATACGAACTGTGTCATTCATGTAGCCACAGCTGCATCATGTTAACAGACGACTGGATGGGAGCAAGCCACACTTGGAGAAAATTTATAGTATTTATTATAGTTATTCAGATTTTTTGAAAGTTAAATTTTCTCTTCTTTTTTTTTTTAACTTAACAGTTGTACCACTGAAGGAGACAAAAGATTACCCAAGATTTACACAAAAACCGGAGACAAAGGTGGGTTTTCAGTGTTAGTATCACTAAAAAATAATGTCACAATGCCGTGTGTAGTCTTTCCAAACTTAATTTTGATCTTCTACCTAAAAGGTTTCTCAAGCACATTCACAGGAGAAAGGAGACCAAAGGAAGATCATATTTTTGAAGCATTAGGGAATACAGATGAACTGTCATCAGCTATAGGGTATATATATTTTCTACTTTTAATTTGTTCAAATGTTGGTCCATTTTAAAACTAATGCTTCACTTAAACTAATCCCATTCAATTGTACATTACAGCTTGGCCAGAGAGTTTTGTCTTGAAAAAGGTCATGCATTCACATATCAGCTGGACAAGGTTGGATTTTCTTGTGGCTTTTTGTTGCCTCCCTCTTTTAATGCTGATATTTCATAGTATTTAAGCCAGTTTCCTCAGCATTTTTTTTTTTTTTTATTACAGATACAGTGTGTTTTACAAGATGTGGGCTCCAATATTGCTACCCCACAGTCATCTGCAAGAGAAAGTCACATTAGTAAGTTGTTGTTTCTAATACTGATATACTGTTGTTTTGTTGTTGTTTGTTTGTGGTCAGCGATGCCTAAGTTATTTATTTATTTTTTGTTTATTTTCATTTTTTAAGAGAAAACCAAATTTACCTCTCAGCCAATTGCAGACCTGGAAATCTGGATTGATGAATTTACAGCTGAACTCCCTCCACTGACAAACTTCATTTTACCTGTAAGCTCTAAAATGCATCATGGACTTCTAATGAGTTTAGTCATGTCTTAATTTTATGCATAACAGTTTGTGGTTTGTGTTTTGTTTTTGTTTTTTTTAAAGTCCTGTGTGGTTTTATATATTGTGTATATTTTAGCCATGATCTTCCTTCACTTATGTATCCACAGTCTGGAGGAAAGAGCAGTGCTGCTTTACACATAGCTCGGACAGTCTGTCGCAGAGCAGAACGTAGGTCAGTTCGAGAATGTTCCTTGGCTGTAACATTATCTTAAATTACTTAAAATGATCTAATTTGTCTTACTTCACTGGCACATTTGGCCTGACAGCTCTATTCTCGTTATAGTGTTGCTCCTATTGTGCGCTCAGGGGAAGCTGATCCAGATGTTGCCAAGTTTTTAAACAGGTAAGTATTGTGCTTGAAACTTAATGAGAACATGATTAAGATGGTTTCTGGATGATGTTTGAAATTTTTTTCTCTAATAATGTGTTTCAGATTGAGTGACTACCTGTTCACTGTGGCCAGATTTGCAGCCATGAAAGAAGGCAACAAAGAGAAAATCTATAAAAGACCTGAATGACCTGATTCTTATGGGAGGATTAAGAGAATACCTTATTTGTTTTATGTGATATGACAGTATTTGTATTTTAAATATGCATATTTATACAGCCACAAAATTGTTTAATTTGTACATTACATGAGTATAAATTATATTAAGACCAAACTTGAATGTGGTTAAATATGAAGCCATTTAGTCAACACATATATACATCCAAAATACTGGTATCCTATTACTTTATTTTGCACAGCTATTTATTCGTCTACACACACATACAGTGGATAAGTTGATGTACAGTTTCTCTTCAGAGAAAACCATATTCTCTTCAGTAATATAATTGTCATCCCACTCTGAAAATAAATGCCTTCTATGGTTTTTCCCTCTAATAGATGTGGCTGTGTCCCAGTCATTTTTATTCCTATCTATTTCTGTTACTTAACCAATTTGTTGAGCTACCAGAGCTGTTCAGGACTTAGGGGGCACTCTGCTTTCTTCCCACATGGTTCCATCATCACATTTCCCATCACAGAATCTGGCACCAGCCCTGGCTCTTCTGGGAGAGAGTACTGGCCCATGCCATTAGAGACGGATTGCGATCTTCATAGGGTGGGTACCGCAGGTATGTGACACACTCAAATCGTGTGCTTCTTAGCAGGCATGATTTCCTGTGAGAGAAGGTATCAAAGCTGTAGCGCCCATGGCAGGAACCCATTCCACTGGCACCTGCCAATTTAAAAAAAAGTGTGTATAGATATATGGTGATCATTATTACTGCACCTCTAAGTTTGGAACAAAGGTTGTGTTATTACTCAGCTTTGATGTGACTTACCAACTCCACCAAAAGGCAGAAGCACCATCAGACTCTGCAGGACACAGTCATTGGAGCAAAAGCTTCCACTAGAGGTCTTGCTCATTACTTCTGAGATGACCTGTATTATACAGAGGACCGACACATGAACTGAATACATATTAGCTGCCAGGCTCATACAATGAATACTGAATGTGTAACAGTTTTTGTGACTTTACCTTCTTGTTGTTGGAATAAGCATATACACAGAGAGGTTTTTCCTGTTTATTAATGAAGGCAGTTGCCTCATCTACACTGTTGATGGTCAAAACAGGAAGAACTGGGCCAAAAACTTCCTGTTGCATGATAGGGTCTGATTCCACCACCTCTGTCATAATAGTTGGGGCTTCAGACAGAAAAAAAAAAAAGTACACCAGTATTAAAATATATTGTAAGTCAGAAATGGCTGTAATTAAGAAAATCCTGCATAGAGGATTCTTACCAATATATTTCTCTGCTTCGATCACCTGTCCCCCCACTGCTACTTTGCCAGACCTCCACAGCATGTTTCTAGTACAGTTGAAGACCTCCAGGTTAACAATGCGGCCAAAGCTGCGGGACTCTCTGGGATCAGAGCCATAGAACTGCATCAGACAGCACTTCAGAGCCTGGACCAGCCGTTCTTTGATGTCGGCATGACACAGAATGTAGTCTGGAGCCACCATGCTCTGTCCAGCATTATGGAAACGTGCCCAAGCAATGCGCTGTGCAGCCATAGCATTGTCACAGTGTTGATCCACATAACATGGGTTCTTGCCAGTCAAAAGCAGGGTGACGGGTGTGAATGTACGAGCTGCTGCCTGAGCCATTTTGCTTCCTTCCTCCCTGTTTCCTATGGATTGACAGGAAATAATACCTCATACAATAATCCAACAATAAATGATATTTAAACCACATGCATTTCCTCTTTACCTATGAAAAAGACGTGATCAAATTTGAGCTCCACTACCTCAAGCAAGTCATTTGTGCTGGCAAGAATCACATGGAAGCATTCCTTTAAGGGAAAACAAGAATGCTGGATTCAATTGTTACATATTGGCTCATACAGTACTGTATATTGCACTTATAAAAACAAAAAATGTCACATTACAACAACATGGCTGTAACCACTGAGTCAACTTATCAGTCATTGGGGATCTTGGATGGCAGTAGACTGTGTTCCCAGATTTGACCACATGTACTTAAAGACCACTCAGTCTTTGCAAAAGAGTACCCACTTTGAGAACATGCATACCAAAATGTATCCTACTCCTAAGTAAATTCACGAGTCATTTAGCTGCTTTTGCAGAGGAGACATTGTGCCAGAGGTTTTGGCAATGGTTTTGCTGCACCAACTAGACATTTTGCAAAATATACCTTTTATGACTGGAATGAAAGTCTAGTACTATTTCATTAATTTATCTATAAAGCAACTGGTCAACTTTGCAAAAATGTGATGATGAAATCTATTTTTGTAAGGCTTTAAGACAGAAAAGGATGATGAAAATCCCTCAGTGGACAAATCAGTCTCCTCTGCCAGCTCCTATACTCACATTATCCAGGTAGAGGGGGATCAGTTGTTGCAGAAGCTTTGCTGTGTGAGACGTGCACACAGAGGGGCTGATAACTGCACAATTACCTATACAAATGGACAAAGTGTTAGCCGTGGTTCCCAGATGCTTCGTGAGCCTGGAAGAAAAAAGTAATGGTGTATGGTGCGTAATGATTAAAATGATTAGTGTTTTTCTGTACCTGCTGCAATGGCCCCAACCAGTGGCACCAGGCACGCATGGACAGGACTACACCAAGTCCCAATTATCAACACCACCCCCAGAGGTTCACCGACCACCAGACAGGCATCTAATGTGGTAGACTACACCAGCAGTACAAGTACAAATTATTTCAAACGCTGAAACAAAATTCTGCATTCTTGTACAGAGGTTGACTAACTGAAAATAAAATATATCAGCCCACTCAAAAATTAAAACAAACAAAAAAAAAAAAAACATGGGACTAATTTTAATCTGCTTTGTCAGGCTCAGCACAATACTGCTTTGCAGCCAAGGAATGTTCTCTCCAAAAGGTTGTGTAAATTGTGAGTAATCCCAAATAAAGCTCATTAAGATGTTGGCCAAAATAATACTCTACAAGCATATTTATCTTACCAGGTTCCTTTCCACATGCTGTGGCTGCATCCACTTCTTGAGGTTGTTAATAGCATGAAGAGCCTCATTCTTGACGAGGACTAGTTCTGATAAAACTGTCTCAAACCGTGGCTGATGAACAATAAAGTCATTAATGCCTAGAATCAATGACCATTTGAGCCAGTAATCTGTCATCTTCACCTTTGAACATCAACATTTCAATCAGGAAACATTGCAGGCACCTGCTTTATGCCTCACCTTGTGAAGGTCCCTTCCAAGAGCGTCCACAAAGTCACACTCGTTGTTCCAGCATCCGCACTACAGCCTCCACTGAGCCAGTCTGAAGCTTTCCATGATGGTCCGTCCAGCTTGAAAGGCATCTCTTGCTCTCCTCATTAGATCTACGCAGTCTAGAGGGTAAGTCTTCAAATAAGACTCCCCTAGCCTGGTCCTGAAACAGCCATCACGTCACTAGTTAATACCATAGGGTAAGTATATAGTCTGTTCTTAGTATATCCACATTTTATTACTGCATCCTCTGCAGGTTAACCATTCCTCTGACAACCATAGCATTACTTAATTATTCCACTAATGTTTATTCAGTTCAGAATTCTCTATTGTGGGCATTTCTAATTTGTCACAGCCATATACCAGTTGAGTAAAAGTCTCACTGGCAGACTGAGGACAGTCAAATAACTGCACCCAATCAGGTGATGCACATTGGCTAACAAAGCAAACAAATCAGCTCATGGTTAGCATAAGCATCTCAATCACATAGAGATGTACAACAGAGGCAAATCATTCAATTTTTCCATTAATGGATGTGCACGCACGCGCACACACACACGCATGCACGTGCTGCAAGTTACTGTACTCAACATGAACTTGCTTATATTGCTTCAATGGATTCAGTTCAGATTAATTTATCACCAAATAATGACAGTAAATTATACCTCTAAAACAAAACTTTTTAAAACATAAAACATAAATTGAAAACAAAAGCACATTTTTGTTTTATATTAACATTTATTTTTTCATTTTTCAACTGAAACAGATCTTTTAGGTTTTTGATGTAATAGTATGTCAAGTTTCATATGTTTTTATCTTGTCCTAACATTGTGAGTTTGTATTGTAGTTAGCTTGTTAGGTTGAAATAATCCAGGCTGTATCTTTTGCTTACCTTCGCAGCGTTTTGAACCATCTTGTTGGTGAAGGGCTCGGTGGACTGCTCATTGTTGTGCTGGCAGGTTCACAGCAGAGTTAGCACTATCCTAAATTTCCAGTTCTAAAGCTCCTCACTGCATTTTTCACCTGAAGTGCATGAGAATGGAGGGATTGAGCACAATCAGAGTGTGACTCACTCAGGCATGTGTATTTATACCATAATCCCTCAGATTTTTAGGGATAAACAAGAAGGCGGTGTTATGAGGCATTCCCACAGCCTCCTGTTTCAGATGTGTTTGTCAGTCACTGGCCTGTTCATAGTGTGATATACCCCAGCACCATGTACACTGAAGTCATCCTCCCACATAATCTCAGCAGGTGTCTGTAATAAACTGATAAATAAATTGTTAGAATGAACATATGCTGCGTAAAAGAAAAACACAATATTGGAAAGGATTTAAAGCAAATGATTTATATATAATACTGGTGTACATGATTTAACAATTACTGTCTTACAGGAAACAGTATTTTACACATGGACAAATTTTACATGGGAATCTCCTTACAACAACACATTCTATAGTGCACCCAGTCTCAAAGACACTTTTGAAAAAGACATGAAAACAGTACTTTCTTAAGAAGGGTGGGAACATTTCCAGAATCCTTTATTAGCTAAAGGAGTGACCATCTCCTAGCCTAATCTTGACATCATTTAAAACAGATGAGCGACCTCATCAGACACGACAGACAAGCTTGTGAGGTAACTTTCATCTCTCCTGCACAATATGCATTCATGGCAAATCCATCTTTAGTGTTTCCATCTTTTGCCACAACAGATTGAATAAAAAGGGATTAAAAAAACAACCCAAAAAAGCAGTCCTCCTGATTGATTTGTCATAGATTTGAAAATTGTTTGCACATTTCACCTTGTTAGTAAACTGCAGGTAAATTAAATACAACCAAGAATATACAGTATAATGGTTGCATTTTGCTTATAATCTGATTTTTGTTGTTTTCACTCAAGTTAGTGGCCATGATGTTACTTGTTAGAGACTTAGCAATATTATGGTTTGGGTTACTTACTAACTTTAACATTCATATCCATTCATGACAGAGAACATCTTTGCATAATGAAGAACTGAGTAAAGATTTGATCATTTCATTAAAACTTTCCTGCTCTATTAAAGTTTTAGTCATCCCCCTAAACCCTGTGTAATTTAATATTAGGTTGATGAGTTAACATTCACCCTTATGTCCCTTTTAGCCAAACCCACAAAGAGCAAAAATGCAAAATGCGGGCAACATTTCATGTAGCAGACATATTTGATGAACCAGTCCATGACATCATTAATTCTTCTTCACATGGCTTAAAGGTCCAGAGAGTGTCTTATTAAAACCCTCCTCAGCTGTTGTGGTGGTAGTACAGTGGTTGGGTTTCTTCAGGTTCTTCTTAGTAGGAGCAAAGAACAGCCCAAGTACCCGCCCCTGTATCTATGGCTTGTTTCCAAAATATGTAGTTATTGGTTACACTTGAAGTACAGTTGGACATGATGGCAAGGAGTTACATACATGAGGCACTCGGCATTATTCAAAGGTTTAGTGAGAAATCTTCACTTTTAGTAGTATTGAATACAAAGATTAACATCACTGATTGACTTTTCTCCTCTTTTTTTTTGAGTGGATGTAAAACAGATGTGTTGAACAGCTGTCTCTGCTGTACTGGACAGACATGGGAACTGCAACAATCATAAGACATCTCCACTTCTCAAAAGTTAAAGATGCTATAGCAGGGACAGCTTTTCTAAAACAACAGCATGAGCGAATCATGGTTTCGTGTCATGTTCCTTGCTGCTTCACCAGAACTAAGGCTGGTCTAAAGTCTCTTGTCAGGTGACCGTAGTATCTTTAAGTGTGGAGAAGTAAAATGAGGTCAACAGGACTTTCCTTCTTAAATCAACACAGGATCATTTTAATGAGCCACTCCTCCTGCGTTGATCATGAGATTCTGATTTGTCTTCCTTTTAAAAAAGATGCATTTTGTTCAGCAAAACTTTTAAGACCAATATCAGATAATGCTTCTTGGATAACAGCCCAAGCTTATAAGTTTATTAACAATGCATTGCTTGGTTTCACTCAGGTGAGTCAACCACATGTCTAATGGCTTGCATTGCACCTGTATTGCTGGGAGTGTTAGATCAAAGAATGATTCAGATAAGCCTGAGAAACAGATCTAGCCACTGTATTTACATATTCCATCACATTAAATAACATTTAATTTTGGGAGTGGCAAAAGCAAATTTTAAAAATTTGATTGTGCTGCAAATAGCAGCATCCACTTTTTTGTTGTTTTTCAGGACAGACTATATAATGATGCCCCTAAGGATAAAAATAGAAAACCAAAAAAAATCATAGGCAGCAACTGGCTGGAGAAGCCATTAGTTTCTGGATTTTCCAGACGAACTGCGTTGAAGTAGAGCAGAGCTCATCAAGTTTTAATAAGTAGAGACAAAAGGAGAATATGTGGGTCCCTTCTGATTACTCCTTTGTTTCCATGATGCTCCATTGACGTGACAGGCCTGGTCCAAGCAAGCCTAGTTTCTCAATAGGGTCAGGCTGCTTGACACAATCCTTGTGTCCACACTTTCTGAATGTAACCGAATTAAGAAAGTTCAAAGCCTGTGTTCATACTGATAGCATAGCGCAGCTTGTCACGCAAGATGCTCTTCTTGCTGTAGTTGGGCAGCTTGAGCAGGTTGAAGCATGTAGATGAAGTGGGAAGTCGACCACCAGGCTCCTTCTTGCGGATAGTGAAAAAACCCCTCAGGACACTGCCAAGGGTGTCTCCAGTGTCCTAGCCACAGGAAATGAAATGTAGAATTTAGTACAAACATTACACATAAATACAAGCTACATCACAAACAGAACAATTTAACTCCAAGAAAAAGCAAGGACAGCTGAGCTTTATTTGAGCTTTATTTCTGTTCTTACCTGATCATCTGAGACTTCCACACATCGGATGGAGAAGGGTGGTTTGAGGTAGGCAAAACCCAGAAGAGGCGGCCTTGAGCAGCTGGTAACAAACTGTGAAGACATCAATAAGAAACAGCGTTTAAAGCACCTACTAGTAGCAATTATGGCTGCAAAAGGTTCAAATATAAGGTAACTTACTTTTAGGAACATAGCCCTCTCTTCAGCATTGAAGTCACTGGACAGGATGTCCCACAGCCAGATGATGACACGATGGCTGCTGTGAAAACCTCCATAGTAAACTGTGTGCTTCCTGGGAAAGAAAAAGGAGGGTGACCATGAGGAGCAATTCATTTTAAATTGTCTTTATACACAGGATGCATAGACGAGAAAAAAATTCTGTTATAACAACATGTGATTGGTTGGAGCACTGAAGTAAACATGATGCTATCAGTGAACATTTCATGAATGTAATGCTAGGTGAAATTATATAACAGGAATATACATAGAAGAGATGATGGAAGTGAGTGTAGATATCTGAGATGAGACATACTTAAGGTCATCTAAATCAATCTCAGCATTGTCCCCTGATACAAGGCGCTGAACCTCAGGAGTGGAAAACATGTGCAACCACTCAGGGTTGATGATGTTGCGGAAACCTCGAATGAATGCTGCGGTTTGCTCCTTAATCTGTGTGTGCATCCGGAAGTGTGCCATGAGGTGGATGTAGCTGATCCTGCAGAGTTAGAGGGTAACACTACAGTCAGCAAAACAATAAAACCTCTTACGTGAAATGAGTCATTGATGAATAAGACTTTACACACTTGTTTTCATTGGTGACTGGCATGGTCTTTCCTCCAGGTATCAGCTCATGACAGACCAGCTGTAAGGCAACAGACAGAGCTGAAGAGAAATCTCATGCATTCAATTAAATGTATCATATTATCTATAACTCTTTCAACCTTACCTGCCCCATCACATCTTCATCATAGGATAATGTCAATCCTAAATCCCCTACATCTCCATCATAGCGCTGAAAAAACAAACGTGTCACATTAGCAACCAAACTGGAACAGAACCGCAGATAAACGCTAAAAGCAACTATTTAGATAGAGATTAGAGGGAATAAAAACAACAGATAATCCCAGGGCAATTTTTGTCGACCTTGATAGATGTGAGATTCTTGTAGAACTCAGAGTCCAGTGAGGGCAGCTCATCTATAGAGCTGTAGAAAGTGCTGTGGTGGTGACCCAAGACTTGACTGAGGAAGAAGGAGGCAAAGGGGACATCCACAACGATGCCCTGAATATACAGAGGAGGACAGTCAAGACAGATTCCTCCAAGATATTCAAATACGCTACACTCAGAGAGATAAAAATAAACAAGAACCATGTCTCAGAAATATACCTCATATACAGCTTTTCCAAGCATCTTTCCCACAAACTCAAACAGCTGCAGATGGTTCTCGTGGATGTAAGACGTAGGTGAAGGATACAGTCTTTCATTTCCACTTGTAGTCTATGGAAAATTAATGTCATAATAATACAAAACAGTACAATCAGTGTTAGCAACAGAAGCGTGGTGGGTTAAAAATGGCATGCTATTTCCCCTGAATTACCTTGAAGAGGTTGAGAGCAGGATTGAAGACTTTTTTGATGATCTCCTCTAGAAACTCTTTGAAGACACCATCCTGATCAATACCAGCCTCGTCAACTCCCAGATCATTAACAAACTTCACACGAATGACACCTTTAATAGAATTCACTGGCAGTCGGCGGAGTTGGTCATATCCATCCTTAGAAGTGAGAAGTACAAGTTATTACAGAATTATTGTCATAATACTTTCACATTTTGTTCTTGTGCAAAAAAAAAAGAAAAAAACATCTTATCTGTGAACTTCATACCTCTAACATTCGTGAGCGACGAATGGTAATATGGGTGACATGTGGTGAAGCAGAGCTTGTTTCCACCAATCCTAAACTCTCCTTTTCCTTTGTGACAATATTCCTGAACAGCAGCACCCTCTAAAACAGGAAAGGAAATAATTATCCAATGGAAAATGGCACTATGCCTTCAAAATAAAAGATCTTATTTACTCACATTTTTATGTGGAATGACATGAGGGATGTATTGCAGTAAAAGCTGGGCTCTTCTCTTGCCTTTCTCCAGCTCTTGGAACAATAGGCTGGGCTTCAGGTCCCTCAATGCAGTAACAGAAAAAAAAAAGATTGCTTTCTAATTTAATCAGAAAGGAAACTCTTTGCTCAACCAGAAGGCCTGTATGTTTTTAAATATCAAGAATTATTCAATGTTTCACAAAAAAGTATTCACTTGCGTAGCCAGTGGTCATCTGGAGAGAATCTTCGCCTGCAGTCCCGTTCATAGAGAACCATCAACCAGCCATGAACACTGTGGAACAGCTCCAGTTTCTCTCCCTTTGCATTTTCTGTTAAAGATAAAACAATTTCTGAATGAGATTAAATAACCTGAACTCTTGTGAGGAGGTGGAAAGCAGAAACAAAAGAGAATCTACTTTTCAGTTCATAGAGAAAAGCCAATTGCTTATTCAAAGCAGATGCCCTTCCTTAATAAGTATCATATATACTGTCACATTGTGCAAGGAAGTCAGTTATTACCGTCTGTGATCATCACTTTGAGTAAGACTCACCTAAGATGCCATCCCATATCATCTTGTACACAAAAGTGTTGAGAAATGATGAGATAGTGATGAGTTCCTCAATCTTGAAAGATGTCTGTTCTTCATAGACTTCAATGTCATCCAGAATTCTGTAACACATAAACAACGTTATGGTTTGCAAATGCTGCTGCTACCTGTATCTTATCTACCATATCAAAAATACAGTTAAAAATCAGTAAAGTTACGTGATGAGGTGCCGTGAGCAGTCACAGAAGAGCATGAGCATGGCCAGGAGCTGTTTGGACTCATCCATGTCGTTGTTCAGACACTCCATAAACAGTTTGAGGCCTCCTTGAGGACCGAGCTCACAGATGAAGGCCCAAAGCTTGGGCAATAGGTCATCAAGGTGTGTCAAACCTGCAGAAAGAAACAGGGATAAATTTTCTAGGATTTGCAGAAGTATGTTTTATCAGTTACAAATAATATAAGACTTCAGCACTGACCAGTAAGTATCTGGAGTCGTATTTGCGTCAGTGTGGACAGAGCACTCTGGTAGAGCACGCAGATGCTGCACACCTTCTGAACTTCAGCTGAGTCGACTCGCTTCCCTCCGACCGGCTTCAGGATGTTCCGTACAGATGCTGACTTCTGAAACGCTCGCTTGAAGAGGTCTATTAAAAGACAGACAACACACCAGAGAAACAAAACCATATTGTTATTGGGAAAAGTGATGTGAGGGCTCTAAAATCTTTCAATGACTCAAAAGGTTTGCTGAAACGAAGAAGTTAAGTGGTCCAACAATAACTTACTTTTAACAGGAACATTGTTTTGTGATGTGCTAGGTTGTTGGGGTGGGGGAGTCTGTTCCTGACTTTCCAGCTTTTTAGAGAGGACGTCACTGAAGAGTGTCCGAATGACAGGAACACCCCACAGGTACTGAAGCTGTCTGGTGACCAGCGGCATCGACTCATTTAGACTACACAGAACAGGAGTCAGAAGAAGCAGCAAAGAAAAAAAGTCAAATTTAAATCTGAAGCTGAAACTCTTTCCTAGGTAACTAGGTCCATTAAAACAATCATGATGATCTATTATCCTTTACAGTTTGATTTATTTGTGTTATCTGAGCAATTAAAACATGTTGGCCTTTTGGTAACCCTGTTTTTACACTGTGTTCTGGTGAATATTACAACATCTCTTTCACTGACCCATAGTCAACAGTTTGAGAGAACCAGCCCAGCACAGGATGCCAGTGGGTCAGGTTGGATTTCTTTTGGGATACATATTTCTGGCAGTAGGAAAGCATGTCTGTCAGGTCCTTCACAAAATGGTTGGCCTCTTCTTCAAGGGCTTTCTCATTAAGGTAGCCCAAATGAATCAGGTTGCCTACAGCATATGGAAAAGATGCAGTCATCACAGCGATACATTTAAGAATTCATGACACAAACAATGATTTACACAACTGCTTTCAACTGTATCTATTAAAGCCCACAAAATACTATACCCAGCAAGCAGAGTGTGTGGCTCCCCTCAAGACACACACAGATGTCTAAACACTGCTCTTCATGACTGAGAAACAGAATGAACTTCCGCAGCAGGTCATGAGTCTGGATGGATGCCATGCACTGTCCAAACAGAGCAGATATTTAAAGTAATTCCTAGACAGGCAAACTTTGTACTCTCCAGTATCTTAAATTACTACAAGAACACGTGATATATGAGTGTTTACCTCTGGGGTAAGCATATTGAGGTGGGATATGACCGCTGGAACTGACATGATGTGAATAAGGAACGATCTCAGCAGGTTATCAGAGAAATGAGCAGCAATAACTGGCCTGGAAAAAAGGAAAAAAAAGAGTTAAAGGGACAGAGAATGAGGAAATAAAAACCAAGAAACATGCAGCTCCCAGCTTACCTTAATGACAAAGTGAAGATTGCTGTCAGAGTGCCCTTGGAGAGAGACGGTTTAGAACGAGCCAAGCCATTGGTCAGCAAAATCTATGCAAAATAATAATAATAATAAATTAATTAATTAAATGGAAAGCATGGTTTCAGAAATTAAAACTCACCAGAGGTTAAAATTTCTGGACATAACTGATAAAGTAAGAGTTGTAATACAAAACCTGCAGTATTGAATAGAATCCCTTTTGATTGAGATGACCCATAATATTCTGACAAATCCTGGTCAAAGCAGGTCTGAGAGCTTCTCCTACAATCATGATGGACAAAAATTATGTTCTCTGTTTCAAAAAGCATGTCCTGCAAAAAGAAAAAAAATGTGAGTACACTGACAATCACAACTTGAGACTTACCTTTCCCTCGGACTATCCTCCATGTTGAAGTGTCTGTGAAGGTCACCAGCACGGTGAGGTACAGTGTTATCAGTTTATTGTCCTGAAGTATGTCAGGCTGCAATTCACAAAGAAGACAGTGATGCAGAACATGTAAATCAATAAATTTAGAGAAAAACACACCTTTTTCAGCTTTTAAAACACACCAACCTTTAAGTTTTTCAGCAGCTGACAGGAGGTCCAGAGAACATCTTTTATCTGTTTGAGCCAGGGAATGGTGAGGTCTTTGGAAAGAGCCAAAGACACATACCAGACCTGAAGGCCAAAAATGACAAGTCACTCAGACAGAAACTACATATAAAAAAATAGAAAGAGAGGATCTCTTCCTGAACTGCCTCTCTTGAAGTTTGCTTACATGTTAATTTTTTAGGGAGTTTTCCCTTATCTTCCTAGACAGCTTGGGTGGTCTGGGTTGGATACAGTGCTGTGTGGGCTTGTAAAGCCCTTTGAGAGACTGTATTTGTTACTGAGCTGCACAATTAAACCTCACTTGACTCAACTTGACATAAGGTCATTAAAAAAATAAGTGTACTCACCTTGGGTTCATTTTCAACATCCATGCTGGCAAGAATAGCACGACATAGCTTCTCGAACCTCTGTGTGGTATGTAAAATTAGAGTCATTAAATTAAACCTCAGCACAAGTAACTAAATTATTAGCCCTACATTTATAAAACAGTCCCCCCCCCCAAAAAAAANCCCCCCCCCCAAAAAAAAGGTAAAAAGATAAACAGGAGAAAGAAAATAGTATTATTCAAGAATTTAACTAACTCAAACTATTGGTTTATAGCCTTGTCTATTCTTGAACAAGGATGATTAAAACCTTAATATAAACTGTATAAGCAGAAACTCACCCATTTATCCTCTTGACAATAAATGAACAGCAATTTTCGGGCAATCTTAAAAATTGAAAGTGCATTTCTTTTTGATGTTGCAGTTTCTGAGGCTTGAAAATACTCATCAACCTCTTTCCTGGTGAAACACAGAAAGCAATTCTTGTGTCAGTGTTTATGCAACATGATACTAGCTAAGAACTGTTGCAATGAACTTAGTATTAATTTTTATTCAATGTGTTCATGCCAAACAGAACAAAGTCAAAACTCTTGTTCTTAGAGTGTATTTTACTTAAGAGGATAAAAGTGATCAGTAATTGCAAAGGAAAATATTGAAGGTCACCTTATTTGCTTCTGGAGTCTACAGCGACAGAGAAATCTTCTGACCAGGGCCTGGATTTTGACTGCTGCTTTATCTCGCTCCTTTTGTCCCTTCCTCTCCTCTCTAGCCTGCCTGGCTTTGTCCAGGAACTCTGACTTGGAGCTTTGAGGTGCACTAAACATTGTGCACCCTGGGAAAGCATAATTTCAAACAACGGATATATTAATAACACAAACTAACCAACTTTCTAGTTATTTTCCTGTTTGACAATATGCTTAAAATCAACCTAAGACTTCTATAGATTATGACTGTGATACTAGCTGGTTGACAACTGTGCAGATCATGATAATGTTCTGAATGTATTTACCTTTTATATTTTTTAAATTAAGATGTTGTCTGGGCCTTGAGGCTCACCGGGCGCTATAACTCCTCAGTCATTTCTGTGTCCTTGAGATCCGAGCAGGAGGAAAGCCGAATCAAAGATGAAGACTAACTAGTCATCTCTGGAGCAATGGGCGATACAATGAAGATGGAGCTGGGTTGGTTAGCACACCGGGCTAGTTCACGGTGATTTAGCTTGAACCTGTTTCAGATAGGAGCTTGTGGTGTTAATTTACGAATATTTATCATCATTATCGGTTTAGCTTTGGTTATTTGTCAATGACAGCCTTAAAATCACAGAGGATATACCATTTAGAAATGTAAACAATAACAGGAGATCCGTATATTGACTGCAGCCATTAATCCCATGTGTCGCATTAAATGATTCCGGGTAGTATTTGTGTTTTGTTATAAAATATAAAATGACAGCATTTATTAATAAATGGCTAAAATATGCTGTTTGCGTGTTAGTGTTATATCAAATACTATTTTTTTTTTAGCCGAGTTTATGAATAAAGCTTCAGCGAGAGGAGGGTGGGTAGGGGACTANCTATTTTTTTTTTAGCCGAGTTTATGAATAAAGCTTCAGCGAGAGGAGGGTGGGTAGGGGACTACTGTCACTGTTACACCTTCAACAGCGGAAATGACACAGGAAATGTGTAAAAAAAAATAAAAAATTAAAAAAAAACTAACTACCAAATTTAATTAAAGCTATTTTGGTCATTTAATTTATGAAGCATGGTGTATCATTTTACCTTAACAGGTTATTTCTCCTGTACTGCTTAAATAACATCCTTTAACATTTTAAGAACTGTTTTTATTATTTGAACAATACATATAATAAAAAGTATGAAGTCATCAAAAAATAACCATAACTATTAACAATATTATGCAACTCTATACAGCCTTAACAAGCATACAAGAATACAGATAAACAATCAATTTTAAAAAATAATAAAATGTTAGAGGATAAGAGGAAAAAATTATTCTTATGTACATCACATACATGTATATATTCATAGACATAATGTAAAGTAAAGATAAGAAAGATAAGTAAAGATAAAATAAGTAAAGAAGCCAAGAACAAAAAGACACCTTTGCATTGAAGACATTAAAATAACACACTGATTTTTATGATTCTTATGAGCTGGATTTTTGACAATGTGTATTACAAGTTACAATTTTTAACAGTTAAAATATTTCAGGGTTTTCACAGTAATATACACATCATGATTAACAACTTCTGTATGTCTTGAGGAATTTTTAAACACAACAGACAATTGAAAATCAAAATATCAAACTGTCTACACTGGGCCAATCACTTTTTTTCTTAAAACACTGAAAGCTGTATTAAATGCATTAAATATCTGTAACTACTTTGTTATTTATTTAAATTTGTATAAAAAAGAGAGAGATAAATCATTGACATTACACTGCAATAACCTTCCAAAATAATAAATAGAACTGTCTGTCAGATGGTGTATATTAACATTATGTACTTAGATTTGAAATTTTTCACTTTATTGAATAAAGTAAACATGAACTTTTCTGCATGCTAAAAAAAAAAAAAAAAAAAAAAAAAACTATCAAATTTAATTAAAGCTATTTTTGTCATTTAATATATGAAGCATGGTGTATCATTTTACCTTAGGTTATTTCTCCTTTAACTGGTTAAATAACATCTTTTAACATTTTTAACAACTGTACCTTTAAAGTGTTCACTGGTAATTACGTCATTTCGTAAGTGCGCAGTGCTGGACAGGAAGGAAGTGGATGTTAGCTGACTACAAGGTTAGCAAGCTAAAACTTCGAAGTCTGCTGCGGTTTCTATGGTAAACGTACTTGTATTTTATTAGCAGCCAAATGCATGGATATTATTACTTTAAGTAGAAAAGTTATCGTAGCTGTCACTTTTATAAAATTTTAGCATCTTTTGCCTCAAATGTTCATTAGATAGATGTATTCTAATGTTACTAACTTTTGTCAATGCTAGCCAGTTAGCTGTTAGCCGTGAAAAAATGTAATTATCACTATAGTCTGAGTGGAAAACGGTTTGAAGTTTTACATTATACAAAGAAATATAAAGCTCGTCGTAGAATGAAAGGAGAGAAAAGAGTCATAAATTTTAGCCCTTTCTGAAAGGATAGCTAAAAACTTGGAATGTGACAATATTAACATTGTCTTTGCTTGCTCCGATCCAGTTTTGACAGAATAACTACATTAATGAAGAGTTTTCCGAGAAAACTGTAAAAAAAAAAAAAAAAAAAAAAAAAAAAAAAACTACCAGTGGACTGTTAAAGCCTAAAAACACGTTATGTAAAATACAAGACTGAATGATTTTGGCAGTTTTCTGGTCATTGACTATACTGTATTCTGTACCGTTGCAGACTCATTAGACTAATACAAGAATCACGCTTACTTCTGTATTAATCATAAGAGTCTTAAAAGGTCATTATGAAAGAGTAATTAAAATATTTGGATTTGGTAAATGAGACATTTAAAAATGCCTTGCTTAAAGTTTTATTATTATTATTATTATTAGTAGTAGTAGTAGTAGTAGTCGTATTACAATGCAACAATAAATCATGATGCCGATTTAAAAAGATTGGTGTATCTTAATCTTAACATTAACTTTAAAAATCTTAAACCTGTGATAAAAATTCATGACACAGAACAGAGCTGAATACAACCTGATCCATACTGGCTTTTTGTGGCAGATATTTATATTTCAGAATTAATAAATCTGATGACATATCAGTGGATGTTAGCTTTTTACATAAATGTGTAAAATAACCATTTTTGACAAGGAAATGTGTGTTGAAATTGTACAAAATAAACATTATTCTACCCAATACATTATATTACACAATACTATCAACAAACTGTTCCTTATACAGAGCTACCCAAATCTGGGAGTCACATTATGCTTATTTTGTTCTTTTCCAGGAAGAGAAGATGTCAGGAGAGAGTGTGGTGAGCTCGGCAGTGCCAGCAGCTACAACCCGGACCACCTCCTTCAAGGGCTCCAGCCCCAGCTCTAAATATGTAAAGTTAAATGTGGGAGGAGCTCTCTACTATACTACAATGCAAACGCTGACCAAACAAGATACAATGCTCAAGGCAATGTTCAGTGGCAGGATGGAGGTCCTCACAGACAGTGAAGGTGGGTGCTGGTGGACCTGTGCACAATATATATATATAAAATGATGTTTGGCCTGTGAGCTATTTGACTGCTTCATATCTATAGGTTGGATCTTGATCGATCGCTGTGGGAAACATTTTGGAACAATCCTGAACTACCTTCGCGATGGGGCAGTGCCGCTCCCAGACAGTCGGCGGGAGACAGAGGAGCTCCTTGCTGAGGCCAAGTATTACCTCGTGCAAGGCCTGGCTGATGAGTGCACAGCTGCCTTGCAGGTATATTTTTATATTTTAATATTGTTTCTATATATTTCATATTGTAAATTGTGATCCAGGCATTTTTTTTTTGTATAAATTAACTCTACAAGACCATTTCTAAGTCAAGATTCTTAAGTGCACCACCAAAACTTGAATGGCCCTGTGTGTTCAGTCCAGTGTGATGAAAACGGAGTATAAAAATTGAATTAACTTTCTATTGATAAATAGATGATGACTGAAATGATATTTTACCCCCAAACCCTGTTTTCCTTTTATAAGAGGGTTTTGTACATCCTGCATCACTTCTGCCACTCCATTCCACCAGGTGGCGTCATTGCTCTTTAACATGATGCAGATTGTACAGTTAGACCTCTTTGAATGGAAAAAATACTTTTGTTTTTCAGAACAAAGAGTCATATGAGCCACTCTGCAAAGTGCCTCTGATGACATCATCTAAAGAAGAGCAGAGACTTATTGCAACCTCTAATAAGGTATGTCTTTTAAATAACGTCTTGTACTCTGATCACTATAAAGGAATGGTTCTATTTACATGTTTTGCACAACACAGACTACATAGTCCTTTGTCCTCACAGCCTACTGTCAAACTGCTGTATAACAGAAGTAACAACAAATACTCGTATACCAGGTGAGTCTTCTTCAGAAGAAGTCTTTCAAGAATGAAAATAGGATGGTGAGATTATGAAAAATGACAATCCTATAATCCTGTTTTCCTCTCAGCAATTCTGACGACAACATGCTGAAAAATATCGAGCTGTTTGACAAGCTGTCATTGCGGTTCAATGGCCGTGTACTGTTCATCAAAGATGTGATTGGGGACGAGATCTGTTGTTGGTCATTTTATGGCCAGGGCCGTAAGATAGCTGAAGTGTGCTGCACCTCCATTGTATATGCCACTGAAAAGAAGCAGACAAAGGTAAACACGTATAATGTGTCTCACAGTGAGGAATTAACTCATCTGTGAAAGTGGAGAGCTGTGTTGTTTCAGTATTTCTCTGATGTCTATGTCTCTCTTAGGTGGAGTTCCCTGAGGCACGAATCTATGAAGAGACCCTCAACATCCTGTTGTATGAGTCTCATGATGGGAGAGGTCCAGACAATGCCCTTCTAGAGGCCACAGGGGGCGCTGCCGGACGATCCCATCACCTGGATGAGGATGACGAGCGAGAGCGCATTGAGCGAGTTCGTAGGATTCATATCAAACGACCTGATGACCGCACACACCACCACCAGTGACCTTTTTCCTACCACCAACTTGCCCTCGACCAATCAGGCTGTGTCTTGACCTGGGACAGTCTTTGCACCATGCTTGTGCCTTACAACACCCAGCGCCTCTCTTTCACTTCCACTCATATTTTACCAGCTTTCTCCAGGAGTCTACTGCTGTGAAGAGAGTGTCTTTTAATAGTCTGAATGTGTGTGTGTGTGTGTGTGTGTGTGTGTGTGTGTGTCTGCCTGCCTGCTTGTCACTTCTGTTGTGTGCTCTGATAGGTGCTCATGTATGTTAGTTATGATCATTTCTATCACTGTTTTCTGCTGGTGTTGGTCATGGAGCTTTGCATTCGGCACTGCAGGCGACTACAGTTTGAATTGAGTTTTTAATGTGACATTGTGTATGAGTAGTTATTATCAATATAAATTTGTTTAAGGTTGTTATTACATTACAGCCAGGAGAACAAGAAATACATGATGTACGTAGCTGAAACTTTATCCAGAAAATGTTTTGCTTCTCCTCACTGTGCCAGATCCAGTGTGAAGGTCGTCACTAATTAAACCAGTTGTTGTACAAGATTGGACCATTTGGTGGCATTGTTTTATTCTTATAAGATGCCACTAAGGCGAATTGGAAGCCTGCAGATAATAGCAATTAAGCCTTTTTAAAAAATTACTTGATAGAGTTGAGATGTAATTGTTTGGTGAAGCATTTCAGAGCTGTGCCTCTGCCATGTATGAAACAATTTACCATTTATTCAGCATCCCTCCATTTCACAAAATGGATCATTTTAAAAGGAGGGAACTTGAGCTGTGACCTGAGGTGTTAAATGTACTGGGGTGATTGAATGATGGATGCTGAGGTTGAAATGAATGACTGTAACCAGATATCTCCCTGGCAGGAAGGGAATCCTGTCTACAAGCTTTTAACAGGGAGAGAAATTAGAGCTGTCCTTCATCACTGCATTCATCAGTGAATGTACTGTTTGCACACATTAGGTTTGAGGTGAAAAATGTCTAACAATCACAGTACTTGTAGGTCTGTTGTATAGAAGTGAACATACATATGGTTTCTATTTATATATTATCACAAATAAATTTCTATAAGAAAATATTTTGTTCTTAGTGTTTTTACTTTCATACTTGCATTATCGGTAAACATACAAAATTACAGTATAATACATATGGCTTCATAGTTATGAAATCAGAAATACTGAATTCTTTGAAGCAGATTATGAGTCGAGGTAAATACCATACTGGACTTGAAAACCCCAATTTAGTGTAATAATGCGTTGAAAAATTAGATTCTTTACTAATACATATTGAAAAATCTGTCGTGCTCTGTTAGGCAATTTTATGTACAACAAAATAAGCTCATCCATGCTGAAGGTGCTGATGCTTCTGGTTTGGTGTGTGTCCTGTGGGCAGGTTAATCCTCCTCTTAGGGGTCTCCTGTTGAAATATGCAGGGGGGTTCTTCAATGTCAGTGCCTCAACCCCCGCATGTTACCGTGCCTTCGCTCGAGTGGACACCTGCAGAGACAAACACATTCAAGTTGTATCATACCAGCACATCAGTGAGCACACACTCCTCATCACACCGAGCCTCCATCATAACAGGATGCCACTCACCACCATGAGGTGTCCATTCTTGGCCTTGTACGCCATGGGCTCCGAACCAGTGCTGAAGTCCACGGCACTCTCTTTCCCTCTTTGGATTTCAATCTTGATGCTAAGAATAAATATAAACACACACAGAGTCTCAGAAAGTGCACTTATAGAATCTAACCTTGAGAGGAATTACTTGGGTTCTAACTCACCTGCCCTGAATCACTTTGATGATATTCTGTTTGTTAGCAATGACGTTGAGTTTGGTCAAAAACTCAAACAAGTGGTCACACTGAATAACTAGGTCCCCCTGAGACAACCACAGAATAGAATAAACTTAGAGAAACAGACTGTCAAAAATGTTATTTTATGTAAACATAATTCACTGTTAAGAAACTTACAGCTGAATATTTTTCTCTGTGTAAGCAAAGATGGCTTCACCGAGCTGACAAAAATATGTCATAAAGAAAAGAGTACTTTCTATCATTTAGGTTTGTCCACTACATCTCATCATTTACTCTAAGAAAAAATCTTGTCACAGTTATACTGTTGAGCCAAAGTAACCATACATTTCATACAAAATTTCTGCTGCATATTTATATACAGATACCTTCTGTTTTGGATCTTCACATGTTATGTGGAATACAATGATGCTATCAGTCAAGTTACTGACCGAAACACCTGAAATGAGTCAATGAGACACTTTTAGCCTAATGAAAAATCGTGAAATAATATACACTAATATCACACTGGCCTGACCTTTGAGAGATGTGTACAATACTCTCTGTTTGATTTTGGCTTCATCAATCACATAAGCAGCTGTCTGGGTGAGGATGAGCTGGCGTGGTCTGGGTTTGAAACCATTCCTGTCATACTTTATCACCGGAACACTGTACTGCAGTAATAAAGAATACAACACTGTTAGCTATATTTAATAAAGCTGTTTCTCTTTGGTCTATCTACACACTTCATTACCTTGATGTGCTCATTGCGAATCATCTGCAGCACCCTCATGTTTATATCTTGTTCATCTAAAAATATCACACACCTTTAAAATGTGTGTTAAAAAAAAAAGTAAATGGCATTGTGTGTGGCTGTGTGTGTCTGCACTCACTGATTCTGGTGTCCAAAAAGGGTTGAGCAACACTCTGTGGATAACTGTCTTTTTTGCCTTTAAACATGCAACTAGTGATATACTTCAGTTGAAGCTGAAGGGAAGAATATAAGAAGGTGATCAAAGCAAAAAGAACATGTGATGACCCGGTTTCACACCATGTGTTCGACGTGTGTGTTACCTGTGCTTTTCTCTGAGGAGTGATTCCTCTCACATACTTCCACACCATGACACGGGTGTGAAGCTTGCGTAGTAGCTCTGATGTCTGCAGAACAAAGACTTGCATCAGGATGGCATAGAGTAAAATAATATGCTCATTTTCACACAAAAGGACTTCCAGTGAAGCTGCTAAATGTTTGTACCTCTTCCATCACAGGTGGTGCTGTCACCCAAGTGGTTTTATCCAGAACAGTTTTGGGCAGATTTGCTTTAAGTCTGTTCAGGAAATTCTGTCTTACAAAGGCCAGATATTCTGAGTTGTCTGTGGTTTTTGCCTCCCTTCTGGTCATGTATCCTTTAATGAATCTGAAACAGGTTGTAAAAAATGTCTTTGTAAAAACAGCAGTCAAGAGAAGAACATTGTCCTTTTTATATTGTACGAGTTTCATCCTCTTTCTTACTTCTTGATGACTTTAACAGCCCAGGCTCTCTTCTCTCTCTCTTTCCGAGCCTGCGCTCCTCTCCAGCAAGTTTCAATCTTCGTGGCTGAGATAAAATATTAGAGAGTATGCGTCATCTTCCCAGACCAAATGGTCTCAGTGAATTCTTATGGACTATATTTACCAGCTTGTTTCTGTTTTCTGAAATCTCCTTTTGCTTTGAATCCTTTGTATTTGGCCTGGAGCTTTGTTGCTGCAATGTCAGAGTATGATTTTGAGTCAAAGTGTGAATAGTAAAGACAGAAAATCATTTGCAGATGATTTCCACTCACCCAGTTCATGTTTACATTTCTCATAAGCATCCTCTGTGGCAAAAAGTGTCCTTGGGTGACGGATGAATATTTTGGTTCTTTAACAAAAGGAAAAAGAAAAATGGTTGTTATTTACTACTGGCTTATTTGCTGAGTTAAAAGGACAGTTTAGGAGATGTTGTCCTCACCGTCCCATTTTGTACTCGTCAGGCAAGTAGCCCAGATGTTGAACCAGTATTTCCACTCCATCAGCAGGTAATCCTCTCCAGTGTGGCCAGGTGGATGGACACAAGGGTTTATATCTGTAAGATGCAGCAAACAAACCCCTCAGAATGTTTTGAATGGACTGGAAAGGAACTACTCAAATGACATTTTTAATTTAGAAATCAGGTGGGTAATTTGAGCTCTTTAGTCCTTGGTACCGCTTTAAGAAGATCTCGTATTTGCGTCTGTAAGCAAAACCAGCACGTCTGACTCTGAGGTGCTCCATTAGGCCCAGGTACTTCACTTGGTGCCTGATCAGTGCTTCATCAAATTGTCCTGCATATATATATGTGTGTGTGTGTGTGTGTGTGTGTGTGTGTGTGTGAGGGAGGGGGAGAGAGAGAGAGAGAGAGAGAGAGAGAGAGAGAGAGAGTGTCAAATATTTACATTTCACCTTGTTAAAATAGTCGTGTACTTTCTGACTGATTACCTGGCTGCTTGGATTCGTTGGACTTGAGACAGCGTATGTACCAGGCCTCTTTAGCCATGAGGATTTCTGTCAGCTTCAGCAGGCTGTTCTTAAACTGGGTCGCCACCTACAGACACAGCCTGAGGGTCATAATCACTAACAGCTCATCTGTCAAATACACATGGCTAATATTTGAGACTGTTAGACTGTTTGTGGCAGAGGAAAACATGACTTCAATTTCGTTTCAGTGGTCACTAAAAATAATGTCTGCATGAGCTGTAACTGAGCAGACGTTGTACAGTACTGCTGGTAGTATGTAATATCAGCTCTGTGAGAGAGAAAGTGAGAGATGTGTTGGGTCGAACAGGGTGAGCACTCACTGTTTCTGGTCGTCGCCTGCTGTCTGATTCCATGCTGGAGAAGCACGCTCTGACTATGGCATTTTTAGACTGACGCAACAGCTATGAAAAGATGGGATAACACACAGATTACCATAAAGTCAATATCAAACCCCCTTTTCCTAAATATTCTCTATTATTTACGTGTGCACGGTAATCAATATTGGAAAGAGTCCCCTCCCTATCCTTTGTCTCACATAACATAAAATCACAAACTTACATCTTTTATGTTTCTATACAAGAGGTCATTATTTTTGTCCAGGAAACCTAAAAGGGGGAGACGCACAGTTGTTTGTCAGTTGGAAATAAAAAGGTTTAGATGTTTAAGAGCCATGTAACAGAGCCTGAGATTGTGGTTTCTTTTACCCACAACGCAGTAGGTGACCTCCCCGGCGTAATGCAAGAGACGGAAATCTCCCCTCTCCAGAGTCTTACGTGTCATTTTGTCAGCCAGCTTGTGTCTGCAGTCCAAGAGGTGGAGAGAGACAGAAGGATGAAGAAAGCAAATCCTAAACCTATCAGTTCACTGTCGGCTTCTGCTGTTTCAGATTGTGTTGGGAGATACTGATGCATTTCATTTTATTTTTTAATTTTGTATAGACCTTTGTTATAGACCCCTCAGTTTAGGTAACCCCTAAATTCTCCCTCAAATTTTTGAGAACATGACCTCATTGACCTCAATGTTAGCTGGATGTAAACAATTCAGAATGATTAGTAGTTGTAGAAAAAGCTGTGATGTATCCTGTTGCCACATTGCCAGCGTTTTTAATTTTTAAAGCTACACCTATATTTTTGAATTGTGTGATAAGTTAAATCAACTCACGTGACAAAGTGAGGGTGATTTCCCATCTTCTCCTCCAGTCTTTCCAGGAAGGTGAGATCTGTAGCATCTCCTGGCCTCAGACACTCTTCATCCTACAGGATAATCATTAGCACTGATCACAGATTCACAGTGTTTGGTTTATGAATGTCTGGCCTGCAGCAACTTCCGTGCTCACCAGTAATGATATGATGCCCCGGTGTCTCTCCTCTACCAGGTCACAGATGATCTTATTGTTGAAGAATTGTACTGGCTCCCACTGGGAAATACAATGAAACAATTTGTGAAAGCATCTCTATTCAGCACCAGCACTCCTTCTACCCACCTGAGTTTTGTTTCAGTGAAAAGTATTACCTCAATATCCTCTGCTTCATACTCCTCCTGCTCAGCCTTCAGCGTCAGCTGGATAAAAAGCTGCTGCAGCTTCTCATTGCAGTAATTTATACAGAACTGTTCAAAACTTAAAGCAAGAAGCAGTCATCAATATGCTATGTAGAAAGGAAATGAAGGAAAATTAAGCTATTATTGTTAAAACATGTATAATAAACAGCTTTCATCTGATAATGAAAGCTGTGCTAAAATGTAGGAAATTGTAAAAGATTACTGCCTACCTGTTTACAGAGAAAACCTCAAAGCCATATATGTCAAGAAGGCCTATTACAGATTTCCTTGAAGAGTCCTGACAGAGAAAATATGAAATAATACAAAGTCTACATGGCAATCATCACTTTCTGAGTTTGGCAGTTTTAGCAGTCCTCACCTGATTCTCCATGGATTCATTGATCCTGTTGACCAGCCAGGTGAAGGTCCGTCCATAAATAGCTTTGGCCAGAGCATCTCTGACATAGATGGCATGATCGATTGTGAATGGGCTTAGCACCTTTACAGCGAGACAGCATTGTAACACTTTAAAGAAGGAAATGTTACTGGCAACAAGAGCTCTATGTACCTTCACCAAAGAGGTTATTTTCATAGAATTACTCAAAAAGTTATGAATCAATTTTAGCAAAACTTGGTGAAAGGGTGGTAGGTCATGACCCAGGGAAGAATCCATTAAATTTTGGTGGATACAGAGCCAAAGGGAAATCCAGAATATTTTTAAATGATTCTTTAACATTATGAAATCAGGTGTTTTTCAATATTTTTGTTAATTGTTTCAAATTAATACACCAATGAGGGGGGAAAATATCAGGCATATTTTCCCCATGACAGGCTAGCAATATACAGTATATGTTTGTACAAGGGAGCACAATAATGGAAATGCTGTGGAGTAACTAATAGGGCAGAAATATGAAACATCCAATAAAGTGTTGCAAAGATTATGCTTCTTCAATAGTATGTAAATGGTTTTGATAAATCCAGGGTATTATGTTTATTAATATAATCATTTTTTCCTTTTTAGACCAGTATATTATTTGTCAAGGCTTGTTTGGCCTTGGTGGAGGAAATCAAATGAATGCCCTTCTAGTTCAAACATTATATGACAAGTGATTAAAATATGAATAGAAATACAAGTCTGTGTTTGTCATTAGTGAATAATTAAGCCCTTTTTAGCCCACCTTGTCTTTACTTGCTTCAATTTTCCTGTATGTTAGTCCCTCGTGGAGACTCTGGGCATCAACTCCAAGTAGCTGCAAGGAAAAATAGCAAATATCTTCATTGACACGTTTCATGTATTCAAAAAATGATTTGTGTTATATTCTTACCATTGAGACCCAGTGCAGAGCTGTGGTGTTGTTCAGGGTGGCATGGCCTTTACTGCCAGAGTGAAACTGAACATTCCCCAAGTGGAGAACACTTGCGACGATCTCAAATAAGTTCTGCACAGAAATGTTTTAATCTGTTGATAAAGTAGCTGGTAAGAATAATCTGTTTAAATGAGAGCATGAGCAATACCATTGAACTTACATTAATGTTACTCTCATCAACGTCAATGACTTGAAGTGCATTTTTGACTGTCTTCCAGTCATTTTTGTCATTAATGGAGGACACAATGGCACAGTCTCCCTGTCAGAGAGAGTACACATAGTAATAGATTGTCAAAGTGCAGTACTATATTGTTATTCCAGCTAATATCAAGCTTTCAGAGCTGTGCATACTTGTGTTAGATAGTTGTAATGCTCGCAGCCTCTCTCCAGGCCAAGTTGTTGCAGCCGATTATCCTCTCCTCCCTCCACGAGCTGATAGAAGATGTGAAAGTTTCTCTCCCCATGATTCTGATGGACAACCCTGGACTTCTCTAACAGGTAGTTCAGGATGTGGCCTCCGACTGCATCCCCCTATGGGCATCATGATCCTAAAGACAGCAGGTCTACAACTTGCAGAAGGAACACATGCTATATGGTCCAGTGGCCAGATTTACAAAACCCTCTTAGGAAACATTTCGTCTTGTAGCCAACTTGTTTTTCAATTTTTTCAATTTTGTCATTCTTTTAAAATAACTCTAAGGTAACTTTCCTCTTGTATTAAAATGATTAAATCTTTTTTGACACATGCATTTTTCAAACTATTAATTATCTCACATGATAAACTGTTTACTAAATGTTAATATTTTATTATATCTTCTCTTGTCACTGTCATTTTGTGTATGTCTCAAACATCATGAAAAAAAAATTACCTGTTAGATCCACTACCAATCACTACAACTCTTAAAAAGGCAATAACCAATGCCTTTTCTTATGCATAAAGTTATCCTACTAAATCTATATTGACTATTTTTTGGGTGGAACAACTTTTCGTTGCATTATTGTTGCTACACTGAAACATTTATAACAGCACTTCCTGGTTTTTGTGAATTACCTTATTAAATTTTAAGACTCGAGAATCTGGCCTCTGATCCTTACCTCACTGTTAAACTGGATGTCCATATATTTCCCAAATCGACTTGAATTGTCATTTTTTAATGTTTTGGCATTACCAAAGGCCTGCAAAGAAATATAAATATATCACAAACACTGGTGAATGGTTATGACAGCATACATTTTGAAAATGTATCAAATGTATTACGTTTATGTAACATGAAGCAACCATCAGACCTCTAGGACAGGGTTGGACTTGAGCATTTTGTCTCTGACAGTATTAAGCAGAGCAGTGCTTGGACAGCTGACAGCATAATACTGCAGAATCTTCTTGGAAGCCTCAGTCTTCCCTGCTCCACTCTCACCAGAGATGAGGATAAAGTGATTGTTTAACTCTGCTAGCATGGTCTGGTAGGCATTGTCTGCCAAGGCATAGCTGTTAGGATGCAGAGCATTCACAATATTTCACAGGTGAAACTTTGTGGGCTGGAGAATATCAGGAGGTACTTCAAATAAGAGCAAGAGCAAATTATTTATGCTGTGTGTCTATGCTCACATATATTGGACAAATATTCAAAGGTTTAATACAGTTTATACACTTACATGTGTGGTGGAAGCTCAAAAAAGTTGACACCCATATAGAGCTCCATCTGGTTCCTATTGTACATATCCAGCTTTTTATAGGGATTTACAGACACTAACAAAGTGCCAACATAGGTCTGCAAGAATGAATTTAAACATGTCACATTTTAAAGCTACATACACATTTTTAACCACTGGGTTTAATTATTTCTGACTCACATAGATGAGATCCTTGCTGAAGCGTTTCTTCAGGTTGCTGAGGAAAGCTGTCTCTGTGGTCTCATCCAGGAGGACAAAGTCTTGGATGCCAACCCGATCCCTGGCAATCAGGGCGCCCTCCATGTCCGATTGACGCTGCCCAAAAAGTTACAGAAACCATATTAAACAAAATACTGGATTCTATAATTCTCAAACACATTGCACATGCTGTATTTCATACTCAGAAATAGATTTTACCGATTTACAAATGTGTCTGTTTATGAAATACATTACCCTTGAATTTTAGGGGAAGTAAACTGTGACGACTTTATAATAAAAGCTGTATCACATTTTGTTTATTTATTTATTTGCTTACTTATTTACCACATAAAAAAGAAAAATACAAAAATACATAAGCAAAAAAGAGAATGTGATGGAGAAAATGCAAAAAAAAAAAAAAAAAAAAACCCCTCAAGGGGCTTACACTAGGCAATTCTCCAAAACATGCATGTGGCCATTTAATTTATAGAACAATTAAAGAAAATAAGAAAAAAGAAAAATATCTGATAAAAAAAAATAATTTAAAAAAAACATTTGAAAGAATAACTCTGGCAAAATATCAGACTCAGAAGGCAATATTCATGCTTGCATAACAATGATATTCTAAATTCTCAGGCATGTGTTTTGACAAATGTGACTGGATGAATGAATGTTTGAGTAAATGTCTCCATGGGGGAGGACGGAGCTGAAAAAAGCACCAGAAAAAGCACAAACATGGTCCCTGTTAATTCTATTGAAGTATAAGGTCTAGAGGTCTTATGTGGCTTTAAAGCAAAGCCCTGTGATTGTGCAGATGAACAGACAGAAGCTAATGATCGCTACACAGCACACAGGGACCTTGGCTGGCAGCCCATAGTTCACTAGAGCTGATGCACCAACCAAACACAACACACTGTGCAAATGCAACTGGGGACCCTAAAACAGCGGCACATTAAAAAGCATAGTGGGAAAAATTCCACCAATCTGTTTAGCATTCTCAGAACCAACACTTAGACCAAAGGTTTTCACAGTTTTTGTTGAGTTTTTTTTTTTTTTTTTTTTTTTTTTTTTTTTTTTTTTTTTTTTTTTTTTTTTTTTTTTTT